>CM076578.1:1270719639-1270899199 GCA_034641835.2 Pinus albicaulis | reverse complement strand
CAATCTTGTATATATGTCACTATTTATTAAATAATTTAAAATTTACTAAACAAATTATTAGATATGGTTAAATATTATATAACATTATTAAAATTTCATAAATTTATAAGTAATACAAATATTTAAAAGATAATGGTGTTTATAATGAAATATATAATAATGTACTTTTTATTTTTCCCATACAAGTAATGGGAGTAATCATGGATTTTAGAAGATATTTGGATTGTATGAAAAATTGCACATCATAGAATTGATAATGAATTCTCATAAGAGTAATTGTATTAATTTGCAAGGTCACAAAAGTAGGTTTATATAATTATTTTTAGCAAATTAGTTTATACAAATTTGAACTAAGCATATAATTTGAATTTGAACATGTTGACTAATACATTTAAATTTAATAAGATAAAGTGCATTTTAGAGTGTTTAACTATTAGTATATTTAAATTTAATAAGATAGAGTGCTCAACTATTATGACCCTGGCTTTGGGGTTATATTGGGTTAAATGCATATGGTGTGCTCTAAAAAAGGGTATAGATGAGGTTAGATGTACATGTAATATAAATGTATGTAACAGGGTTGGCTTAATGATGAAGGGGCTATAAAGGTAATGTGTGAATAGGTATATATAGAGATCATATAATCATTATTGAGAACAAGTGATTGGGGTTTATTAATAAATAAAAATATATTTGGATGTTTGGAGAAAGTTCTCTTATTCTTTAAGGAGTTATTGTGTAACTTGTCTCTATTTTCTAATTTGAAGTTGTGCTCCATGCTCACATTGGTGTAAATGGTGTGTACTCGTGATTTTTATGTATTTCGATCATAACATTTGGTATGAGAGCATAAAACCCTAGGGTTTTGCTGCTTCAAAATAGTCATCTTGGCAGTTTCGCCATAACTTTATTTCTAGGAAGTTTTAGAAAATGTAATTTTGAGCAATTACGGAGAGATCTCGAAGAACATCCAGTTAAAATTTCATATTTTGGTTCATTATACATTCAGAGATATACACTATGGAAGTTAGGGTTTGTGATTGGTTCTAAAATTTGTTTCAAATAAGACATCTTGAAATTTTCACTATAATTTTGTTCATGGGACGTTCCAGAGCATGAAATTTGGATCATGTTATGAAGACATCTTAAGGTATGTTTGGTAAAAAATTTCAATTCTAATTAGCTATAATTATAAATATACACCATGTGCAAGTTAGAGCCTAAAATCAATTTCAGGCAAGTGATCTTGGAATTTTTGCCCAATATTTTTTTTGGGAAGCTTTAGACCATGGAATTTTGGGAATATTATGAACATAGCTCAAGGTAATTCTATTACAAAATTTAGAATCTATTGCGATTTTTGAATGCTGCTTAAATCAATTTCAAATGAGTGATTTTGGAATTTTCACTATAATTTTTTTCTAAGAAGCTTCAAACCATGAAATTTCCATCAGATTAAGAAAATATTCCAGGGTATGAATGGTATTTTTTTCATATTCTGGTTCACTTTGTAGAATTTAGGGTGTATGAATGGTCTTGAAATCAATCTTGAACAATTCATCTTGGTAGCATGGTTGTAACTTTTTTCACATAAGAGACACAAACTATGTGTTGAAGAAAGTAGTTATGGTTGGTCTTCATAATCCTTGATGTATTAAAATACTATATAAATACATGAAAGAGAGTTAAATGTTATATTAGAAGAGAGAAATTAAAAGAAAGGAAATCAACAAAAACCACCTAAAATTAAGATCCTTGAAAATAGCTCATACTCATGTAAATAACATATTTACATAATTTACTATCCACCATAATTTAAGCCAGTATTTGCGTAAAATATGGGATAAGGAACAAGATGTAAGTAAATATACTTACCAAGAGTTATTGTCCACTATTATTTACGTGAAGAACTTCAAAACTTTAACAAATATGAGTAAAATTGTAAATGTGTAAACTAATTTACATTTAATTTAAGAGACGTGTCTCTTGGATATCTCAGGGATAAAACACACTTGAACTTTTTCATTTTACAGATTCACTTAACACGCACATATCTCTCTCTCTCTTACACACATGATCTTAGATATCCTAAGTTTTTCAACATTTGTGATCTTTGTTGGGTGCCATTTTTGCACACTTTTCCTACATTTGTTTTCCCTATTTTGCCTCATAACTATAACCAATGGGATTATCTGTGCCTCTTTTTCCTACCTTTCTATCATAACTTGTGCTATTTCACCTTGTTTTCATTACTCTGCCATTTCATCAATTATTGTGATATATCGTGCCTTTTTTATGACTAATTGAGGATGAATGTTTGGAGAAGATCTATGGTCTTTGTGTTGTCTTTCTAGATATGATTTATAGCACCAAAGATCTCGAGCACGAGGTCCACAAGATCAGTTAAGGGGGTGTTGTTACAGCGAAGCGATGCTGTTACACCTTGTTGTTAAAGACTTGCCAACAAACTGCTGTTACAGACCCGCTGGCGAACTGCTGATACAGTTGTACCACTAACTGGATCTCATCAACACTTGTTGCTGACCTGTCCTTTAGCTGTTACATTATAGCTGTGGTTTTATTACGATAGTTGTAGAAGTTGTTTGGATAACAACCCGAGGGCGATTTTGATTGTAATCTATAATTTTCTAGTCAAAAATTTATTAAGAAGTGGTTATAACTATATGTATTCTATTTCGATCAGCATGAGAATCATAAGATTCTTATGACTAATCTATGCCTTGATTTTCTGAGATGTTACCACTATATATTTATCGGCCCTAGAGGTCGAAAGGTTAGCGGAAAACAACATTATTTTGGCTCTGTAATTATGCTCAGATTAATACAGATAATCCTATTATTGTTGTTACATGCGTTATTCAATTCAGTTTGCGTTAAGTTATTTCTCTACTTGCGCCCTGCTAGGGAGGAAGGGCCCTCCTTCTTAGCAGGGATTGCAGTAATTAAGGTAGCTGTGTATATGTGTTTTTATTTCAGTTTATGTATCAGTAGAGGTGTTGTTTCTGTTGTTCAGCTGTGAATATATCCACTTCAATTTCAATAATTTGTATGCTGTTACACATATGATATTAGAGATACCAGCTGGATATTTGTTTTGTGGTGCGCTAGAACAGATTAATTGAAGTGTGATTCCAGTCTTGTAGATCATTTTATTTCTGCATGAGTGATTTACTTCCAGCATTTACTTCAACAACGATTTCTTTTCTTTGGAATTGCTTCTAGTTGGGTGTATCGGCACAGACAGTGCAACTATCATTGGAATAAAAAAACATCCCTGGATTGATAATTTATGTGTATTGTTTAGTCATTTAATAGTGATTAATATAACCCCAACATTTTGGCGCCATTTCCAGGGATGGCAGTGACGATCCAATCAATCAGAGTTGTTTCTTAGAAGTGCAATTTCTGTGTGTTTTTAGAGTGTTTCCAGCAACACAATTACCGGGCAGTAAGACAAGAGGTAAGAACATGTGGAACGCTATAACGAACTTGAGCGGGATCACCAATGTCTTGTTGGTACACTTAGGAGAGTGAATTTCTGAGCATTTTGTTTTTCTTAGAGTGTCTCCAGTGACACAATTGTCGGGCGGTAAATTGAGAGGTAAGAACTTGAGCGTCGCTCTAACAAACTTGAGCGGGCTCACCAATGTCTTGCTGGAACACTTAGGAGTTGAATTTTGGGTGTTATTTTAGGGTGTCTTCAGCTATACAGTCGTTGGGCAGTAAGGCGAGAGGTAAGAACCTGTGCATCGCTCTAACGAACTTGGGCGGGCTCATATTGTTATTAGTGTAGCCCCCCTATTGTTATTATTGTTGTTGCCTCTTTGGAGTACAAGAGGTGAAATATCTTGGTCATATTTTATCTCGCGAGGGTGTTAAGGTAGACCCTAACAAAATTAAAGCCATTAAGGAATGGAAAGTCCCCATAACTATAAAGTAGTTGCGAGGATTTCTCGGTTTAACAAGGTATTGTCGCAAGTTTGTTAAGAATTATGGGAGAATAGTAGCACGTCTAACAACATTATTAAAGAAAGATGCATTTTCATGGACTCCTGAAGCAACTAAGGCCTTTGAAGATCTTAAAGAGGCAATGTGCCTAGCACCGGTCTTAGCTACGCCAGACTTCACAAAAACCTTTATTGTGGAATGTGATGCCTCAGGAAATGGAATTGGTGCAGTTTTAATGCAGGAAGGAAGACCCATTGCTTTTGAAAGTCGTCCAATCAAAGGAAAGTATTTACATAAACCTATTTATGAGAAGGAATTGTTAGCAATACTGCATGCACTAAAGAAATGGCGAACTTACCTAATGGGAAGACACTTCAAGGTAAAAACTGATCATGATAGTCTTAAACACTTTTTGGAACAAATACTATCATCAGAAGAGCAGCAGAAATGGGTCACAAAGATGTTGGGTTATGACTTTGAAATAATCTACAAAAAAGGAAAGCTTAATGTTGTTGCAGATGCACTCTCAAGAAATAATGAAGAGGTGGAAGCATTGCTTTGTGCTATTTCTATTATCCAACCAGATTGGATAACTGAAGCAAGAGATGAATGGAAGAAGGACAAAGATGTATGGATACTCATTCAAAAGTTGCAGCAAGATCCTAGTACATCTGATACATTTAGTTGGAAAAATGATTCCTTATGGTACAAAGATCGCTTATCTCTTTGTAAGAATTCCCAACTAAAACAAAATATTCTTCTGGAATTGCACACTTCTCCTTTAGGAGGACACTCAGGATTTTTAAAAACTTACCACAGAGTGAAGAAAGAATTTTTTTGGGATGGCCTTAAATCTGATATTCAAAAGTTTGTGGCGGAATGTTTGGTTTGCCAGCAGAATAAAGTGGAAACAATTAAGACCCCGGGACTTCTACAACCTTTATCCATTCCAAGTCAACGTTGGGAGTAGATTTCAATGGATTTTATCACAGGTTTACCTAAGTCCGAAGGAAAGAGTGTCATCATGGTGGTAGTTGATAGACTTACCAAGTATGCACACTTTTGTGCATTATCTCATTCATTTAAAGCAAGTACAGTTGCTACTACATTTATGGACAGAATTCAAAAGCTACATGGAAGCCCAAGGGTTATTGTGAGCGACAGAGATCCCATTTTTACCGGAAATTTTTGGACGGAGTTATTTTCTTGTTTGGGTACTCAATTAGCTCATAGCTCATCTTATCATCCTCAATCTGATGGTCAAACTGAGATAGTAAATAAATGTTTGGAAGGATATCTTCGTTGTTTTGTATCTGATAAAAAAACACAATGGGTCAAGTGGTTACCTCTCGCCGAATGGTGGTATAACACTTCCTTCCATACTGCAGCAAAAATGACCCCATTTATGGCACTTTATGGATATCATCCACCGTCCATCACATCATCTTTAAGAGAAAATTCTAAGGTTCAAGCAGTGGAAAATCACATCGAGCATCAATAAGAAGTTTTGCAACTCTTAAAGGATAATCTAAATTTGGCACAAAATCGAATGAAACAACAGGCATATCAACATCGCAGCGAGAGAAGTTTTAATGTAGGAGACTAGGTATTTTTACAGCTACAACCATACAAACAAATGTCCCTCAAGCAAGATAAGAAGGATGATAAATTAACACCAAAGTACTATGGTCCGTACAAGGTGTTGCAAAAGATTGGTACTCTGGCATACAAATTGGAGCTTCCTGCTTCTTCGCGAGTGCATCCAATTTTCCATGTTTCATGCTTAAAGAAGGTTATAGGTGAAAATATTCCAGTTCAAACAATATTACCAGAACTTGATGAGGAAGGAAAAATCATATTGGAACCTGAAGCGGTCATGGAAACAAAAACTCGACAGCTACGAAATCGATCAATTTTAGAGTATCTCATCAAGTGGAATAACTTACCCACTGAATATTCTACATGGGAGGATGAAAATTTTATATAGAAGCACCCATAGCTACTCAAGCGTTGAGGACAACACTTTTTTAAAGGAGAGGGGCATGTTAGGTCCCTATATTACTAGTTTAGTCCCCTATTGTTATTATTGTAGCCCCCTCTAACCCCAATATTGTTATTATTGTGCCCTTACATTGTTATTGTTAGGTCGACTAGGATTACATTGTGGCCCCACTAAGATTACATTGTGGCCCCATGGACTCTTATATATAGAAAGGAGGTTTTGTCATTTGTATCATCCAATAATTGTTCATTCATATAATGTATTGGAGGTTTCCCCCTCGAAGTGGCTTATTTCTAAGGTGCTGATATCTCTTTTCTTCTATTTTTTGAGCTAGTTTCATAACAGAATTGATACACATAGGGCCCATGTGTGCCGGTAGGACAACAACAACATCTACAAACATCCCCCACTCTACTGACTACAGGAAAGACAAGTCGTAAGAAGGAAAAGAAGAGTGAAAATTTGGGAAGAAAGACATTCTTTGGAGATCTGATCTCAAGGGTAGAAAAGGAACAGTCTACGCCACACAGAGATAATAGGAAGATAGGACCACAGAAAGCAGCTACCATATCAAGGCCTGGACCATCGGTGTCTACCGTGTCTGGACCTCACCATACTTTGAACAACATATCCACTCGTGATATCAAAACTCCAGATTCAAAACAACAGTGGAGAATCACTGATTAGGATCTGAGAATTGAAGAGCACAGAGAGACCAGTGGGGAGCATCAGGGACCTAAGGAACAACACTTAGTTGATAATCAATTAGACGCTGGTAGAGATGTTAAACAATTGGTCTTGGAGCAGCCTGATCCTTTTATTTTTCAATCTCCACTACACTCTGAAGTGAGTTCATCCCATCAGGAAGAATCAACCATGGGGGATGAGAATGTCAAGACAGATAACTCTGTTACTTTTGAATTCCCAATAGTAGTAACACAGGATGAGGCTCCTATGAAGAATATTCCTTTATCATCCCTACCATCCTTTCAAGGGATGGTTGTTGAAGACCCTAATACCTTTCTATTCAAATTCGATGTGTTGTGTAGAGGTTATGACTACACTTCAGATGCCCAGAAGCTAAAATTATTCCCTGCTACTCTGAAAGGAGCAACATTAAGATGGTTCATGAGACTGGGTGCTGGCACGATTCAAACCTGGAATGACATGAGAGAGGCCTTCCTCTTTAAATATCAGGATTATTGTAGAACCAGGGACTTGAAGGACGAAATTTTCAGAATTGCACAGAAGGAGGAGGAAAGCTTGGAAGACTATATGGAGCGATTTCACTACAATTTATAGAGGTCTAAGTTCAGTAACTTAGATCCAGAAATTCTAAAGCCAATATTTGTAATAGGTATAAGAGATGATTTTATGGAGCATCTGAACCTATTGGGAAAAGGAGACATATCGCAAGAATCGCTTGATGAGATAATGAAGCTTTGCCTGCGTAGCTCAAGAGGATCGGTCAAAGGGAGAGTTTCAGTTCGGGACCCTTTAGTCCGGATACAGAAGTCCACGAGTGGAGGAGTAACCAGAGTTGATATCGAAAATTTATTTGAGGATTTTAAAACCAACCTCCTTGGCACTCTCTCTTCCCATATCACTATGGTACAAGTCAAGCAGAAGCTGGAGCAGCCTTAGCAATATTATGTCCCTGACGCAAAAAGAAACATTTGGAAATAGAATGTGGACTAAACAATGTCAGCCCGTGCAACATTTGTGAGGTAGCGCATTCTACAAATCAGTGTCCTGAATTTCCTAGACTGAAGGCGGTACTTCAAGAATCAAGCGAGGATGTTCAATCTTCTTATTTCATCGGATCTAAGAGACCATGGCAGCCGCGACCTACAAGTATTCCTTCAAATTTTTCCTCTTTTTATCCTTGGAATAATGTTTATAATATTCAGAAATATCCATGGCAGTATCCTACTCCTTCCTCAACACAATTCCCTTCACCATGGAACTAGTGGCAGTCTCCTTCACCAATGCAATATCCTCCATCACAGGCCAATCCTTGGGGTCGGAACTGGAGAAGTAATGGACAAGGTCCAGTACCCCCTCCTATACCAATGCAGCAGCAACGGTTACAACTGATTTCTATTCAAAATCCTACACCTTTTGTCCGACCCCAATTACCTGTGCAACCTAACCCCAATCCAAATAATAAGGCAGCCCAGAGCATGGATGCTCCGGTTAGCCTCCAGACTTATCTTATTAGTCCTGTTGGACTTAACGAGGTTTAGCTTCAATCAAGGAAAGTAATCAGATCTGAACATACTCCCATTATTACCGAAGAATGTGAATCACCTAGGAAGGATATGGATGATTCTGAGGCAGCTTTTACACATGTAAAAATTGATACAACACCCACTGTTACATCTGTAGCAGCTAGCTTGGGAGGATCTGTTGTTTCTACAACAGTCAATCTGAGTAAGGCCGGTACATTTGTGATAGCTGACTCATTTGTTAGCATTCAAAACCCCCCATACCCTCAACAATTAACTGAAACTGGGTTGGTCTCACAGCTTGAATCTGAATTCTTCAAGGAGCTGCAAGATTTGTATGTGCGGAATCCGCTGTTACAAGCTCTTAAAGAAGTACCTATCTATGCTAAAACAATGAGGGATCTATTTGTCAAAAGATCTAGAAGGAAACCTAAAGACCCTGCTACTATCCATGTCATGGGAAAATTGTCTGATCTTATGATTGATCAGCCTTTGTTGACTAAATATAATAACCCAGGGAACCCTACAGTGACTGTCCATTCTTACAATCAACCTATAACCAATACTTTGATTGATCTAGGGGCAACTATAAATGTCATGACTAAATACCTCTTAATCTCTCTAGGACTTCATGGACTTAGTCCTACACCCACAGTGCTTGAATTAGCAGATAGGTCTCGTGTTAAGCCCGAGGGAATGATATAAGATGTGGTTATCACTGTGGCTTCCTGGAATTATCTAGTTAATTTTCTCATTTTACAAACCAAATCCAACCTGGGGGGTCATCCTTTAATCTTGGGAAGACCGTTGTTGGCCACTGCACGCACATATATCAGATGTAGGTATGGATCTATGGTGATCTCAGATGGACAGGCCACTCAGAACTTGAACCTTTATCCCCCAGCGAAACCTCATATGGATTCAAATAGTCCCTAGTGGGATGAATTTGCACCTGAATCTGATCTTTCCCTACCTCTTCTCACACTTGGAAAAGCATAATACTTTAGGATGAAACAAAGGATGATATCATTAATGGTTTTATTAGTAATTCACTCCCTGTTGCCTCCATTAGATATTTGGGAGAAGAAGATGAGGTAGATGATGCAATTATTGAACATTTGGAAACAACACCGTATACTATCAGCAGCCCCGTTGAAATCGAACCTGGGAAATGTTTAAACATCAATCCTAACCTGACTGCTGAACAAAAAAAATTGCTGATATAGCTCTTATAGAAATACAAAAAGGCATTTGCATGGGATTACACATATATATAAGGAATCCATCCTGGCCTGTGCACTTATCGCATTTACCTTAAATAGGACTGCAAACCAGTTAGACAACCTCAACGCCGAATGAACCCCGCATTTAAGGAGATAGTGAAAGAGGAATTGCAGAAACTCCTTAATGATAATTTCATCCACCCCATTTCTGACAGCCAGTGGGTATCTCCGCTTGTCATAGTTTCGAAAAAGAATGGCAAATGGAGAGTTTGTGTTGATTGTAGAGAGCTTAACAAGGCCACTCAAAAGGACCATTTTCCTTTACCATTCATTGATAAGGTCTTGGATACTCTTTCAAGAATATATATATATATATATATATATATATATATTCATTTCTAGATGGGTTTAGTGGCTATAATAAAATATAGATTGCCCCGGAAGACTAAGACAAGACAACCTTCACTTTCCCATGGGGTAATTTTGCATACAAAGTCCTTCCCTTTGGCCTCTGTAATGCACCAACAACCTTTCAGAGGGAAATATTGGGTATTTTTTATGATCTTTTGAATGACTGTCTTGAAATATTTATGGATGATTTTACACCCTATGGGGATGCCTTTGAGACAACATTAGTTAACTTGGAAAAAGTGCTGGAATGTTGTGAACAAACTAATGTTGCTTTAAGCAAGGAAAAATGCCACATGATGATGACCGAGGGAATTGTGCTGGGACATTTCATTTCAAAAAATGGAATCAAGGTAGATCCTTAAAAAATTGAGGCAATCTCGAAAATCCCGGCCCCTAAGACTCCAAAAGAGGTACGTAGTTTTTTGGGACATGCAGGATACTATAGGAGATTCATAGAGAATTTTTCAAAGATTGCATCTCCTCTATTTTCATTACTCATGAAAAATGCAGAATTTGTGTGGATAGGGAAGTGTGAGCATGCCTTTTTAAAATTGAAAAATTGTGTAACAACAGCACGTGTTTTACGAGGACCAAACTGGGAATTACCATTTCATATTGCTACTGATGCATCTGACGTGGTTGTGGGTGCTGTTTTGGGGCAGCTGGAGGAGAAGAAACCTTTCGCCATTTATTACATCAGCAAGAACTTAACTCCAGCAGAACTCAACTACACTGTTACTGAGAAGGAATTCCTAGCAGTAGTGCATGCTATCAACAAATTTCGGCACTACATCACCGGGTAACAAGTTTTTGTACACACTGACCACGCTGCAATTCAATTTTTGATGAACAAGCCTGTTACTAATGGTAGAGTTACGCGATGGTTATTTCTGTTACAAGAATTTGATATTACTATTTTAGATAAACTTGGAAAAGATAATGTAGTCGCTGATTTTCTTTCTATATTAACTATAAGTGATGCACTGCCACTGAGGATTATTTTCCAGATGAATATCTTTTTCCATCTCTACTCACTCACCATGGTATGCAAATATAGCTAATTGCCTTGCTGCAAGAAAATTTCCACACCAAATGTATTCGAAGGAAAGAAGGAAGATTATACAACAGAGTGCTACCTACTCCTGGATAGAAGGAAATATCTATCACACCAGGACAGATTTCCAGATTAGGCAATGCGTTAAAGAAGATGAGGTATTTGAGATATTGAAGGCTTTTCATGAGGAACCTTGTGGATGACACTTCGTTGACAAGAGAACTGGACATAAATTAGTCTCAATAGGGTACTACTGGCCAACTATATGCCAGGATGCCAAGAAGTTTGTGAAAGGATGTGATAGCTGCCAAAGAATGGGCCGACCTCTGAAATAAGATGAGATGTCGTTATAGCCTCAGATAGTGATAGCACCATTTGAGAAATGGGCCCTAGAATTTGTGGGGCCAATTAATCCTTCATCAAAGCAAAATCATACATATTGGTTTGCACTGATTATGTCACAAAATGGGTCGAAACAAAGGGACTAACTAGAGCAACATAGCAAGCTGTTTCAAACTTCCTGTTTGAAGATATTTTTGTTCGCCTCAGGGTACCCAGAGAGATAGTGACAGATGGGGGGCCTCAGTTCACATATCATTTGATCAAGAAGCTGGTTGAAAAGTATGGAATTCATCACAAAATCACTTCACCATATCATCCACAAGAAAATGGTCAAGTGGAAAGCACCAATAAAGTCATTGAGGGAATCTTAACAAAGACAGTAGCCAACCACCGAAGAAACTGGGCCTAGAAACTTCTAGAGGTGTTGTGGGCTTATAGGACAACATGGAGGAATACTACAATCTTCTCACCATGCGAATTAGTGTATGGTAAGAATCCTTAATTCCCCATAGAGTTTGAAATAAATACATTAAGAACAACATTGCAGGTTGATCTGGATTTGAGTACGGCACAGACTCAAAGACTAAACCAGCTCAATGAGTTGGAAGAGAAATGGCTGGCTGCTATTCAAGAGGCAGAGATCATTCAGCAACAAAGAGATAGATGGCATGATGGGTTTATTAAGAAGAAAAATTTTCAGAAAGGAGATTGCGCTCTTTTGTATGATTCAAGGTTCAAAGATTTCAAAGACAAGCTTTGCACCAGATGGCTAGGTCCTTACGAAGTGGACACGGTTTTTGAAAATGGGACTATATAATTGGTCACCATTGACAATGCCAAGACACCATTACTGGTTAATGGGCACCGTCTAAGGTTATATCATCAACCTGCTTAGAAGGAATCATTTGTCAAAATTGTTGCGGACTCTGATCTTCATGTTACGACAGCAGGGGAACATTCTCTTGTGCAACCTCAAAATTGAAATGCCAATAAGTGCAGCAGTTGAAAACCACCTTTGTGGCAGCTGTTACACCTGTTTAAAGAAATAAATAAATAAATTTAACTGTGAAAACCCCTTTATAGGGCGCAGTCAAACAGTTGGTAACAACTGAAAGCCACTCTTGTGGTGGCTGTTACACCCATGTTTTTCTTCCTGAAACATCATCTTCCCTTTTTGATCTATTTTATAGGATGATGGTATTCATGTAATTTTATTTTCTATACCAATTTCTCCTGATTATTATGTTTTTTGAAGAATAACCTAAGGGTTGTCTTAGCTGTTACACATGTAACAGCCGACAACCACGAACACTATTTCTTATGTTTAAACACAACAACACGAGCGCTGCAAGAAGAACGCCACCAATTCAAAATATTCCTCCACGTCACCTCAGGTATGTCATTCAAAAGGTAAACGTTATCATTTATGATTTGGTGATTAATTGGTAGAAAAAATGATATTCCCGTGACGGTCGTGGGCGACCGTCACCATTAAGGTGGGGGAGGGGATATGTCTTGAAATCATTTCAAAAATCCATAATCATAAACCTCTATCAAATCTGCATGCACCCAATTAATAACACAATTTCCAATGATGACTGAATCTGGTTGGAAAAGAGCATGTGTATTAGATCCCATTACTTTCCATAAAGAGACATTTATGAAGATTAGTTTGAGGTACGATTCGGTAATCTGTAAAATCTGTCACCTCCCATCAACCTCCTCGACTGAAACCTTGCATCATCATTGCAAAATCGTTAATTGGGATAAGAAAAGATGCTAAGAAGCTATGAGCAGTGCAGTGATATTACAATGGGGCTAAGCAACAAGAAGCGAATTAAAAAATGCAGTGATATTACAGTGGGGCTGAGTAGCAAGAAGAAAATTTAGAAACAAACAACAAAGATGGGTGGAGCAGCAGTCAGGCACGAGCCGGATTCTATGGACACCTTGCAGAATTGTCCAGAAGCCTACCATATATTCATAGATGCCGGATGGATTGAGTATTTCCAGAAGCTAGAAGGCTCAGACGAGGCGATGGCAATTGAATTTGCCTAGAATTTGAACAACAATCAAACCTGATTTAGGGGCATGCAAGTTGAGGTGATTGAAGAGGTAATTGCCTGGGTAACTTCATTACCGGTAGATGAACGAAGGTGGTTTAATAGAAAAATAAATGAGCCATCCTTGAAAGAAGACTTCCTAGAAGGAGAAGAAAAATTGGAGAAGAAAGGGGGAGGAATTGACAGGTTGTCCCTTCCTCATCCTTGGGCAGATGTCGCCCTGGGTTTCATTAAATATATCACTTGTGAGGGAAGATCCACGATAGTGTTTAACTATCACTTTCCTCTACTTAATCACCTTCGGCACCAACAAAAGATTAATCTTCCATTCTACTTGCTAGGGAACATCAAGCATATGGCGGCAGTAGTAAAAACAACAACACACCTCGAGGCACGTGTGACTAATCATAGACTCATCAAATTTATCGTGTTGGATGCCCTAGGCCAGTAAGGAAAAACTTGGGAAGAATTTAAGCGAAAAAATCCGAGGACAAGCTGGGGGAAATAGACCACGATTTTAGGAGGAAGTCAGGCAGAAGTGGAAACCCAGACTTGGCCTGCTGGAGTTAGAATTGGGAAAGAGCCTATTGATGAACCAATTGGGGATAGAAGGCCAAAAAAAAGGGTGAAAGTCAGCATACCTACAAAACCTTTGCCTATGGTCGGAAAGCAGACAGAAGAAGAAGTATTAGAAGAAGAAAGGCAACCCTCCTCATCAGGTAAGGACGAAACTCATGTCTTGTTTTTAGAACTTGAAAATATAAGAAAGGAAAATGAAGAATTAAAGCAAAGATTATCTTAGGAGAAGGAAATCCCAGTGTCTGTATGCATGACATGTTTTCAATAATTAACAGCAGCGGGATATAAGGTCTATAGAGAAAACATTAGCCCAATGGAAACAGAAACAGAACACCAGGAGGCTGTTACGCAAGAACCTGCTGATGAGTCTGTTGTTACACAAGAACCAACAGTTAAAGCAGAGCCTCCTATAATAATTAACCTAGAAGTTGATCCATAAGAACATGTGGAGGCTACTCCTATTCTAGAATAAACAACAATGGACACGGAGGCTACTCTAGGTGGAAACAAAGGGGTTGACACACAAGAACCCACCGAGGAAGTTGTTGTTGCACAAGAACCAACAACAGAGATGGAACAGCCCCATTTAGCATAGGATGTTACACCCATTATTGATGTGGATGTTGAATGCAGAAGAACGTCGGGTCCCATCTCAGGATGGAGTTATGGGAAAATCTTGTTAATTTCCGAATTACAAAAGTGGAAATAGGAATAAATCTCCCTTCGGGAGGGGAAGATTTCGCTGAAAGAACATAAGAGAGAAATAGACACTTTACATGAAAGATGGATGAAAGAAGGGTTGAAGAAGGGATGGGAGAATTATAAGAAGAAGGAAGCTCTGAAGAAACAAGAGGAACAACTTCTACTGTTATAGCAGTAGGTTCGGGATCTTACCATAGACAAGCAAAAACTTCATGATCTTGCCCTCAATTTGCTGGGTTGCAGACGGCCTTCTCCGTCCTATCCTATTTTTCTATGGGAACGTTACTTCCCGTTCCAGATGAAAGTCGTTATGGAGGACAGACCCTATTTATGTTCTTCCACTCGCACATTTTTTGATGTGTTCCGTGCCTCCGATTTTTATGAGCAAAGTTTGTTGTGTGAGTTATTCTTACAAAATATCATTTGTGAACATGTGAGTATGCAGATGGTTGTGACAATATTCTCCTATATGGGAGATCTTCAGTTGAGAGCTTTTGTGTCCTTCATGAAGAATTAAATTGAATGGAATTTGGCCATCAAATCTATGGAGGCTAATGAGGAGAAGATGGCATTGTGGGTTTAGGAAGAACCAGGACGGGCTACCGAGTTAAGGCGAGAATTCAAGAGAATGTTGAGCACTCATGGAATTAAGGAACCGACTTCCAATTACAGAAGAAGGATTGTGAACTTATGCCTCAATCAATTCTCAATGATGAAGAGTTGAGCTTTGACAGTGTGCTGGAAACGCACGGAAGCCAGCAGTGATGAGCTACTGATGGGGGACCCATTCTCATTCTAGAATTTCGTGGTGGTTGTTACACATGTACCAGCTTATGCACAGACCGTACAATCCATTGGTGCTTTGTGGCTTGGATTGAGATTCAAGTTTCCTTTGATCTGGCTGCCAATTGAGGATTACCAAAGTAATTAGGAATTGAGTAAGTATGAGTCAGAGTCTTGGGTACGGCATTTGATGGCCAATTAGGGGTACATGTCTGTAGACGAAGATACAACTGGTGCTTATGATCTCACCTACCTGCACCAGAGATATTCCCATGAGAGATGAGTCTCCATGCATGCAAGTATTTCAGTTGGGGGAAGATGTTGGGTGCCATTTTTGCACACTTTTCCTACAGAGTCTTGGGTACGGCAGTTGATGGCCAATTAGGGGTACATGTCTGCAGACGAAGATACAACTGGTGCTTATGATCTCATCGACTTGCACCAGAGATATTCCCATGAGAGACGAGTCTCCATGCATGCAAGTATTTCAGTTGGGGGAAGATGTTGGGTGCCATTTTTGCACACTTTTCCTACATTTGTTTTCCCTATTTTTCCTCATAAATATAACCAATGGGATTATCTTTACCTCTTGTTCCTACCTTTCTATCCTAACTTGTGCTGTTTCACCTTGTTTTCATTACTCTGCCATTTCATCAATTATTATGATATATCATGCCTTTTTATGACTAATTGAGGATGAATGTTTAGAGAAGATATATGGTCTTTGTGTTGTCTTTCTAGATGTCATTTATAGCACCAAAGATCTCGATCACGAGGTCCACATGATCAGTTAAGGGGGTGCTGTTACAGCGAAGCGATGCTGTTACACCTTGCTGTTACAGACCTGCCGACAAACTACTGTTACAGACCCGCTGGCGAACTGCTGATACAGTTGTACCGCTAACTGGATCTCATCAACACTTGTTGCTGACCTATCCTTTAGCTATTACACTACAGCTATGGTTTTATTACGATAGTTGTAGAAGTTGTTTAGCATTGTATTTTTGGATAACAGCCTAAGGGCGGTTTTGATTGTAATCTATAATTTTCTAGTCAGAACTTTATTAAGAAGTGGTTATAACTATATGTATTCTATTTTGATCAGCACGAGAATCATAAGATTCTCATGACTGATCTATCCCTTGATTTTCTGAGATGTAACCAGTATATAGTTCTCGGCCCTAGAGGTCGAAAGGTTAGCGAAGAACAACATTATTTTGGCTCTGTAATTGTGCTCAGATTAATACAAATTATCTTGGTATTGTTGTTACATGCATTATTCAATTTAGTTTCCGTTAAGTTCTTTCTCTACCTACGCCCTAATAGGGAGGAAGGGCACTCCTTCTTAGCAGGGATTGCAGTTATTAAGGTAGTTGTGTATATGTGTTTGTATTACAGTTTATGTAATAGTAGAGGTGTTGTTGTTGTTGTTCAACTGTGAATATATTCGCTTCAATTTCAATACTTTGTATGTTGTTACACATATGATATTAGAGATACCAGCTGGATATTTGTTGTGTGGCGCGCTAGAACAGATTAATTGAAGTGTGATTTCAATCTTGTAGATCATTTTATTTCTGCATGAGTGATTTACTTCCAACATTTACTTCAGCAACGATTTCTTTTCTTTGGAATTGCTTCTGGTTGGGTGTATCGGTACAGACAATGCAACTGTCACTGGAATAAAAAGACGTCCCTGGATTGATAATTTATGTGTACTATTTAGTCATTTAATAGTGATTAATACAACCCCAACAGTCTTTACTTTCCTTTCATGACTGTTGGTTGAATTTATGAAGTGTGATTACTTGATGAAGATAAAAGAACTATAATATACATTCATAAGTAACTACCATAGTTCATAAATAAAGTACTTGTATTAATTAACTGGAAAATCAACATGGTATTGGAGCTTTTATGAAGCAATGAAGTTAAAGATGACAATTAAAACCTATTTAAGGAAATTAGTTGATTTATGTCAGCCAACAGAGCTAAAGATCGAGGGCACAAGTTCAAAAGAAGGTTATTACAAGCAGACGTGTTAGGTTTGGTTGATCTTATGTAATTTTGTCTCTGGAAAAATTTGAAGGACTTTTTTTAGCGGGAGCACTTGTGGTAGAAAGAATTTAGTCTAGGAGAAGTAAGAGAGCCTCATACAAGCTTCAAACTGAGTAGATCCCTGAGTTCAAAATTATGGACCGTCGTTGACATTGTCAGGCTAGATAGTTGATATGATGAAAGGTTGCAGTGGTAGAGAGAGCAGCCATAGCTACCACAAGAGGATATGTCTCAGTGTGAGAGGGAGCACCTAGTCAGGATGACATCGAAGTAGTTGTAGTGATAAAACCAGTAAAAGGGTTGATGTACTAGCATGGTACAATTGTTCATGGAAAAGTCAGTTATGATTTTTAGAGTTGTGTCAAATAGTGAAGTACAGTTGTAGATTCAGATTAGGCAAAGCGTTGAAGATAAAAAAAATCATCAATATATTGTTTTAGTCTAGGATCCCTAATGACTATGGGCATGAAGCAGACATTTTCTGCACTTTGTATTGCAATGGCTAAGTATATTGCAATTGGATGGAAAGTTGTGAAGTAGTATAGCTTCATAAATTACTTGCATAATTATTTGATGAGGTGCAGGTGATAATATGATGATAGGTTAGGGTAACTTGAGATGTAGTACCAAGACATGGTACTAAAGAGAGTAGTATGGCTCCAGTTCTATAGTCAAGCAAATTAATCCCAGGATGAAGTTTGTATACTTCAAGGAAAAGCTTCAAATGATCGAGCATGTCTCTCTCAGCAAGGTGGGGTGATGAGATAACATCATCAAGGACAAATATTCTCTCTAGATCAGGTTGACCAAGAGAATGGTATAGATTGGTGATATGTTAGCTTCGAGGGATGGAAATTCTACCTTAGGATAATGGTCCAGTAAGGACAGAAATTTTACCTCAAGGAGAATGGTCCGGCTAAGGAAAAACATTATTCTTGAGTCAAAGGTATTAATCAAAATGAGGAGGAATGGCCTTAGAGGCCTATACACTCAATTAAGTGGGTGAATTTCAGCATCAGGACCAAACTCTCTATATAGGATGAGGAGCACACTTAACATTAGGCCATAAATAACTCATAAAGAGTGAGGCCCTTGAAGATCTACCACGAGTCAGAGATATTGACCAGGATGATGGTGACTAGTCTATATACCATGTGTTAGTGTGACTATATTATGGTGACTAGTTGATGCTAAGATATGTCATGTGTTAAGTATCGACTAGGATATAACAAGTAGTTGATGTTGATGATTTACCACGAGTTTTTAATTAGATGACGTTATTGATTTACCATGTGTTGCAGTTGTTAACCATATTATGAATTATAGAAAATTTGGAAGTATTTGTGAGCACACTATAACAATAATAAAAGTTTAAATTCTGAAAACCTACTGTAGATGTCAAGTTGAATCGTTGGAGCATATTGTTCTCAATCCTAAATACAAATATTGATTTGTTCAAGGCCAAGGATCTTGACTATAAAGTGACCATGAGGAGATTATAACATGGAAGAATTTTTAACATCATTGAAGTTTTCTTTACATGTCTTGGAGATTCTGGATACTTACTTATAATCAAAAGCCTAGATGCATTTGCAATCAAGTCAAATTTGATAAAGGTTTCCATGCATAGAATGCTATAATGGTAGAACTAAGTTTGAATATTTATGACTTCTTGAATAATTGGAATGAGTGTTATGCATCATCATTGAAATCTTGTTTGAATTATACTTAGATGATCCCTTATCATCATAAGAGAAGCTCAGTTAGAAGTATGAAGACTTGTGTCATGATATTATGATATACCAAAGATCTAGGAGAATTCAGTGAGCCTCGTACAAGCTTCAAAGTGAGTAGATCCCTGAGTTCAAAATTATGGACTGCCATTGACATTGTCAGGCTAGATAGTTGATATGATGAAAGGTTGCAGTGGTAGAGAGAGCAGCCAAAATTACCACAACAGGATATGTCTCAGTGTGAGAGGGAGCACCTTGTCAGGATGACAGGGAAGCAATTGTGGTGATAAACCCAGTAAAAGGGTTGATGTACTAGCATGGTACAATTGGTCATGGAAAATTCAATAATGTTTTTTAGAGTTGTCTCAAATAGTGAAGTACTGTTGTAGATTCATATTAGGCAGAGAGTGTTGAAGACAGAAAAATTTCATCAAGATATTGTTTCAGTCTAGGCTCCCAAATAACTATGAGCATGAAGCAGACATTTGTCTGTTAGGTCCCTATATTACTAGTATAGTCCCTTATTGTTATTATTGTACCCTTGTAACCCCCATATTGTTATTATTGTGCCCTTAAATTATTATTGTTAGGTCAGCTAGGATTACATTGTGGCTCACTAGGATTACATTGTGGCCCCATGGACTCCTATATATAGAAAGGAGGTTTTGTAATTTGAATCATCCAAGAATTGTTCATTCATGTAATGTATTGGAGGTTGCCCCCTCGAAGTGGCTTATTTCTAAGGCGTTGACATCTCTTTTCTTCTTTTTTTGGAGCTGGTTTCACAATATTGTCGCACTTTGTATTGCAATGGCCAAGTATATTGTAGTTGGATGACAAGTTGTGAAGTAGTAGAGCTTCATAAATTACTTGCATAATTATTTGATCAGGTGCAGGTGACAATATGATGACAGGTTGGGGTAACTTGAGATGTACTACCAAGACATGGTACAAAAGAGAGTAGTATGGCTCCAGTTCTATAGTCAAGCAAATTAATCACATGATGAAGTTTGTATACTTGAAGGACAAGCTTGAAATGATTGAGCATGTCTCTCTCAGCAAGAGGGGGTGATGAGATAACATCATCAAGGATGGATATTCTCTCTAAATCAGGTTGACCAAGAGAATGGTACATATTGTTGATAAGATAGTATCAAGGGATGCAAATTCTACCTTAGGAGAATGATATAGTAGGGACAAACATTCTACCTTGAGGAGAATGGCCCGACTGAGGACATATATTATTCTCGAGTCAAAGGTATTAATCAAAATGAGGAGGAATGGTCTTAGAGGCATATACACTCAGTTAAGTGGGTGCATTTCAACATCAAGATCAAACTCTCTAGATAGGGAGAGGAGAACACTTAGCATTAGGCCATAAATAACTCATGAAGAGTGAGGCCCTTGGATATTTACCACGAGTCAGAGATATTGACTAGGATGATGGTATATACCATGTGTTAGTGTGACTAGATTATGGTGACTAGTTTCTGTTAAGATATGCCATGTGTCAAGTACCGACTAGGATATAGCAAGCAATTGATGTTGATGATTTACCATAAGTTGTTAATTTTATGATGTTGTTCATTTACCATGTGCCGCAGTTGTTAACAATATTATGAATTATAGCAAATTTGGAAGTATTTGTGAGCACACCATAACAATAAAAAAAGTTTAAATTTTGAAGACCTACTATAGATGTCAAGTTGAATCGTTGGAGCATGTTGTTCTCAGTCCTAAGTACAAATATTCCTTTGTTCAAGGCCAATGATATTGACTATAAAGTGACCATGAGGAGATTATAACATGGAAGAACTTTTAACATCATTGAAGTTGTCTATACAAGTCTTGGAGATGCCTGGATACTTACTTGTAATCAAAAGCCTAGATGCATTTGCAATGAAGTCAAATTTGATAAAGGTTTCCATGCATATAATACTATAATGGGAGAACTAATTTTGAAGATCGATGACTTCTTGAATCATTGGAATGAGTGTTATGCATCATCATTGCAGCCTTGTTTGAAGTATACTTAGATGATCTCTCATCATCATTAGAGAAGCTCAATTAGAAATATGAAGACTTGCATCATAATATTATGATATACCAAAGGTCAGTGTAAAAGACTTAGGTCTCAAATTTCCTAGAACCTTACATTCTCCTCAAAATATAATGAGGATTGCAGGTACATGGATCTAGGAATAGAGGGAGAAGAGGTGGAAGAACGATGCAAAGCTTGTGACAAAATGATCTGTTCAAGAATCGAGCTTTGAAGATCTAAGCTTAAGATGGAGTAGGTAGATAAGAAAACTTGAAATATGCATGTATATGACTAGTGATGAGAGAATAGAATATTCTACAAGTAAGGGAGAGTTCATGTTTTTCTTCATTTGTTAGGACTTTGAAGAAGTCTCATAATTTAATATGGCCTTAAAGACTGGTTTCAGAACATTTGGTATCAGAGCTTTGAGATTCTAGGGTTTCGCTGCTACAAATAGGTTAGCGTGGCATCTTCGCTATAACTTTTTTTCTACGAAGGTTCAGAATCTGAAATTTTTAGAGTGTGAAGCCACAATCTTGAGGAACATCTTCAAAAAATTTCAGATCTTGGTTCACAATATTTTAGGAGATATGATCTGTGCAAGTTAGGTCATTTTGCAGGCTCCTGAATTTAACCTAAACATGTCAACGTGGTATTTTCGTAATAACTTTTTTTCTACGAAGTTTCAGAAGCTGAAATTTTTAGAGTGTGAAGCTGCAATCCTGAGGAACAATTTCAAAAAATTTCAGATATTGGTTCACAATATTTTTGGAGATATGATCTGTGGAACTTAGGTATTTTTGAGGCTTTTGAATTTCATCTCAAAGAGGTGATCGTGGGAAAATCTTCATAGCTCTCTATCTGAGCATTGTATTGGAATGCCGTAAAAAGTGGCCGCAAGTAAAAAAACTGTAGTTTTTGGTCTATCAATTTTAGAACCAAAGGAGGAAACAATGACACGTGGAAAGTCGTACAATTTCGCTCTACTGAACGAGTCCAAAATTGGGTCATTGTGGGAGATTGGACATAACTTTGCCTTGAAGAATCCAAATCAGATCAAACCTGTGGAATTTGAAAGAAGCTTCATAGGGCTACTACAAGGCTGAATTTTAGATATTGAGGATCCGCAATTATAGAGATAATTCAATTTCAATATCGAGTTCCTCAAAAGCAAGTAAAAGGTTTTTTTTGTTTTTTGTTTTTATGATTGCATTAAGTCTTGTTTGAAGAATCAAGTTAAATTGATTCCAAGGGCATATTGTAGAATAGATATCATTATTGGATTCTAAAATGGCCCTAAAAAGAATTCAACACCCATTAAGCCTTTAGAAAGCTCTACTATGACTCATGAAGATGAAGAATGGCAGCATGACATATCAAAATTACAAGAGCAAGTGCAACAAATTTCGCTCTCGCAAAGAGCAACAAAAAATGACATGGAAGTTTTGAAGAAAGGCGGGGAAACTAAGATGGATGGTTTGAAGAAAGGCGGGAATCTAAGATGGATGGTTTGAAGAATGGGATGGAATCTAAGATAGATGGCATGTAAGCGGCATGGAATCTAAGATGGATGACATGGAAGCTAAGATCATGAAAATGGAAAACATGAAGAATGATCTAAAAGAAAAAATGGAAGGTTTGCAAAGTTGATACAACAAATGTTTCCTAATGGTGAAAAGATAGTAGAGGACACTCATGATGAGAACAAAATAAATGCTAATTGTGATTTCATAAAATATAATGTTGGCGTGAAGAACCACCATATTCCAAAAATGGATATGAGGAAGTTTGATGGAAAGGATCCTGTAACATGGATACTACAGATGGAACAATATTTTGATCTCAATAATGTGCAAAACACACAAAAGGTATGCATTGCAAATTTAAATTTAGAACAAAATACATTTGTATGGTAGCGATGGCTTTGCTCCCGTAAAAAAATTGTCACTTGGTCAATTTTTACGGAGGGAATGATAGCACATTATGAGGATACAAAGAGCAACACCTTCATTAGCCAATTGATAAATCTCAAACAAAAGGGTTTAATGGGTGAGCACATTGAGGACTTCCAAAAATTGAATATAAGGGTAACTGATATTCCATAGGAACACAAGATTGATCTCTTCATAGGTACTTTAAAGGATAACATCCAACATGAAGTTCGCGTTTTGGAACCTGATTCATTGGAGAAGGTATTCAGGTTTGCAAGAAAAATTGAATGTAAAATTATGGCGACAAGGAAGCCTACCACTCAATTCTATAAAGAGGGAAGTGTTGCTACTCCTAGATTTCCACAACCTACAAGGTTGACACCACAACAATTGGAAGAAAAAAGAGCAAAAGGGCTTTGCTACAGTTGTGATAGAAAATACACTAAAGGTCATAAGTGTGCTAAGAAGAAATTATTTTACATAGATTATGAAGAGGAATAAGAAAATGAACAAGAAGAGGATATACACGAGGAACCAGCCCTAGAAGATGAAGAAATGAATCCGACCATATCATGTAATGCACTGGCAGGAATTACCACTCCTCAAACTCTCAAGATAGAAGGACATATCAAGAAGAAAAAGGTAATAGTGTTGATTGATTCAGGTAGCACCCATAATTTTATTCATTGTAAGGTAGCCAAGGAATTAAATTGTTTCCTATACCCAGCACCAGAATTTCAAGTGATGGTTGCAAATGGAGGAACTATAAATTTCTCTGGAAAATGCCATAATATCAAGCTAACCATGGGGGAATATGTATTGACTAGTCTAATGCTTTCCATTCCTACGGGAGGTGCTGATGTTGTACTAGGAGTACAATGGTTACAATCTTTGGGGACGGTAGCTTTTAATTTTCAAGAACTTTTCTTGAAATTTTTTTCAGAAGGAAAGGAAGTTGAATTACGGGGTATTGCGGGGGAGCCAGGAAGGATAATAAGCTCTAATGTCATGACAAAGCTTCTAAAGAAAGAACAGCGAGGCGTAATTGCATAATTATGCTCACTAGAAGTTCCAACATCAAAATCTTCTATTTCTGCAGATCTCCAACAAGTCTTGGACAATCATTCCAAGGTGTTTGAAACTCCCAAAGGACTCCCACCTATTGATCATGATCATGCTATTCATTTGATTCCAGGAAGTGTTCCTCCAAACAAAAGGCCTTATAGATATCCTTATGTCCAAAAGAGCGAAATTGAACGTATGATTGCAGAAATGTTAGAGGCGGGTATAATTCAACCTAGTCAAAGTTCTTTCTCTGCTCCTGTAGTATTGGTACACAAGAAGGACGGATCATGGCGAATGTGTCCGGATTATAGGGAGCTCAATAAGCTCACCATTAAAGATAAATTTCCCATTCCTGTGATTGATGAATTATTGGATGAATTACATGGAGCGATTTATTTTACCAAGTTGGATCTTCGTTCAGGATATCATCAAATTAGAATGAAGATTGAAGATATCTTAAAAACAAAATTTCGAACTCATGAGGGTCATTATGAATTTTTGGTCATGCCTTTTGGCCTTACCAATGCACCTTCTACATTTCAAGGGTTGATGAATTCCATTTTCAAACCCTTAGAAAATTTGTGCTAGTACTTTTTGATGATATACTAATCTACAGCAGGTCTTGGAAGGATCATGTTGAACATGTTGACAGGGTGCTCAAACTATTGCAGGAGAAGCAATTATATGCAAAAACATCCAAATGTTTCTTTGGAGTACAAGAGGTGGAATATCTGGGTCATATTGTATCTCACGAGGGTGTTAAGGTAGACCCTAACAAAATTAAAGCCATTAAGGAATGGAAAGTCCCCACAATTATAAAGCAGTTGCGAGGATTTCTCGGGTTAACAGGGTATTATCGAAATTTTGTTAAGAATTATGGGAGAATAGCAGCACCTCTAACAACATTATTGAAAAAAGATGCATTCTCATGGACTCCTGAAGCAACTAAGGCCTTTGAACATCTTAAAGAGGCAATGTGCCTAGCACCAGTCTTAGCTACGCCAGACTTCACAAAAACCTTTATTGTGGAATGTGATGCCTCAGGAAATGGAATTGGTGTTGTTTTAATCCAAGAAGGAAGACCCATTGCTTTTGAAAGTCGTCCAATCAAAGGAAAGTATTTACAGAAACCTATTTATGAGAAGGAAATGTTAGCAATACTGCATGCACTAAAGAAATGGCGAACTTACCTAATGGGAGGACACTTCAAGGTAAAAACTGATCATGATAGTCTTAAACACTTTTTGGAACAAAGACTATCGTCAGAAGAGCAGCAAAAATGGGTCACAAAGATGTTGGTTTATGACTTTGAAATAATCTACAAAAAAGGAAAGCTTAATGTTGTTGCAGATGCACTCTCTAGAAAGAATGAAGAGGTGGAAGCATTGCTTTGTGCCATTTCTATTATCCAACCAGATTGGATAACCGAAGCAAGAGATGAATGGAAGAAGGACAAAGATGTATGGACACTCATTCAAAAGTTGCGGCAAGATCCTAGTACATCTGATACATTTAGTTGGAAAAATGATTCCTTATGGTACAAAGATCGCTTATATCTTTGTAAGAATTCCCAACTAAAACAAAAGATTCTTCTGGAATTGCACATTTCTCCTTTAGGAGGACACTCAGGATTTTTAAAAACTTACCACAGGGTGAAGAAAGAATTCTTTTGGGATGGCCTTAAATCTGATATTCGAAAGTTTGTGGCGGAATGTTTGGTTTGCCAGCAGAATAAAGTGGAAACAATTAAGACCCCAGGACTTCTACAACCTTTATCCATTCAAGGTCAACGTTGGGAGGAGATTTCAATGGATTTTATCACAGGTTTACCTAAGTCCGAAGGAAAGAGTGTCATCATGGTGGTAGTTGATAGACTTACCAAGTATGCACACTTTTGTGCATTATCTCTTCCATTTAAAGCAAGTACAGTTGCTACTACATTTATGGACAGAATTCAAAAGCTACATGGAAGCCCAAGGGTTATTGTGAGCGACAGAGATCCCATTTTTACTGGAAATTTTTGGACGAGTTATTTTCTTGTTTGGGTACTCAATTAGCTCATAGCTCATCTTATCATCCTCAATCTGATGGTCAAACTGAGATCGTAAATAAATGTTTGGAAGGATATCTTCGTTGTTTTGTATCTGATAAACAAACACAATAGGTCAAGTGGTTACCTCTTGCTGAATGGTGGTATAACACTTCCTTCCATACTGCAGCAAAAATGACCCCATTTATGGCACTTTATGGATATCATCCACCATCCATCACATCATATTTAAGAGGAAATTCGAAGGTTCAAGCAGTGGAAGATCACATCGAGCATCAGCAAGAAGTTCTCCAACTCTTAAAGGATAACCTGAATTTGGCACAAAATCGAATGAAACAACGGGCATATCAACATCGCAGCGAGAGAAGTTTTGATGTAGGAGATTGGGTATTTTTACGGCTACAACCATACAAACAAATGTCCCTCAAGCAAGCTAAGAAGGATAATAAATTATCGCCAAAGTACTATGGTCCTTACGAGGTGTTGCAAAAGATTGGTACTATGGCATACAAATTGGAGCTTCCTGCTTCTTCGCGAGTACATCCAGTTTTCCATGTTTCATGCTTAAAGAAGGTTATAGGAGAAAATCTTCCAGTTCAAACAATATTGCCAGAACTTGATGAGGAAGGAAAAATCATATTGGAACCAGAAGCGGTCATGGAAACAAGAACTCGACGACTACGGAATCGATCAATTTCAGAGTATCTCATCAAGTGGAAGAACTTACCCACTGAAGATTCTACATGGGAGGATGAGAATTTTATACAAAAGCACCCAGATCTACTCAAGCGTTGAGGACAACACTTTTTTGAAGGAGAGGGGCATGTTAGGTCCCTATATTACTAGTATAGTCCCTTATTGTTGTTAGTGTAACCCCCTTATTGTTATTATTGTACCTTTGTAACCCCCATATTGTTATTATTGTGCCCTTAAATTATTATTGTTAGGTCGGCTAGGATTACATTGTGGCCCCACTAGGATTACATTGTGGCCCCCATGGACTCCTATATATAGGAAGGAGGTTTTGTAATTTGAATCATCCAAGAATTGTTCATTCATGTAATGTATTGGAGGTTTCCCCCTCGAAGTGGCTTATTTCTAAGGCATTGATATCTCTTTTCTTCTCTTTTTGGAGCTGGTTTCACAGCATTGTTGCACTTTGTATTGCAATGGCCAAGTATATTGTAGTTGGATGGAAAGTTGTGAAGTAGTAGAGCTTCATAAATTACTTGCATAATTATTTGATCAGGTGCAGGTGAGAATATGATGACAGGTTGGGGTAACTTGAGATGTAGTACCAAGGCATGGTACAAAAGAGAGTAGTATGGCTCCAGTTCTATAGTCAAGCAAATTAATCACATGATGAAGTTTTTATACTTGAAGGACAAGCTTGAAATGATTGAGCATGTCTCTCTCAACAAGAGGGGGTGATGAGATAACATCATCAAGGATGGATATTCTCTCTAGATCAGGTTGACCAAGAGAATGGTACATATTGTTGATAAGATAGTATCAAGGGATGGAAATTCTACCTTAGGAGAATGATATAGTAGGGACAAACATTCTACCTTGAGGAGAATGGCCTGGCTGAGGACAGATATTATTATCGAGTCAAAGGTATTAATCAAAATGAGGAGGAATGGTCTTAGAGGCATATACAGTCAGTTAAGTGAGTGCATTTCAACATCAGGATCAAACTCTTTAGATAGGGTGAGGAGAACACTTAGCATTAGGCCATAAATAACTCATGAAGAGTGAGGCCCTTGGATATTTACCACGAGTCAAAGATATTGACTAGGATGATGGTATATACCATGTATTAGTGTGACTAGATTATGGTGACTAGTTGATGCTAAGATATGCCATGTGTCAAGTACCGACTAGGATATAGCAAGCAATTGATGTTGATGATTTACCACAAGTTGTTAATTTTATGATGTTGTTCATTTACCATGTGCCGCAGTTGTTAACAATATTATGAATTATAGCAAATTTGGAAGTATTTGTGAGCACACCATAACAATACAAAAAGTTTAAATTTTTAAGACATACTGTAGATGTCAAGTTGAATCGTTGGAGCATGTTGTTCTCAGTCCTAAGTACAAATATTCCATTGTTCAAGGCCAATGATATTGACTATAAAGTGACCATGAGGAGATTATAACATGGAAGAACTTTTTACATCATTGAAGTTGTCTATACAAGTCTTGGAGATGTCTGGATGCCTGGATACTTACTTGTAATCAAAAGCCTAGATGCATTTGCAATGAAGTCAAATTTGATAAAGGTTTCCATGCATATAATACTATAATGGGAGAACTAATTTTGAAGATCGATGACTTCTTGAATCATTGGAATGAGTGTTATGCATCATCATTGCAATCTTGTTTGAAGTATACTTAGATGATCTCTCATCATCATTAGAGAAGCTCAATTAGAAATATGAAGACTTGCATCATAATATTATGATATACCAAAGGTCAGTGTAAAAGACTTAGGTCTCAAATTTCCTAGGACCTTACATTCTCCTCAAAATATAATGAGGATTGTAGGTACATGGATCTAGGAATAGAGGGAGAAGAGGTGGAAGAACGATGCAAAGCTTGTGACAAAATGATCTGTTCAAGAATCGAGATTTGAAGATCTAAGCTTAAGAGGGAGCAGGTAGATAAGAAAACTTGAAATATGCATGTATATGACTAGTGATGAGAGAATAGAATATTCTACAAGTAAGAGAGAGATCATGTTTTGCTTTATTTGTTAGGAATTTGAAGAAGTCTCATAATTTAATATGGCCTTAAGGACTCATGTGGAGCAACTATGATATGTTGTACTAAACGAAGGGGAAAATAGAAAAACTTATGTTAGCTTCACAGGGAGCTGGAAATGATCACAATAAAATATGTCTCAGATTAAGAGGGAGTTGGACATTGAATGTAATCCTTCATTGACGAAGCCTAATGAAATCTTCTTTGCAAAGGTTTGATGATGTTAAGTAATAGATTGGATCTTTAATGAACTTGGTAATGAGCTTAGGTTGTTGGAATACTATGACTTTGATTGGGTTGAAAGTGATGCTGATGGAAAGAGTAAATTTGGTGGATGTTTTTTATTACAATGGTTTCTTGGATGAGCAGGAAAGATTCTTATATGTCACTTAACATTGTTGAAGTTTAATATATGGCAACCTATGCAGTTTTATTATGGAAAAATTTGGCTTTGGAAATTGCTTGTTATAATGTTTGAGCAATTTTTTCAATCTACCATGATATTTTGTGAAGTCAAAGTTGCATGGGAGGTCGAAGCAAATTGGTGTTAACTACCACTACATTCATGATATGGTATAGAAGGGATCAATGAGGCTCCAACATATCTCCACTGATGAGCAAACAAATAACATTCTCATAAAGCCTATATCTTGGGTGAAGTTTGTATACTTCAAAGACAAATTTGGACTTGTGGAGAACTCCTCTATCAAGTGAGAGGGAGCATTGATGTGACATCAAGAGGGGTATGACTCATACTGTTGGTGACAACAGGAGCATGACCCGAACTGTTGATGGATGGACGTTAGGGGTATGGCTTAGACTGTTGATAACAACGGGAGCATGAACCAGATTGTTGATGGATGGACAGTAGCGGTATGGATCACATTGTTGGTGGCAATAAGAGAATGACCCATACTGTTGATGGATGGACAAAATGGGTATGGCTCAAACTGTTGGTTATAATAGGATGATGATCCATATTGTTGATGGATGTACAACAAGGGTATGGCTCAAACTGTTGGTGACAATAGGAGCATGATCCAGATTGTTGATGGATGGACAACAGGGGTATGGCTTGGATTGTTGGTGATCAAAGTATCATGACGCAAATTGATGATGGATGGAAAATAGGGGTATGGCTTGGACTTTTGGCGACAACAAGAGCATGACATATATTTTTTATGGATGGACAACAGGGGTATGGCTCAGACTGTTGGTGACAACCAGAGCATGAACCAGAGTGTTGATGGATGGACAACATGGGTATGGATTGGATTGTTGGTGATGATAGGAGAATGACCCAGAATGCTGATGGATGAACAATAGGAGTATGGCTCAGACAGTTGGTGACAACAAGAGCATGACCTGGAATGTTGGTGAGATAGCATGAGGGATCGAAATTCTTGAAAGGAATGATCTTTTAGGTCGAGACACTTGTGGGTTGAGTGCCTCTTTAGCATCATGGCCTAGAGAGGCCTTTGGATTTAGGACATGGGTTTCCCTAGGGTTTAACCATGGGAGATGGAAACCCTGAACTAGTCAGAGTGCCATGAGGTGAGGTGGCCATCGAATCATGGTGACAAGTTAAGTAAGTCCCATTGGTCAGGAAATTTAATCTGGGTTTTGGTACATATTGATGATGATATTAATGTTGGTCAAGGGTATTCACCTAGACAAAGATGTTATCGATGGGGTTTACGTTTCTTTTTATAAATATCATGTATGCAGAAAACATCTAGATAGTAATTACAAATAATGGTCTGCTAAACTGACATTCTCTCTATGTTAGTACTGTGACCATGGAGATTATCCCCGTGTCAAGTACTTTAAATAGATTAGAGAAAATGGTTCGGAAGAGGCTATTCAGTTGAAGCCTCCTAGCATCTTGCTCGGATCTCTATCTAGAGAGAGCATGTTTTTTCATTCAGGCCTGGGTTGAGGCCGTTTGGAATTTCACCTAGACTATGTGCACTAGTCATGTGATGGTGAACAAGGACTAGTCTGGATACCATGAGGTTGAGATGTCGATCTGATCATGGTGACTAGTTGATATTGATGTTGTACCATAGGTACTAGGTGGATTTCATGATTATTATAGGTTAATAGGGTTGAACTAGATAATTTTGATGTTGGTAATGTTGATATTGATTTGATAACGATGCTCATCTAGTATTTCCTCAGAAATCTTTTTAATTAGTTTACATCTTGTTAGACATTATGAATACCTATGTGGATAAGAGGGAGTGTTGAATAAAGTAGTTATGGTTGGTCTTCATAATATTTTATGTATTTATAATACTATATAAAAACATGAAAGAAAAATAAATGTTAAGTTAGAAGAAAGGAAATCAACAAAAACCACCTAAAATTAAGATCCTTGAAAATAGCTCATACTCACGTAAATAACATATTAACCATAGGTTAATATCCACCATAATTTAAGAAAGTATTCGTGTAAAAGACATGATAAAGAACAATATGTAAAAAATATACTTACCAGGAGTAATTGTACACCATTATTTTCGTGAACTTCAACACTTTAACAAATATGAGTAAAAGTGTAAATGTGTAGCCTTACTAGAATTTAATTTCGAAAGATACGTGATTTAATTTAATGTCTCTTGGGTATAAAATACACTTGAACTTTTTCATTTTACATATTTACTTAACACACACGTATCTCTCTCTCCTACACACATTATCTCACATATCCTAGGTTTTCAACATTTGTGATCTTTTCTTTCCTTTCATTGTTATTGGTTGAATTTTTGAAGTATGGTTGCTTAATGAAGATAAAAGAACTATGATATATATTCACAAGTAATTACCATAGTTCATAAATAAAGTACTTATATCAATTGTATTGAAAAATCAACACCATAAAATTTTCAGGGTTCCAAGGAGAAATACTTGGGTAATTAGATAAAGAAATTATAATCATATTTGAACAAATGGACATGTGACACACTGTACAATTTCACTCTAGGGAAAGTGCCAAAAATTAACATGTTTTTGGAAAGTTACCATAAATATCACTTGGCACATGATTTTTTTGTCAAACCTGTGGAATTGCAGATAAGACTTATCATAGTACTACAAGACAAAATTCGGACTCAAGAGGGTCGAAAGTATAGAGATACTTGAGAAGAAAGTTAGGCTAGAGGAAGAGACTCCAAAACATGGTTTGAAAAGGTATGCTAACTCCAAATTATCATATAATTTTATTGTGATGTCCAATTGAGGTGATTCAAAATATATTGGCAAATGAAAACATAGAATATATTATTGGTAAAATGATAGTTAATCATTTGAGATTATTACTGATAACATATTGAAGTTGTAATTTGAGGGTTTGGGTTAGACCTTACTAAAGAATCAATGGAAAAACTTATATTATGTGAGGATGAGGATAAAGATAAAATCAATCCCAATGAATGGTAGATGATGGTAAAGGAATGTAGAATTACATCTTAAATTACAAAAACTTATTTTGGGGGTGCAACTTGGAAGTGGTGGCATAACATTGATTAAGATACTAGATCAAATGTCACATGGGAAAATTTTGAGGACTTGTTCTCAAAACAATGAATTAAGAACTCAAAAGTGGCAACAATACATAGAGTTGGAGATGAGTCAAAAGAAGTAAAATAATAGATTAAGAATAAGGGCGATGAGTTATCTAGGATACAAAACCTTAATGAAGCACTTGTTAAGAAGATTCAACAATTAAAACAGGAAAGGACTAGCAAGGGGATTTGGAAAAAGGATGACTCAAAGGAATAATTGAAAAAGAAAAAATGAAGAAATATGTAGATTATGAAAACGTAATAGAAAACTATTAGATGATTTCAATAGATTGAAAAAATAAAATAAGCATTGTAAAAGTCAAGAAGAAACAAGGATCTTGGAAGAGGAGACTACCGAAAGACTTAAAGAGGAAATTTTGTAATGTCCCTTCTCAACAAAGTTTTCCTAAGGAAGAACTACAATTTTGCAATTTTGAAGCAAGCACAATTTTGGACACCAACTTAGGAAAATTGGGTTGAATTATTTGAGTTGGTTGAGTGTAGGGACCACCCCCCACATGAAATATGCACTCATTGGAGGAAGAAGTCGAAGGGAGGTAAAAATATTTGGTGGAGGGGGCCACTAAGGAAAGGAAGGCAACAAATATAAATAGGAGGAGGAGGGCAGTTATTGGAACCTTTTTCTAATTTGAAAATTACTCTATTGTTGCTCAAATTGTTTAGTTGGGTCATAATGTGAAATTAAGCATCTCATATTTCTAAGGGGAGATCTCACCCTTTCTTTTAGTGGACTTCAAGTGCCACCCTAAGGAGGAATTACTGAGTTCGTTGGGAGGAAAATTTGTTGAAGATCGTTATACTTTCCAGCTTGATATCCAGTTAGTACAACTTCTAGGAAGGGCACAGAGGTTGAAATCGTACCACTGATTAGGGGCACATGAAAGGGGTATTTTGGCCTGGGGTTTTAGCATAAATTTCCCTCAAGTTGGATTAGTATTTGTGGAGGTTTTGGGGGCTGGAAATTATAGTTTTTGTAAGAGCCAAATTTACCATTTTAGGGTTTTTGTGGTAGTCTCACTGGGTGAAATTTGTGGGGTTGGGTATTTCACATTTGTGCCGGCTTTTGGGAAGGAAACCCATCCATTTCTTCTGAAAGAATTTTCTAGGGTAGTTCTACATCAGAGTGAAGAGGATCAAGTGCCAAATTCATCAGTTGAAGAGTGGGGGATGTAGCTTCTGCCATGAAGGGCATAGCACCAAAAATTTGGTAATTCCGAGAGGTCGAAATTAGCCCAATTCCTTTCTGGGTTAGCCTTGAGGAGGACACACCCAATTTTACAAAAAAATTAAAGGTGATTTGGGCCCTAAAATCTCAGTCTTCCGCAGTAGTAGTGAAAAATATTTTTTTGGGTTAAGCGTACAACATTGTGGAGCCATTTACCGGGGGTTTTTCATCTATTGTCACCTGGGTATTTTCTTGCTTCACTTAGCATGCCCAGGTGCACACTTTCCATTCTTCATTGTACTCCACTTCATGGCTTCTTAGGAAAATGGCTCAGAATTCGTGTTGTTTCCCTACGATGTCTTAATATTTTGTTGCATGTGTTATTTTCTAGAGTTTTATGTTTGTTCCTAAGATGAAGTTAGTGCATGTATTTGGTATTTTACTATAAATTTCTATTAGGAATATTACAAATTTGCAAGAATATTGAAGAATCCTTATGCATTCTAATATTAAATATGGGCATTAGAAATTAATAGATGGGGTCACATTGTAACTTCAAAAGGAGAAATAAGTCAAGTTTCAAGAAGGTTTCCATAAAATACATTGAGAAGTTAAATTTCGTCTAGAGGATGTGCATGTCAAATATGATGGTATTATCTCCAACGCTACAGTAATCAAGGACCAAGAAAAGAGGATAGAGGAGGCCATTATCTTTGAAAAAAGACATATGAAATGGACATGCATACTGAAGGAAAGCATCCAATGTGAAACCATAGGATCAAGACAGATTTCAAGAAAGAAAAGAAGATCAATGTCAACATTATCAAGGAAGACAAGAAAGATCCATATCAACATTATCAAGGAAGAATATGGGATACTCGTCTATATGCATGGAACAAGGCATCACCAAATTGTTATTCAAAAAGATGTTATCAAAGACCAACAACTACTACAAATTGGAGATCAAAAAATCATTATTTAACAAGATGTTAACGAAGATCAACAATTACTACAAATTAGAGGAGTTACAAGAAGACATGGAATAAAAGGAAATAAAATTGTGCAACAACCAACCATGTAGTATTAAGACCAAAAAAAGTTGAGTTTGGATGGATAGATTGATCACTAGCAATAAGACTGTAGGAATACAGGGAAACCATATAATTTGGTTTCATCATCACATGTAACATGCTTAATTACAAAGCTTTGAGGACAAAACTTTTCGAAGGAGGGTACTATTTTATTACCCCAAGGGGTGGGGGGGGAGGGGGAATATTGGGTTAAATGTACATGTAATATGTAATAGAGTTAAACTAGTGATGAAGGGGCCACATGGGAAATGTGTGAATATGTATATATAGAAATCGTATAGTCATTATTGAGGACATGTGATTAGGTTGTATTAATATATTTGGGTATTTGGAGGAGGTTCTCCTATTATTTAAGGATTTATTGTGTAACTTATCTTTATTATATATTTTGGAGTTGTGCTCCACACTCACATTGGTTTACATGGTGTGCACTTATAATTTTTTTATGTATTTTGATCGTAACGACAACATACTTCTTAAATTTTTAAACACGTGGGAAAAAATGTAATTGGAACAAATGAGTTAGATGTGTAAGTACCAATCTTAAAGACCATGCAATCATGAATATAACAATTAGATCCGGGTTGGACATTTCTAGAGAAAATATAAGGAGTATATTCTTCGTGATTATTAGGAATAGCAATTTTCAGTATAAAACTAATATGCATACACAACAAGGAGGCATAGGTGCCCAATAATTTGAGACTACAAAAAGAAATTTAGTCATTGTATATTTTTTATTGGATCTTCTTCAACTCAAATTCCATTGCCTTCAATTTTTCACATTACAGATTGTGAGCAAAGTTGCCTTTTGAGAAGAAGGGTTAAAAGCTAAATCCCTCCAAGTGTAAATCACACAAACTTGAAATTGTGTGCAACAAGTAGAAATGATGCTTTCCCTATAGAAACCCTCATCACCCATCAACTCCTTACATCAAACAAAACTACAAGTCGGGTTGTAATTGAAAATTTCCTAAGCAAAGCTTACCAAATGGTGATTCATGTGTTTTCTATGTGGTGTAAAGAGAGTAATTTGTTTTTCTAGTCCACAAATAAATAATACACGGTACACGTGTTCCATGTCCATCCACATGCCCAAGTGGGTACACATCTAGTACCAATCAAAAGAATCATCAAGTGGGCTAATTTTTAATGTCAACAAGCATCTTTGGGAGGACGTGATGTAGGAGGCCATGAGGTACCAACTAACCTAAGGAAACCCAAATCAATGCTAAATAGAGTTAGTGATGGTGAAGATATGGAAAAATTCAAATAAAAACATCAATGAACATGACAATGGAACATAATGGACAAGCATCATTACTTTTGAGGGTATCTCTATAAGAGATCTACAACCACTAGATTCAATGAGATGTGTTTTCTATATGATAAAAATTGTAGGGGCCATCCCTATACTAATTATTTTTTTCCTTTTTTTAAAAAACTATATAGATAAATTAGGAATACAACCATAAGTAGATAAACATTGAAAACTCATAAATATTAAAGCATTACATCAACATTAAGGAATTATAATACATTCCACATATCATCTATTTTACATTCTATTAATTGTATGCACTGCAAAATCATATAACATAAATCATAATACCACAGGTACCATTCACCCGGAGAAAAAATTCGATTGTGGCCTTGTTGTTACTTGCACTCCCTTGTTGTCGTCTACCTCCAAGTGTGAATGTTGATGTGCTCTGACTGAATGTAGTGACCCACCATTTGGCCTCCCAACCTACTCCTTGGGTACTCTTCTTCCCTACAAACCCCCGAGCTGCAATGGGGTTGTACAATGGAGGAAGTGTGCTAGGTGATAGAGGTGACCACTCGTTGGCTCAAGAGTCCCCTCTCTAAAGACCTATATCGCACCAAAATATATTATAGCTCATATTCATTCGTAAAGACATAATCTCATCCATCCAACAATATATTAAGTAAAATTCCTTCTCCCATGGCTTGCCCCTTCTTTTATAGGAGGCTTCATAGGTGAAAATTGGAACTCCATGCATAATTAATTATTTTCATTATTCAAAAATTTTGAATATTCACCCACCCATGTGTGACCCACTCACCAAGGCTCTCCAAAATTATTTACTTAAATTTTAGTTCAAAAATGATATTTTCCATCACCCCAACAAGACTCCTTATTTCTTATCCTAGTTGTCTCTTGATCCCCCTTTTTTGCTCCTTAATTAGTGTTCCTTACTGAATTCAACTAATAAGTCTTAGATTTGGTCCCCTAACTACCTCCTAATTTAACTCAATTTGCTGCTTACATGGATATTCTTATGTTGGCTCTTGCCACATGGAGGTTCTCTAACTTTCTCTATTTTTAATTTATTAATCTATATTTTAATTCACCACCCTCTTCTCTTAATGAAGTTTATTATTTTAGGACCTTTTTTTTGTTTTTTAAAACTCTATGTCCCTCTTTCTCCCTTTTACCTAATTAAAATACTTATGTACATTATCTACCTGAAATTTTCAACATGGGAAGGGTAGAGTTTTCAAGATACCATGTTTTTTTTTTTCTTCCTATTCTCCCTTTACCCCAAGTTTATTCTTGATTTAATTGCTTATTTCTAATCTCATTCACTACCTAATGTAATTTAGTAGGATTTTAATATCTTGATTATATTTTTTAGTTTATTTTTTATGCCAAGGGTGCCAAGTTAGTCGTGGTCTTCAAGAAATTCCATTCAAAGTTCCAAGGGTACCACACCTAACAATTTACTTATGATTCCAACGGTACCAAGTCGGTCGTGCCCTTCAAGAAATTCCCTTGAAGTTCCAAGGGTGTAACACTTCTTTCCCTTCGAGAGTATTGTGGCTACAAGGGGAAAATTTAGGTGCAAATACAAAGATCGTTATCATCTTTCATGTTGCCCACTATAGTGAGACTAATGGTGTTGGGGACCACAGAATTCGCGTAGATGCCCCCCCCCCAGTAAATCCTCATGAGCGACCTAATTTGGGACTTGCCCCCATGACATCATGATTTTCAGGGTGAAGGTGTTCGAACCCTTCAAGCCCAAGTCACAACGGGAGTACTAGCAAGTAAAATCAACGAAACTGTCCTACCCCTCCCTTGTAGTTCCATTCATTTGTACAACCCCATCACCCATGTGTGAGTCATTCTAGCAATAAACTAACCTGTGCGTACAACCACTAACATGTCATTAAAATTTATATAAGGATTCAAACTAAACTTTAAAATTTCAAAGACAAAATATTCATTCCATCAAACTAGATGTCGTTGACTCATCACATGCAAGTGCCTTCAGTGGTTTCTTGTCATACTTGATAATCCTTAGTAACAAAGTTTCACATTGTTATTCATTGTCATAATAGCATCATCAACATCACCTAGTCATTCACATAGTTTTTCACCGTGAACCAGAACTAATGTAAGTAGCCAACATAAGGAACACATCCATCACAACTATCATCACCATAACATCAATAGGAAACATGCATATCCATCAAAGTTATTTCCATCGTAAAATCATTAGAAAACATACATATCCATCAAATATATCATCACCATGACATAAATATAGAACAGACCTATCCATCAATGTTATCATCATCATAATATCAACTAGGAAATAAGCATAACCATCACATCCACTAATAATAGAGTCAAGTGTTTAGATCTTCAACCTGAGGTCCTCAAAGAATAATGTGTGAGCCTTAAGGATAAATCAATGTTAATGTCATATCAATGTCATTCAACTAGAGCAGACACTACATAAACCCCCTCTTAATAATAAACTTCATCCCAAAGTCATTATAATAGGTAAGGAAAATGATGACACATCTCCTCAACATCCTCCTAATTGGCTAAAATGGGACTATAATTGTCCCACTGGACCTTAACCTGGTCCAATAATCATCATCTAAGCTGCAACGTTCGCTAGTCCAGTATGTGAACTAGTTCAACCATCACTGTGCTCTCGTTTGAAACCTGCAAATGACCCAATTCAATAGCATGTGAAGGATTTGAAATACAATAATGCAAAATAGAAACATGAAACACATCATGCATACATGCTAGAGATGAAGGTAAGCCAAGCCTATATGCCACCGAACCCTTTCTTTATAATATTTCAAAAGGTCCCACAAATTGTGTGGACAATTTTTCTCCCTTACCAAACTATAAGGAGCTTTTTGGGGGCCTTATTCTAAAAAAAACCATGTCTCCTACTTCATAACATCGATCCACCAGTGAGCATCAACATAGCTCTTATATCAATCTTGTGCTTCTTTAAGCCCCCCCTTAATCATGGTCATTTGTTCCTCCAACTATCGCACCACTTCTGGTCCTATTAACACACGATCCTCTAAGTAGTCCCAACTAAGAGGTGTTCTGCAAGGTCTCCCATACAAGAAATCAAATGGTGCCATCTTGTTGGAACTCTGATAATTGTTATCATAAGAACTCCTGCTACCTCTTTTGTTGGTCCATCACATACATTCGTAGCATGTCCTCAGGGATTTGATTAGTCCTCTTTGTCTGGCCATCTGTCTTAGGGTGATAAGAAATGTTGAAGTTCAACTGGGTTCCTAAGGATTCTTGGAAACTTGTCCAAAACCTTGATGTAAACATTGCTCCCATATTTGATATGATTTTCCCAGGCACTCCATGTAATCTCATGATCTCATCAATAAAATCTCTAGGTATCTCTGGTGCTTTATATGTAGTCTTAACTAGTATAAAATGGGTTCTCTTGGTTAACGTGTCCACCACTACAAATATGGAATCATGTCTCCTTGGGGTCGTTGGTAGTCCCACGACGAAATCCATTGATATAACTTCCCATTTATACTTTGGTATCTCATGGGGTTGTAGTAACCCTGTTAGATATATGTGTTCAACTTTTACTTGTTGACACTCTAAGCATATCGCTACAAAGTTTACAATTTCCTTCTTCATCCCTTTCCAAAATAAGAGTGATTTTAGGTTCACACTCATCTTCTTAACATCAGGGTGTGCCATGTATATTGCTCGATGCACCTTGCTCAATATTAATTGGGGCATGTCATCATTCAATGGCACATGTATCCTCCCATGAAATTGTAGTATTCCATCACTATCAAGGGAATATGTTGGACATTGGGTTCAACGCTCCCCGTGTATTTCGCGACATGGACTAACCGCCTTTCGTGGATCCCAACTCTGGAGATTGTAGCAGAGACTAATGTCTGTGGGTTTTGGTCTAATGGAAATCGTGATTCCAACAAGTGGTATCAGAGCCATAGGTCTCGAGTTCGAAACTCACTCAGCTCACGTTGGGGGGGAGATTGTTGGACATTGGGTTCAATGCTCCCCGTGTGTTTCGCGACATGGACTAACCGCCTCTCATGGATCCTAACTCTGGCGATTGTAGCGGAGACTAATGCCTGTGGGTTTTGGTCTAACGGAAATCGTGATTCCAACATAATATAATTCATACTTTGGGATCATCATTTCGTCTTCCCTCAAACTCTTTCTAACCTCTTGGTACCAAGTGTCCTCAATTTGTAAGTCAAGCAACTTCTCCCTCAACTTTGTATTTAAGGGAATCACCAAAAATATATGAGGTCTCCTACTTAAAGCATATGCCACCCTTTTTACAGTTACCTTTATGTGAGTAATATCGAAATCTTATTCACTGATTAACTTGGACAACCGTATTTGTCTTGCATTTAAGTGGTTTTGAGTGAATATGTGTTGTAGTCCACAATGGTGAGTCCTAAGTTCAAAATTCCTACCTAAAAGGTATTGTCTCCAAATCTTTAGGGCATAAACAATTGATACTATTTCTAGATCATGGGTTTCATAGTTTTCTTTGTGGGTTCTGATTTTTCTTAATGCATGTTATACTACTCTTCCTTCTTGCATCGATACACAAACCAACCCTTTCTTGGAGGCATCGGTGCAAACAAAGAATTCTTTCTCCATATCTAGTACATTCAAAACTGGCCTCGTTGTTAATAATACCTTTAACCTTTGGAACGCCTCTCCACATTTTTCATTCCAAACAAACTTCTTGTTCTTTCTTTGGAGCTCGGTAATGGGGCTTAATATCTTTGAAAACATCTCAACAAATTTGTGATAATATCCCGCCATGCCCATGAAAGTTCGTATTTCATGAATATTGGTTGGTGTTGGACATTCCATGATGGCTTCAATATTCGCCGAGTCTACTATGATACCCTCCCTAGAGATAATGTGCCCAAGATAATGTATCTTGGATTGGTAAAAGGAGCACTTTGTCAAATTCCCATACAATTGGTTCTTTCTAAGACATTATAAAACCAACCTCAAGTGTTCATAATGTTCTTATGGGGTCTTTGAGTAAATCAAAATATCGTCAATAAAGACTTATACAAACTTGTCTAAGTATTCAAAAATAGTCCATTCATCAAACTCATGAACACACCCAAGGAATTTGTCAAACCAAAAGGTAAAACTACAAATTCATAATGCCCAAATATTGTCTTCAAGTTTTCCTTCGGGATATCTTCTTCCTTTATTCTCAACTAACAATATCCTGACTTGAGATCTATCTATGAAAACACAATTACTCCCCTCATTTGATCAAACAATTCATTTATCCTTGGTAGAGGATATTGATTTTTTATCGTCACCTTGTTCAACTGGTGGTAGTCAATGCATAGTCTTGAAGATCCATCCTTCTTCATAACAAAAACACAAGGGCTCCCCACAGAGATATGTTGGGTCATATGAAACCAAGTCCAATAATTTATTTAATTAGATTTACAATTCCTTTAGCTATGGAGCTGACATATGACAGGGTTCCTTTGCAATAGGCTCAATGTCTGGTTTAAGGTCGATGGTGAAATCGATTTCCCTTTTTTGGGGTATCCCAGGCAGTTCTTCAGGAAATAAATCCTTAAATTCAGTAAGAATTGGATGTTTATTGAGGCTTATAGAATCACCATTATCATCTAGAGCTACCATCGTGAAAATTTTACATCCCTTTCATCTACATTTCGTTAGTTTCATTGGGGATATGAACCTTAGGGACACTCCTCGATTCTTTCCCCTTAATGGTTTTCTTTGCTCGTCATCGTCTGTGAAATGCAGTACCTTGTCTTTGCAGTCTAGAACTGCCTCATGTCATTTCAACCAATCCATTCCTATGAATACATCATAATCTCCTAAGATCATGGAGTATAAGTACATATTGGTCTTACATATTCCGAGATCCACCTCACTATCCCTTACCATCCTTCCTACATTTATTTTCATACCACATGAAATTTCTACATGTCTAAAATCATGTTGTGCATTTGATTCATTTTTAATATTTAATAACGCATTTAGAAAAATAAAAGAATCAGTAGCTCCTCGATCTATTAAAATTACAAAACTCATACCATCAATATTACCTGATGTTTCCAACATAGTGGACTAGTGTTCGACCAGGAAATTGTTCACCGTTGCATGGATGCGATGAGCTTTCCCTAGATCCCCCACCATAGTTGCTTTCTGAGTTGAGTTGGTATTAACTATTTTTTGAGGGAAATACCTCTCATAGCGTGGACCTCCACAAGTCCAACACCCCCTCTAAGAAGTTTGGCTCCTACTACCGACTAAATTAGGACTTGGCTTGGAACTTTGTTGGTAAGATCCAAACTGTTTGGATTGGTGTTGAGGTGCTGTGGCTTGTTATTGTGGCATAGGATAGTGCTGTTGTGGTTGACGAGTCTACGAGGTACCCTATGAGGCTGATGAGTTGAATTCCTATATGGTGTTCTTTGATTCCTCGATGACTGCTTTTGATGATTGAGCATTGGCCCCCTTTGAAAATTTACCTGTTCCATAATGTTTCCATTGGACACTCCTAATCATGTGGGATTAGTTGTCCTACTAGGTACATTGTTCATGATCTCCTCCTCTGTGATGATCACCCATTTAGCTTCCTCGTGCAAGGTGTGAGGCATTAAGATCCTAACCTTGCTTCGAATGTTAAAAATTATTCCATACACAAATTTATTCACTTTGAGCTTTTATGTGTTTAAGTGAGGGGCATAATGGAGTAGTTCCATGAAATGAGCCTTACACTCTAGTACAGAGTGACTCCCCTACTTTAGTGCATTGAATTCATTCAACTGTCTCTTAAGGAACTCCTCTGATAGGTAGTGTTCTCTAAAATTTTCTTCAAATAATTCCGAAGTTACTTCTGACATATCCATTCCCAACTGGGGTAATAATGTCTTCCACCAAAGTAGTGTGTTTCCCTTTAGCTGGAATATACCCATCTCGGCCTTCAGGTTTGAGGTGTAATCTCTCAGTGTAAAGCACATAACCATGTTTTTTAACGATGCCTCTACAGTTTGACCATCTGTGGACCCCCAAAATTTAGAAAAATTTACCTATTCCAAATCTCGACGAACATCATTTTTTGCAGTGTTTTGGGGTGCTTCATTCTATGTGACGGGTCCTCCATGCTCCCATTTCGAAGAATTTACAAATGCCTCAAAGATATGTTGGAATGACCTAATTAAGTTCAATACTTCCCCGACAGGAATCCAATTTGGTGTTGCAATGTGTTCCTCATTGTGTGGGGTGACAGGAGTTGGATGCTCTGGCGACGCCATATTGCATCCTTTAGTAGCTCTACTCCTCCTTACTCCTCTTCAAACCATGTCACCTGTTTTGAAATCAGAAATGAGTTGCCTTAGTTTAATAGGAAGGAGACAATAGCTTTAGTTTCTATAAAAACACAAGCAAGAACCTCACATCCTATCTAAACTGGGCATAATTGCACTCCACCATACATTATTTCCAACAAATGTAGAAACGACCACATATCAAACTACTAGATTTGAAAACAAAATGAATCAAGATAAATAAAATTACTAAATGAAGAAATAGAATTACAACATAAAGAAATATTCCATTGCTTGAAAAAAAATGATAAATAAATAGGAGCAATGGAAGCTTTTATATCACTTAAGAAAATCACAAATAAAATGCTACTAATGCTACTTTGAGTAGCAAGACAACTTATTTAGTGGAAACTAAGAGTCTTAACCCTATGTTAAAATAAAGCTATAAATTTATATTCGTAGTTGAATTTATTTATGATTCGAGGGTTAACAAAAAAAACTGTTAAATCCTTTTTATTTTAATATTTTTGATCACAAATAGACGGTGATCGGATGCTCTGTTACGAAACTCCTTGATGTGAAGTCATTAGTTCAATTCCCCGCCCCGATTAGGGTGATATATTGGACATGATAAAGATATAGTCTTGTCAAACTTAAAAATAAAAAATAAAAAAAATAAAAAATAATATTAATTAAACTTAAAAAGAAAGCTATTTTATTCTTAGTATATATAAAATCTACATTAAAAAAAAATCTATATTGAAATTATTTTAATTTAGATACCATATAACACATCTCAAATTGCGCTGAAGAGAAAATGAGGTTAGTTTACTCTTATATATGAAAATCTATGTTAAAATATTTTTAATTTCAAATGATTTAACCAATCTCTCTCTCTCTCTCTCTCTCTCTCTCTCTCTCTATATATATATATATATGAAGAAAATATCGATATTGAAATTTTAGGTCAAATATTTTCTCACTAATAGCACTCATGATGAGGGTTGATGCAACAAGAACTGTGATTAATTGTTAATTGTGGAAGCAAATTTGCAAGTAGAACGATTGCTGCCATGACACAAAAAGCATATCATGCTAATTAAAATCGAAGGATCACAAAATTAGAATGAGAAAAAGTATTTGAGCTTCTAGTAACTCATGGGACAAGAAATTTAAAGAAAGAAAGAAATAAAGTATTTTTCATGTCCATGAGGCTAAAACTAGCCTATGGGATAGATTGCTTCTCCACCTAGCTCTTGTATTTAGCCCTTTTCCCGTGGAATTTTACAATAAATGCTCCCATCTTCTCGACAAACTCTTCACTGAATAGATTATCCCAAGAGCTTGCTGCCAGAATACCTGCATAATTTTCCCTGTTGTCTTTGAAGTCCTCGCACTCTAAAATGAAATGTTTTTATGTTTCCACTTTTCCGGAAGAGAAAAAAATACATACTCTTTCCTCCCACATTTCTTTTGGCCTTTTCCAACGCCCTGTTTCACAACAGAGTTGATATGAATTAGTCCTTAATTGAGCAATAATAATTTTAGATATCCAAGAAATATTGCCCCCTATGTATGCTTTTTGCTGATGATTATGAGTGGGGTTAAAATATTCAATGCAATACTTCTTCTTTCTCCCTAGCTCTTTCTCCCAAGTACGTTTGTGGAACTTATCCATAACAAAAGTTTTTATCTCTTTACTATTTGTAGGACATATGCTTAAGAAAATACCTCATTTACTAAACCATTTGTTATTTTTCCGCATCGAAGTCTTCTTTCTTTTGCACAATCTACCATTCAACACAACCTTAGGCCATCTACCCTCTTCCATTTGCTAGTTTTTTTTCAAATACCTTATGACTCGCACCATAACAATTGCTTCAATAGTAGCAGCCCCTGTTTCACTTAAAAAGATATCATAAGGAACTGCACTTTAATTTTGAATTTGTTTGTAATCAAACACTTTCGAATTTTCTCAATTTGTTTCCACTGCATCTCGGTTGTGCTTCTGGCCCACAATTCAGAATCATAGAGAATCACTGGAATCACTAGAAGCCCAAAAAGAGTTAGAGTGGTTTTCCAGTCCCACAACTCTGCCTCTCTCCACCCGTTTTGAAGAGCATAAAATTTTTTCCAACCCCCCAAAATTCTTTTCTTTCTACAACCATCCCAACTTAAATGTATGTTGAAGTCAATTGCGAGGTATTTGTAGTCTGCAACTTCTTCCAGAATGTTTCCTTCAAAGTAGAACTTATGTTGGTTATGCTTTATTTTGTTAGAGTAAACCACTACTTTTGTTTTTCTAATATTGACTTGCATCCCCACGCTTATACAAAAATGCTCATGGGAATGCAAGTGATCTTGAAAACCAAGAGTCGATTTAGTAATTAGTATAAGGTCATTTGCATGCAAAATAAGCCTTATAATGAAGTTGCCCAAATGGGTACCGTCACCCCCTTGCGAATTTAGCCACTCTTCAAGATTGTCAATATATAAACCAAAAAGGGTAGAAGACAATGGGCAACCTTGCTTGACCCAGATATCGCTTCTAAAAATTTCAGAAATGCTTGCTGAAATTCTAAGTTTGACTTTAACTTCCTCATACAGCCTATGTACAATTGCTCTCAAATGGATGGAACCCTGAGTTCCTCCATTTTGCGCCACAACTTATCCCTAGGAACTGTGTCAAAGGCTTTTCTGAAATCAACAAAGCAACAAAAAAATTCTTCTTTTTTTTCCCAAATATTTTCAATGATGTGCCTTAAAGTTATACAATGATCAATTGTGGAATATTTAGGACTAAAACCCGCTTAATTTTGTTCCCAAATGCATATATTAAATGTCAGGCATGATCTGTTTGATGCTTCACTTTAATCCCCACACTTTTTTTGTTCCAAAATTTTTAAAACTACCGATTACATTTGGATTTTTTTATCAAATTCAGTCAAATGTTCGTTGAAAGAAGGTTGGTTGCATGAAAAGCTCAACAATTCCTAACACTTCTTCGATGTCAGAATACCTACATATGCCAACGTAAAATAGAGACGTTTTCTTCTGATCATGTGCAGAAATTTCCAGGACTTTTGTCAAAAGTCCACGGGGTTTCTATGGTAATGGTGTCTTTTCCAGACCACAGGTTATTTTTCACTTACAGACAATATTCATATATTTCTCAACCATTCCTTAAGATTTCAATAATGATGAATCCTCAAAGCTTCATGCAAAGGAAATGGAGGAAGATGATGGTTTCAAAAGGCACCATAACTAAGAAAGTGCCTAGTCTCACTCCTATTTTCTCTAATCAAATATGATGAAAAATGTAAAATATTTAACTTCTATTCCATGTAAAAAAGGACAAGAAAAATGTGATATACGTGACTTCTATTCCCAAAAAAACAATTGAGAAGAAATATGTGAAATTTGAGTAGCAACAAAAGACGGAGAAAAATAAGGTCGGATTGGATATTTTGCAACATACATGATGTAATGTCTGTCCCAAATATAAAATTTGTTGAAAATAACTTCAAATTTAAGCTGTCAATACCATAAACAATTTACACAAATTAAATCACAAAATTTACAACAAAAATGAGAAATAGAATTTGCAACTGAATAATAGGCAATATAAACATGTAAAATGTCTTAGTTTTATTTTATTAATATGTAAAGAAGCTGGTACAAGAGTAGGAATATGGCTGAGATTATAGCCATAAATTGATCTACAATAATGTCGCAACTGGCCTTCAAAACAAACTGAAAATCAAAAAGTTGCAACCTGTGAATTCTAAATGGATCCACCAAGGGAAGAGATGGGTTATTGCGCACTCTCACTGAATCACCCAAGGGTTTTCATCTCGGGGCGACAACTGAAGCTATGAACTCTCGGTTCTCCAAATCTCACCACAAGAAACACATACAAAACTCCAAGATGTCTCCAAATGACCTCCTCTTCTTTTATAGATCTAATGGATAGACCTCCAAGCCTCTATTATTCTATAAAATTCATCTTATTTTATCATTTTATTATTATTCTAGAAGCTCCTCCATTGACTTTATCTTAAGTGACTTTTTAATTTTCTTTCACTTAAGTCACATTTGGGTCTTTTCCTCCAAATAATTATTTTTCCTTAATTAAATGACTAATTAAAGTCATTTTTAATTAAAGAAAATGGTAAAATTGTCTACCATAATCTCTTCGATCACTTGAAGTCACTTCTCAGCATCCCATCCTATAGATCTTCTTGTTCTAGTTCCAACGAGCTATTTCACTGAGAAGTTCCATCAAATTATTTTCCTGGGATGTCACCTCGAGCATAATTAATTAAGTTATGCCCCATAATAATGTTATTTTTGAAAGTTGTCAAAATGCAAGGGAACGAAACACAAGTTGTGCGGATGATGGAATATGCCAAGCGAATGCCATAATATCCCATAAAAACTCCTCAAAACTCTCCCGGGACCCCTGATGATGTAATCATGCTCCTGCGACATAACCATTACATACCCTAGAAACCCATCCTGGTTGTACTATACAGTAAAGTAAAATTGGGGACATGACATATGGCTAGAGTGGGTTTAATCTCTAAATCATTTGAATGAAATAGGGTACCTAAGCAAGGCAATTCATTTTCAGTGGTTGATATAACTTCGAGGTCTTAACACAAAGGGAATCTATACATTTATCAAGTTTGCAACTTTCAGTTTTGTTGATGAAAATGCATAAAATTCAGGAGTAAATACTATTTTCAATCACATATCTGGAACTTTCAAAGTAAATACTATTTTCAATCACATATCTGGAAATTTCAAAGTAAATACTACTTTCAATCACATATCTTTCTTGGCTCGATCTCCCTTGGCTCAACGAAGTCCCCTCCTTTGAATCTTGACAACACAAATGAAAAGCTTTTTTGACTGCATGAAAACGAGAGTGGGATTTAGAATTAGGCGGGGAGAAATGGAGGCAACAATGTGGGAGGAATCCTGACACAAAACCAATGGGTCAAGAGTTCATCTAAATTTAAACCATTTATTATGTATTATGCTTGAAGGATGTAACAATGAATGCATATTTGGTTAAACTCAGAAAGGTCTCTTTTCAAAATGAACATTTTACTCTCTATTCATGGCCATTGTTATTTGAAATGAAATTATTAAAATGCATCAATGAAAGGTTACCTCAAAAATTTGCACATACAACTAGAAATTCATTGAAAATGTTTTTTTGAGCTCCTTTTGTTTGATTAATTGGAAATATAAAATTTGTTATTCATAATGCAATCAAGAATAACAAGAATTTCATTGAAAATGTTTGTCAAACTCCTTTTATTTTGTATTACTTGGAAATATAAAATCTGTTATTCGTAACCCAATCAAGTTCACATTAGAGATCTTGTGAACAATTTTTGAATGCAACTTGCACACATATATTATAGGCTCCTGGTGGAATATATATATATATATATATATATATATATATATATATATATATATATATATATATATATATATATATATATATATATATATATGTCATAGGTACCAAATGTTGATGGGTCAATAGGTCCTAGAGGTTGAACCTATGTCTCTGATACCATGTGTAGGGGCATCCCTATACTAATATTATAATTATAATTATAATTTATTTATTTATTTTTAACTATGCAGATAAATCAAGAATACAACCATAAGCAGATAAACATCGGAAACTCAAAGATATCAGAGCATTACATCAACATTCATGAATTACAATACATTACACATATCATCTGTTTTACATTCTATTAAATATAGGCGCAACAAAATCATATAACATAAATCATAAATACCATGAGTATCGTTCGACCGGAGAGGAGATTCGTTCTTGGCCTTGCTGCTACTTGCACCCTTATTGTCGTCCGCCTCCAAATGTGAATATTGATGTGCTTTGATTGAATTTAGTGACCCACTGGTTGAATTCTCAGCCTACTCCTTGGGTACTCTTCTTCCCTGTGGACCCCCGAGTTGCAATGGGGATGTATAATTGAGGAAGTGTTCTAGGTGATAAAGGTGAGCACTCCTTGGCTCAAGAGTCCGCTCTATAAATACCTCTATCTCACCAAAATCAACTATAGTTAGTAGCCACTCACAAAGACATAATCTCATCCATCCAACAATAGGGTAACCAAAAGTCCTTGCTCCTTCTTTAATAGGAGGCTTCATAGGTGACACTTGGCACTTCATGCATAATTAATTATTTTCATTATTCCAAAAGTTTGATTATTCACGTACCCATTTGTCACCCTTTTAACAAGACTCTCCAAAATTATTTACTTAAATTTTAATTAAAAAATGATATTTTTCCTCACTCTAACAAGACTCCCTATTTCTTCTCCTAGTTGTCTCTTAATCCCCCTTTTATGCTCATTAATTTGTGTTCCTTATTGAAGTCAAATGATAAGCCATATATTTGGTCCCCTAAATACCTCCGAATTTAACTCGATTTGCTTCTTAGATGGATATTCTTACGTTGGCTCTTGCCACATGGAGGTTCTCTAAATTTCTCTAATTTTAATTTATTAATCTTTATTTTAGTTCACCACCCTCTTCTCTTAATGAAGTTTACTATTTTTTTTTAATTAACTCTATGTACCTCTTTCTGCTTTTTTCCCTAATAAAAGTAGGTATGTACATTAGCTACCAAATATTTTCCAACATGGGAAGGTAGGGTTTTCAAGGTACCATGTTTTAATTTCTTCCTATTCTCCCTTTACCCCAAGTTTATTCTTGATTTAATTGCCTTAGTTCTAACCTCATTTACCACATGATGTGAATTAGTAGGATTTGAATATCTTGATTATATTTATTAGTTTCTTTTTTATGCCAAGGATGCCAAGTTGGTTGTTTCCTTCAAGAACTTCCCTTCGAAGTTCCAAGGGTGACACACCTAACAATTTATTTATGATGCCAAGGGTGCTAAGTTGGTCGTGCCCTTCAAGAACTTCCATTGAAGTTCCAAGGGTGCCTCACTACTTTCCCTTCAAGCATCTAATGGTTGCGAGGGGACAATATAGATGCAAGAACAAATACCATTATCATCTCTCGTGTTTCCCGTTAAAGTGAGAATAATGGTGTTGGGGATCAAGGAATCTGCCTTGATGCGCCCCCCCTAGTAAATTCTCGTGAGCGACCCAATTTGGGACCTGCCCCCATGAAATTGTGATCTTCAAGGGGAAGGTATCCTAACCCTTATAGCCCAAGTCACGGTGTGAGTGTTAGCGGGTAAGATCAGGGACATTGTCCCACCCCTCCCATGTAGTTCCATCCATTTGTATAACTCCATCACACATGTGTGAGTCATTCAGCCAAGCAACTAACTTGTGCATGCAACCACTAACATGTCATTAGAATTTATAGCAAGATTCAAATTGAACTTTAAAATTTCAAAGACAAAATATTCATTTCCATTAAACCAGATGTCATCGACTCATCACATGCGAGTGCGCCTCTGGTGGTTTCCTATCATACTCGATAATAATCAGTAACAAGGTTTATCATTGTTATTCATTGTCATAATAACATCATCAACATGACCTAGTCATTCACATTTTTGTTCATCGTGAACTAAAACTAATGTAAGTAGCCAACATAAGGAACACATCCATCACAACTATCATCATCATAACATCAGTAGGAAACATACATATCCACAAAAGTTGTTATCATCATAACATCAATAGAAAACATGCATATCCATCAAAGTTATCATATTATGACATCAATAGAGAACATACATATCCATCAATGCTACCATCAACATAATATCAATAGAGAACATGCATATCCATCAATGTCATCATCATAATAATATCAACTAGGAAACAAGCATAACCATCAAATCCACTAATAGTAGAGTCAAGTATTTGAATGCTCATCCTGAGGTCCTCAAAGAATAATGTGTGAGCCTTAAGGCTAAATCAATGTTAATGTCATATCACTGTGAGTCAACTAGAGCCTGCAAGCATGATTTTTCCAAATTTATCTACATCTTTCTTATATATGCACATAATCTATGTCAAGTGGGTTTTATTATTCCATTGTTTCCTTAAATACTAAGTTGTTTTTTTTTCTTCTAAAAAGGCTCTTCCTATCAGATAAAAAACATTGATTACTTTGGGTGTAAAGTTATTTTCCATTTATTTTTACATGATTATTAGTGTGTGCATGAAGATGGTAGGGACTATTGTAAATAACATGTCATTTTTTCAATACTCCCTCACGCAAATAAAAAAATTTAACCCGAAAATTTAGTTTCGCATTCGACCAAACACTTTTGCTCAATATATCAAATTATTACAACACTTTTTGTTTAACAAATCATAAAATTTAAGGTCTAGTTTGGTCTCATCTTGAGGCAAGATGCAATTTTAGTGAATGCTTAACTTAGGAAATGGTAGATATATTAATGCACGTAAGTTTTATGTGAACCAATGCTAGGACAATTTACTTATTTTCTAGACGCATAGCCCATAAATTATGGCTATGGATTGTAGATCTTTGGACATATGTTAAAGCTCATGGTGGCAGCTTCACAAGTTTTGGCACATAAGAATTTGGATGAATGTTAAATCTCATCTTTTAAGTCACAAATATTGGGTAGTCATTGGAAGGAGGATGTCGATCCCTAGACCACCAAGCTATTAGATGATATGGATTGTATAGAGAAAAAAATGGAAGTCAAGAATACAAATGGAAACATTCACATAGAAATATCACAAAATCATAGTAATAAAATTAAACTTGAATTCTATTAATTAAAGAAATAGGAAAAAACTATAAAATGTAGAGCAATACAAACCAGTTAGAATGGTGGTATTTCAACTTTGAGGATAGAGGTATTGGTTACACTCATTTGCAAGATGCCATTACAAGAGGGAAAAAATGTCCTTTTAACATAAATTACTAACCATGCAAAAACTCTAACACTAGGAGACAGAGTGCCAAAGGATTGTGGGCCTCTAGGTGGTTAATTGATACATCAACCTCTTAAGAACACAAATTTTGCATTTGATCTCTATTTGGGTTGCACAGTAGCTTGTTGGAAATATCTAAATGAGAATTATAAATTTTGTGATGGTTAAGAGGCATATAGAAAATTTAGGCTCCTAACTGGTAAAAAAACATTATTCAAGGCTTCAAAATGGCCCCAAAAGTTAGATCCAAGATGGAGAACAATGTTGAATAAGTGGAAGAGGTAGGTGGCCACTAATTTCAACATGGGTTGGTCCTCCCACTTTAGGAAGAAATGGTCCCCATTGGATCAAGCTCTCTCATTTGATAGGGAAACTTCTACTAAATTTGACTCCTAATGAGCCACTTTCCTTAGTGAGGAAGTTGTCCTACGTTGGCAACACAATGTTGAAAATGGCACCAAGAAAGATTCTAATTTAATTTCCCTTGAATTAAATTAGAATAAAATTGTAATTCCCAATCTCATGACAACTTGTATGAGTTAACTAAGTTAGTTTGAATTGGTTGGTTCAGTTAATTTTAGTTGAGGGTTTAACTTGAGTCATGTAGAGTCGCTCCTACATTTTAGGAGCCTTGATTGAGTTTATTTTGAGTTGTAATTAGTTAATTCAGTTTATCTGAGTTAAATTTAGTTTAACTAGTTCCAAATGTTGGAGGAACTAGTGGGAGGTCAAGTAGTGGGATGTGTACTCTGTGATCAACAAGTTAACTGACAAATAATCCATAAATAACTCATGCATGTGTGATCTACGAGTTACCCAGTTGAGATTGGAGTTCAAGGGAAGTGTACTATCATTTGTATAATCATCCAAATTGTATAGATGGTGCATGCAGTCAGAGGAAGGTGTATGATGGATTGTGTGTTTGTGGATGATTAATTTCCCTAATTAATAGGGTGCTAATTCCCAAGGAAACAACACATGGAAGTAGGGACTTGGGAAAGTGGAAAATTGGTTAATTATTGGCCTAGGCTTGTCTAGGAAGTAGTGAGACAAATAGATATAGTGAAAAGGTTGCTCAAGCTTGAGCAACACATTGTAATCTTCTCATATTTTCTGACTAATGCAATACACATATAGCGAGGTTTTTAGCTATGGCTTTCCCCATGAATCATTGTGTTATGTGTTGATTGAATTATTTCTCTTCTATGCTTCGTGATTTCACGATCGCTTAAATTGGTTTCCACAATTGGTAGAGTAGATTCAAGTCTATTGCTTTAATAAATTACAATTAGTAGTTTGAATCTACAAGGAATTTCTACATGGTATCAAAGCTAAAATCACTATAGAAGAGAAAAATATGAGTTTTCCCTTGCAAGAGGAATGATTTTTGCAAATCTATTCTCCAGAGCTAGCAACAAAATCATGATGGCGTTCTATGGTCTAAGGCTCGAGGGTAGATCTAATTACATTACTTGGAAGAAACATATGGAAGCAGTCATGAAAGACAATGGATTGAAGGAATACATTGATAATAATGTTATGAAACCAATAGTTGCATATGCACACACTATAGTGGAAAGGAAGAAGAATTTAGCCAAGGCAAGAAATATATTACTGGAAGGAGTTTGAGATCATATTGTCTCGAACCTCAACAAGAAGAAGACTCCATATGAAATGTGGAAGGTGTTGATAAAATTGTTTTAGAACAATGGTGACCACAGGAAGCTATCACTAAAGGAAAAGCTTTGAAAAATAAAGATGGAAAAGGGTGACACAATACCACAGTACTTGAGCAAGTTCACCCAATGTCAGGATGAAATTGGGAGTGTTGGTGTTACAATTGATAAAGATGATTTGGTCATCCTTGCACTTATAGGACTTCCAAAGAGCTGTCATGACTACCATGATTTAGTAAATGGGAGGGAGAAGCTACTAGAGTGGGAGCATTTGTGGTCTGACTTGGTGCAAGAAGAGATAAGGCAGAACACCAGAGATGGATTCTCATCCAAGCATGATGATGAGGAGAATTGTGCCTTGGAAAGAAAGGCTAAGAAAGGGAAAGGGAATAAATCCAAATCCAAAGGAGATTATGGTCAGGAAGGAAAGAAGAAATACTTGTTGAAGATTAATTGTTTTCACTGTCATGAGCTAGGACACCATGCCACTGTTGAGCCTCCAATTTGTCATAATTTTGTTGATGAAACCATCCATTTTCACATCATTCATGTTCACCCATTGTCATCTTTTTTGACCATATTTCTTCATAAACACACCAAATTTCCGCATACATGGTTTATTATTATTAGTTCTATTATTTTTAATGAATTAAAGAAAATTATGCATGGTTTTACTAATGATAGTTTGACAATTCAAGTTTTTATAGTTTCCGCAGCTGTCTCCATGGTTGAGGTAGTAGAATCACTCTAGAATGAAATACAACACATGAAAATTGTTTCTAGAAGCTCTAATATGGAGTTGGTAAAATTCCACCCAGCTCACACATGTGGACCTCCAAGCAAAGATCAAGGGAAAATCGCAGCAGTTTTGACTAGTCCATTTCAAATGCGTTTTCTGAGCAAAGTAAAGCGAATATTGAGAAAAAAACATGGGTTTTGTTCAGCACGGGCCCATTTAAGTTCTTTATGAGAAGTTCTCCCAAATTCGTTACCATTTGAGAGACATCTCATGTTCTTTGGAGCCCTATTTTGCAGTTGTGTGAGAAAACAGTGCGCCCATGTGTCAATAAACGCCCAATCAAGAAAACAGAGGTTGGAATGGACTATGTTTCATCAAATTAGTGGAAAATAGGTGTTCATTTAGTTATGATATTTAGCCATATGAATTTCCATGAAGTTACATTGCAACCCCTATATAAACACTCCATTGAAACAAAGAGGGGAGGTTAAATTTCTGAAGCATATTATGAAGTTTTAAAACTCTATTTTTCATTCCTTTTAAATGAAGAAGTGCCTTGAAGATTTGATGTGTAGCTGACTATTCGTGTGAAGCTTTGAGACCACCTGTTTGTGGAGGGTCCCTACAAACAGTGAAGATTTTGCATTTTATGTTTTTAATGTAGTTTTCATGTTTTCATTTTATCATTTGCCATAGTTGTTTTCAGAATTCCAATTTGTAATTTGCTGTAGTTGTTTCCAAAATTCGATTTTGCTATTTGATGTAGATGCTTTCATAAGTCCTCTTTTATCATTTGATGTAGGTTCATCAATATTTCCTTTCAAATTGTCAAATTGCAGAAGATTCATAGTTTTACTTCTAGAGCAACAGTGATTTATTTTAGAGTAGTTTTACAAGTTCATGAGTGGTTTAATTCAGGAGCATGAGTGATTTATTTTCGAAACAGTAGTGATTGAGTGATTTCCTTTCAGCATATGAGTGTGTTCTAAATTTCTGTTCATTAGTGATTTCTTTTCAAGAAATATAGTGATTTCCTTACAAGTTTCATTGCCATAACATTTCATTTCAAAAACATAAAAATGTATAAATTCCTTTTCCAGAATTCGATTTTATCTTCATGCACAAGAATGTTAGAGAATAAGAATTTTTAGAGACTAAGAAATAAGTTAGTTAAGATTTCTTCATAAGATAGAGAAAGTTTGTTTCAGTTTTTACAGAGTAGAAAGCATGTTGTTTTTTAGAACTTAGTTGTAATTTAAATTTATCAATTTCATTAGGAACATAAGAATAAAAACATCCTGAGAAGTAATCTCTACAAATCCAATCATCACACCAATAAACTAAATGAATAAAAGAGGCTTCTAGCATATATTGTGCACTTGCACTTCACAATTTTACCATCTCTGGTCGATAATTTATGTAATCAATTTAAGACAGTTAAATTGACTAAACATTTTGGCGTCATTGCCGGGGAAGTGTAAATAGAAGCCTTTTTCTTTCTTAAAAGAAAAAAGAAAAAATGAAAAAAAAAGCAATCATCTACCACCCCCACTATATCACGTGGTGTAGTAAGAGCCACACATCCACATCATGAATTCTTATTTTTGAAGGTAGAAGAAGAGGTGACAAAGGAGGTTGAAGAAATGGATGGAGATGATGACAATGAGGAAGATCCTTTTGGATTTCCCATTTAAGAAACTGATATCAACGTTCAAATGAAGAACATCCCTGCATCCGTACTTCATAACTTCTAAGGTATGAGATCAGAAGACCCATAAACCTTTCTTTTGAATTTGAAATAATTTGTAGATCTTATGGCTACTCGTTGCACATTCAAAAATTGAATTTGTTTCTCGCAACATTGAAGGATAGAGCTCATAGATGGTTCATGACTTTAGGAACAAATTCTATAAGGACATGGGATGATATGAAAAAGGTATTTTTGGAAAAATATAAAGATAATTGCATACACCCTGACCTTAGAAATGAAGTCTTTAGGATGTACCAAAAAGAGGATGAAAGCCTAGAAGATTTAGTGGAGAGATTTACTTATAATATCAAAAGATATAAATTGCATAATTTAGGATCAGGCACATTAAAAACTCTCTTACTAAATGCTATAAAGGATCAATGGATTGATCTTCTTAATCTGGTGGGAAAAGGAGATGTGTATCAATTTTTCATTTCAAGATATTTGAGAACTGTGCAAGAACATATCAAGAGGAAAAGTAAAGCATGTAAGATCCCCTCAAGATCCATTTATGGCAAGAGTAAGTAAGTCAACATCAGGATTGGTAAGTCAAACTGAACTTAACAATTTGCTAAACATTCTTGGTAATTTAAATGAACAAATTGACATGCTAAGAATTCAAAACAAACAAAAAGTCGAGAATGCTACTTCATTTATATTTTTCCCTAAATGTAGAAAGAAAGATGATTTTCATCAATGTCCACTTGATAACATTAAAATTTGTGACATCTATGCAGGATCACACACTACTAAAGATTTTCCATCATTACCAGGGTTAAAGGCAGTTTACCAGGACGAAAATAAAACACTGGAACAATCTTGTTATGTAGATCCAAGAAGACCAGGGAAACCTCATCAAGCTTGTATGATGCAAGATCTCAATTCTCAATTTCAGGGTTATGCACAACAATCTCAAAGTAATTAGTAAACACCCTTTCCTTGACAACCTTGGACATCTCAGTCCCAAACTCAAAACCAACCTTAGAAACCTTGGCAATATCAATCCTAACCTCAAAACCAATCTTGGCAACAAAGTTGGCAAAGGCCCTACAAAGGAAATCCACCATATCCTCAATATTTCCCTCTCTATCCTCAATACCATCATCAATGTTATCCATACCATTCACCTCCACCACAACATCAATATCACCCTCATTTGACCTCAATTCAACCTTTCCCATTACCATCCACACAAGCACCCCAAAGATCCATTCCCACTCCACTACCTGCACAACCATTTCATATCCCCAACAATAAAACACCTCATTCAACTTACAATTTTGAGGTATTGCAAAATGATTCATGAGCTATCATGGAAGAACAACAACCAGAAGAAGAAGACTAAGATAAGGTCCAAGAATCATGGATGCCTTTCCATAAAGAGAAGTTGTTGGAACCAAAGATTGAAAAGTTTCATGACTTCCTATCACCAAGTTCTATGAATGAAGATCACATCTCTGAATACTTGCATGACATGATAGTAGTAAGCCAAGGAATACAAGATTACATTGAATCTTCGTTCAGGGGAGTCATCAGATCCCAATGCTGAATTCTTCAGTATCTTCTAACATCATATCAATCAAGGCAATTGGTCTCTCATATACTGGTATATATCCAAGAGTATATTTCAAACCTGCATATGGTTTTATCTATCATCCTGTTACAGACATGGTTCCATTGGAAGTATTCATATACTTGAAATATTTTTTTTCAAGTAGACTAGGACATATATATATATATATAATTAAAGAGAAAAATAAGTCCTATTGTGAAAATTAGCTTGTTGACGCAATTGGACATGAGCTTTGCTTGAAAACCAGGCAACTGGCGAGCAAATTTTACAATAAGTTCTGCAATTTCATGATGGTTTCAATCTTTTAGTATGGTTATTCAAATCATTTTTGGTTCTATGCTAGAGTTGGATGATGAGGAATTCCTTAAGGTACACCTTCCAACAGATCTTGTACCATCAACCTAAACACCTTATCTGGGATCAATATCAGAGATTATTTGCAGTGCATTGGAACTTCCATACATCAATGGCAAGCCTCCTCGTTGACAACAATGGGAATACAACAATGTCTCTTGATTTTCAGATCTTGCAGGTGACTTGACTTCAACACATTCATTCGTCTCTGTAAAGATGCACTCAGGTACCTTGACACTCATTTACATTATCAGTGAGTTGTCTCGCATTGGTTAACGATTTTCATCATTGATCGGTAATCCAATGATTTCTTCCCATGCTCGACTTCGACACAATCATTCGCATGGTAAGAATTGTACTATGAATTTTGGCTTTGATGAAGACTAATGGTTTTATGGAATCAAAAACAACTTGCAGTAGTACATTTTATTGGTTGCTTGTAGCAACATGTTCATCCTTTTTTTTTCATTCAATAGTAACATGATGGCACCATTACAACACTTTTTTCATTCATTTTCATTTTCAAGCAAAACAATAAATTTGGGTCTATTTCAATCAATATGCAGTATGTTTCATGGTTTCTACTTCAACATGCTGTACACAATTCAAATCAACAATTCAAAATCGGAGAAAATATTTTTTTGCAAAAATTGACATTTTTTGCAACAACTGCGGAAAGTTGCAGCTAGCAACCTATTTTTGTTGTTGCAGTTTTTTTCCAGAGGCAGTTTTGGCACATATTTTGCAAGAGATTGGAGCAGAAATAAAATATTCTGAGCTTCTGGGTTTTCTCAGAATATGATAAATTGAGTATGCCGTGGACAAAATTAAAAAAAGAGCAATTTTGAAGGGCATTTCAAGTGGGTTTTTAAGGCAGATTTTCATTTTTCATCATTTTGGACAGATTAGGGCAGATTTCGATATTTTTGCATAGCAACGCCTTTTCTTCATCAAAATAGGATTATGAAGGAATGTGGCAGTAGAAAATGTAAAAATACATGGTTTCCCTTTTGAATTATTTATTTTGGCCTTAAAATGAGTTTGTAGCATATTTTTTTGTTAGGCAGCGTGAAGGGTGAAACATGACATAAATTGATTTGATCATAAAATTAAAAGCGTGCATCCGTTGGGCCTGAAATTTTTATGGGAAATGAATTGAGGTAGGGTAAATGAACTCATAAAATTTCATAACATTCCAGTGTGTATTTTTGAAGAGTCCACTTTCACCTACATCCATTTCTCATTTTTCTTGAGATCCATGCACCCATTTGCTGAGGGTTTTTATGGGAAGAGCATAATATTAATAGTAACAACCTCAGAAAATTTTAGGTGAATTTGATTCACCATTTGAGAGAAATTGGAAAAAAAAATCTGCGACATGAAAAAGATACATTATGTGGAGCAAGTTCAAAGTGGAGGTCAATGCATCATGGAGCAGAGTACCTGAGCCAAATCAACACCAAATCAGCCATCAAATCATGTTCCCTTCTACAATTCCAAAAGGTAAACTTGAGGTAAAACTAGCCTTAAACTTTTTAATTTGTTAAAAATTCTAGAATTCCTGATAAAAAGCTATTGTAAACATGTAGTTCCAATTTTTCTCCCATTATGTTGTGTCATGCCTTTTAACAATCAATCCCACAAGTTATGATTGATTCTTTATTAACAAAGTTCTGCCACCCATGCAATCATCTCATTGTTTTCCATGGTCATAATGATATTCTTCTATGCTTTCACCACTCTCTTGTTTAAACTTTCTCTTCTTGTTAATCCATGCTTTCCTTAATGGTCCATCAACATGATGTTCTTGAGAAAAAGAATTATTTTACAAACTTTCCTTCAGGTACATGTTTGTAGCACATGATAAAAAGGTACATTGAGCACTTAAATTATGTGTCATATTGCTCATCTTCAAATTTTTAATGGAAGCCAAGAAATGATGAGTACAAAGCCACAAGAAGAAGATTGCAACAAAGTTTTGTTCACACACTCTTGAAATCACTTGGAAGCACATTTTAGGCTGTGATGATTTGTATAACTCTCAACAACAACTCTTATTTTGTGTTATGTGCAACTCATATTTCCAAAAGATTCACATTGGGAATTCTTATTCATTCATTAGTTTGTGAGTTCTTGAAGAAACTATTTGATAACATTGTTGAAATATGATTGGTTTCTATGCATGGAAGATAAGAAGACAATCATTATGGGCTGCAATCTATGATCATTTCCAGCCAAACTATTGTGATGAAGTTCACAAGGATGGAAATCACATTCTATATATGGAGTAAAAGTCTTGATGTGTTCTTCACAATATGGTATTCTACCAAGGCTTGAACATTTTGAGCACAATTAAAATAGCGACAAGTACTTGGATATGCTACTATGTGGGCATCATTTCTTTCCACAAAAGTTGCATATAATAAATAATGAAGGGTTGGGGAAAAGTGCATGTTATTGAGATAAAGGGTCAAAGTTTCTCTCTTGGAGCTTTGGTGAAGGATTTAGTCGAATTGACAGAATAAAGGAACACAAGGAACTAGTTGGATTATGAATATTTTCAATGCTTTGTTTGCATGAGGACATGCAAAATCTCTGGTGTGGGGGAATGTTGAGACTCCATTTTTTTCATAATTTTGTTGATGAAACCATATATTTTCGCATCATTCCATTCAACCATTTTCATGATTTTTAACAATATTTCTTCATAAATGCACCAAATTCCCGCATACATGTTTACATGGTTTATTATTATTATTTATATTATTTTTAATGAATTAAAGAGAATTATGCATGGTTTTACTAATGATAGTTTGACAGTTCAAGTTTCTATAGTTTTCGCAGTTGTCTCCATGGTTGAGGTAGTAGCACCACTGTAGAATGAAATCCAACACGTGGACATTGTTTCTAGAAACTTCAATATGGATTGTTGTTGGTCAAAATCCACCCAGCTCACACCTGTGGACCTCCAGGAAAAGATCAAGGGAAAATCACAGCAGTTTTGACCAGTTAACTTCAAACGCAATTTCTAAGAAAAATAAAGTGAATGTTTCAAAAACAAAACACGGGTTTTGTTCAGAACGGGCCCAATTAAGTTCTTAATGAACATTTTTCTAAAATTCGTTACTATTTGGGAGATATTTCAGGTTCTTTGGGGCCATATTTTTTAGTTGTGTGAGAAAACGTTGTGGCCATGTGTCAATAAACGCCCAAGCAAGAACATAGAGGTTGGAATGGATTGTGCTCCATCAAATTCGTGGCAAATAGGTTTCCATTCTATTATAATCTTTAGCCATATTAATCTCCATGAAGTTATATTGCAACCCCTACATAAACACTCCATCGAAACAACGAAGGGAGGTTAATTTTCTGAAGCATATTGTGAAGTTTTAAAACTCTGTTTTTCAATATTTTTTAATGAGGAAGTGCCTTGAAGATTTGATGCGTAACTAACTGTTTGTGTGAAGCTTTGAGACCACCTATTTGTGGAGGGCCCCTGCAAACAATGAAGGTTTTTAATTTTATATTTTTAATATAGTTTTCATGTTTTCATTTTATCATTTTCCATAGTTGTTTTCAGAATTCCAATTTGTCATTTGCTGTAGTGGTTTCCAAAATTCCATTTTGCTATTTGATGTAGATGCTTTCATAAGTCTTCTTTTATCATTTGATGTAGATTCATAAATATTTCCTTTCGAATTGTCAAATTGCAGAAGATTCATAGTTTTACTTCTAGAGGAGTGATTCATTTTAGAGTAGTTTTACAAGTTCATGATTGGTTTATTTCAAGAGCATGAGTGATTTCTTTTTGAAATAGTAGTGATTGAGTGATTTCCTTTCAGCATATGAGTGCATTCTTTTCCGTTCATGAGTGATTTCTTTTCAAGAGCTATAGTGATTTCTTTACAAGTTTCATTGCCATAACATTTCATTTCAAAAACATAAAAATGTTTAAAATCCCTTTTTTAGAATTTGATTTCATCTCCATGCACAAGAATGTTAGAGAATAAGAATTTTTAGAGACTAACAAATAAATTAGTTAAGATTTCTTCATAAGATAGAGAAATTTTGTTTCAATTTTTACAGAGTAGAAAGCATGTTGATTTTTAGAACTTAGTTGTAATTTAAATTTATCAATTTCATTAGGAACACAGGAATAAAAAAATCCTTAGAAATAATCTCTACAAATCCAATAATCACACCAATAAACTAAATGAATAAAATAGGCTTCTAACATATATTGTGCACTTTCACTTCACAAGTTTACCAACGACAGTCGATAATTTATGTAATCAATTTAAGAAAATTAAATTTACCAAAGATGAAGTGTCCGCATAAGAAGGTCGACAATAAGTCCTCGGGAGGAGAAGCAGGTGAAGCTCCTGCTTCACAATTAGAGTTGGAATTCACCCTCATTGCATGCATGGTGACATCGATGATGAGTAGTGTGTGGTATCTGGATAGTGGAGCCTCATTCCATATGATCAAAAACAAATAATTCTTCAGCAAATTGGAGGAGAAGGATCTCCAGATGCACATTGAGATGGGAGATGATGGAAGGTATAGTGTGACTGAAATTGGTATTGTTACTTTTCAGAGGGATTTTTCTTCTCCTCTCACACTAAAATATGTCATGTATGTTCCGGGTTAATAGAAGAATTTAGTTTCAGTTGCTATGTTGGAAGACTGTGGCTACGATGTGATATTTAGATAAAGGAAGGATTTCCTTCGGCACATAGCCACGTGACATGTGAAGCGGATCAGGGTTCGGGTAAAGAACCTCTACAAATTGGATGTAGAAGATTATGCTTCTTTGAGCAAGAAAGTAGAGAAGGTACAGAGTTGAGACATCGGTGAATTATGACATAGGAAACTTGGCGACCATTTGCACCATGGAGCTTTGAAGATCACGTAGCATATTTCTACACAACTTCCCAAGGGTGCACTAGAGCAACGTGATACATGCAAAGGGTGTACATTCGGGAAGTACACCAAATCCACCTTTCATGGTAATAAAATTCAAGCGCAAACGATCCTTGAAATAGTTCACTCAGATGTGTGTGGACCATTCTTGACAACCCCCACGACCAATCACATGTATTATGTGATATTTGTAGCTGATTTCTCACGTAAGTGTTGGATATTATTCATGCAGAAGAAAAACGACACGTTTGAAAAAAATTGTAAAGCACTTGTGGATAAATATACAGGTAGGAAAGTGAAGGCTCTCGTGAGCGATAACGGTGGAGACTATGTGTCGAATGAGTTCAAGAACTTATGTGCATCAGAAGGAATTTAACAAGAGTTAATATCATCCCATAACCCACAACAGAATGGCGTTGCATAAATGAATAACTGAAGTATTGTGGGAGCTGCATGGGCGATGTTGCATGATAAGGGCCTACCGTTGCACTTGTGGGGTGAAGCATGCAACACACCGATATATGTGCAGAACAATAGTCCTCTTTGGATTCTCGGGATGGGTACACTAGAATAATATTTTTAAGGTAAGAAACTAGATGTGGCACACTTCAGGATATTTAGTTCTTCTGTTTACTGTCATGTTTCCAAGGATGCAAGGAAAAATCTAGAACCAACAACTGAGTTGGGCATATTTGTTGGGTACACTGATACACCTCACAACTATCGGGTGTACCTGAAATTCATAGGATGAAAATTGTTTGTTAAGATGTAAATTTCGATGAAGAGAAGGCCATGAGATTTTCCCTTGAGAGAGAGATTCAGTTGCATGCAGATTAGGAGCTTTTAGCTCCAAAGGAAGAACCTCGGGATGTTGTGGAGCAACCACAAGCAGAGGAGCAGAGAGTGGAAGCACCCACTCATGCAGAGACATCCAGATATAGAAGGAAACACACTATAGAGGCTGATAGATTGATGCCTGATGCTAGAGAGAACGTGGGAATACCCACATCACAATGCATGCAAAGGAGGTCACCATATCAGTACACTGGCTACATTGCTCTGATGAGAGAGAGTGTAGAGATCAAGAAAGCAATGAAACAACAAGTATGGGTTGATTCCATGGTAGAGGAATATGATTCCATTATCAGGAACAATGCATGGTAAGTGGTCCCAAGGCTAGAGGGCAAGTCAGTTGTAGGATCTAGGTGGTTCTACAAGGTGAAGCAAGTAGCACATGGGAGTGTCGAGAAACACAAGGCTAGATTTGTGGCCAAGGGGTTCTCTTAGGTGGAGGGAATTGATTATGAGGAGACCTTTGCTTGAGTAGCAAGTTACTCTTCAATTAGATCTATTCTAGCACCTTTAGCGTAGATGGGATGGAATACATCAGATGGATGTGAAGACAAATTTCCTCAACGAAGTGATTGAGAAAGAGGTGTAAATATAGTAGCTGAAAGGGTTTGAGACCTTCGAAAGAGAGTCTCATGTGTGCAGAATCAAGCGAGTGTTGTATGGATTGAAATAAGCATCCTGAACTTGGTGCACCAGGATCAACGACTATTTCACTGAGTTGGGCTTCACCAAAAGTGAAGCAGATGCAAACCTTTACCATATTATGGTTGAAGGTAAATTATTGATTATATTATTCTATGTCGATGATTTAATTCTAACAGGTGATGAGAAGATGATAAACTCTTGCAAAGAGGATTTGGCAAGAGAATTCGAGATGAGATACATGGGCTCATCCATTATTTCCTTGTTTTGGAAATTTGGCAAGGAGATGGGGAATTGTTTGTCTCTTAAGGCGAGTATGCCAAATATAAATTGAAGAAGTTTCACATGGAGAGCAACAAACCCATGGAGTCTCCTCTAGCAGGGAATTGGAAAAAGGAAGATGCTACTTCAAGTGAAGTGGTAGAAGCTACCATTTACAGACAACTTGTGGGTTAAATTATGTACTTGGTGAACACACGACCGACATGTGTTATGCAGTTAACCAACTTAGTCAAGAAATGGTTAAGCCAACCAAAATCTATTGGAAGGCAGCTAAACATGTGCTAAGATACCTCATAGGGACCACGCAGTTTGGTCTTTGGTACATACAAACAAAAGGAGTGAAGTTGCAAGGCTTCACAGATGCAGATTGGGCGAGGATTCCATTAGAAAGGAAGAGCACATTAGCAGGAATCTTTAGTATTGGGTCAGCAACAGTTTCTTGGTACAACAAGAAGAAGAGATCTGTTGCACTTAGTTTGTTAAATCCCTATATTAATAGTATAGTCCCTTATTATGTTAGTGTAGCCCCCCTTATTGTTATTGTTGTACCCCTGTAACCCCCATATTGTTATTATTGTGCCCTTACATTATTATTTTTAGGTCGGCTAGGATTACATTGTGGCCCCATGGACTCCGATATATAGAAAGGAGGTTTTGTCATTTGAATCATCCAAGAATTGTTCATTTATGTAATGTATTGGAGGTTTCCCCCTCGAATTGGCTGATTTCTAAGGCGTTGATCTCTCTTTTCTTCTATTTTTGGAGCTGGTTTCACAACATTTGGTATCAGAGCTTTGGATTCTAGGGTTTCGCTGCTCCAAACAGGTCATCGTAGAATTTTCGCTATAAATTTTTTCTACGAAGGTTCAGAAGCCGAAATTTTTAGAATGTGAAGCCGAAATCTTGAGGAACATTGTCGCAAAATTTTAGAGCTTGGTTCACAATATTTTCGGAGATATGATCTGTGGAAGTTAGGGCTTTTTGCAGGCTTCTAAATTTAACCTAAACAAGTCATCGCGGGATTTGTGCTATAACTTTTTTTCTACGAAGTTTTAGAAGCTGAAAGTTTTAGAGAGCAAAGCTGAAATCCTAAGGAACATCTTTGCAAAATTTCAGAGCTTGGTTCGCAATATTTTTGGAGATATGGTCTATGGAAGTTAGGTCTTTTTCAGGCTCCCGAATTTCATCTCAAAGAGGTTATCGTGGGAAAATCTTCATAACTCTCTCTCTGAGCATCAGATTGGAATGATGTAAAAAGTGGCCACAAGTACATGGATTGTAGTTTCCTGTCTATAAATTTCAGAGCCGAAGGAGGAAACAGTGACATGTGGCAAGTCGTACAAGTTCGCTCTACTGAACTAGTCCATAATTAGGTCATTGTGGGAGATTGGACATAACTTTTTCTTGAAGATTCCAAATTAAGTCACAATATTTAGAGGGCTACGTCAGGGCCAAATTTCAGTTATTGAGAATCCGAAATCACATAAATAATTCAGTTTCAATATCGAGCTTCTTAAAATTTAGAAAAATGTGTGTATTTGGTTTTTAAAATTGCATAACGTTTGTTTGAAAAAGCAGTTTGAAGTGATTCCAAGAGAATATTTTAGAATTTTGATTAGTATTGGGTTCTATAATGCCTCAAAAAAATAATTTCATACCCATTAAGCCCTCAAAAAGCTATACTATGACGCATGAAGAGGAAGAATTTCAATATGAGATATCAAAATTACGGTACCAAGTGCAACAGATTTTGATCTTACGAAGAGCAACAGAAGATGACATATATGGTTTAAAATCAGAATTGGAGGCTAAGTTGGATGGTTTGAAGGGTAAAATAATATCTAATATAGATGATAAATTAGTGGAAGAACACATTGAGCATCAACAACAAGTTCTCCAACTCTCAAAGGATAACCTAACTTTGGTGCAGAATCTAATGAAACAACATGAAGATCAACATCATATCGAAAGAAGTTTTGAAGCAGTCACAGAAACAAGAACTTGAAAAGTACGATCAATTTCAGAGTATCTCAGCAAGTGGAAGGACTTTCCTGTAGAAGATTCCACATGGGAGGATGAGAATTTTATACATAAGCATCAAGAAATAATCAAGCGTTGAGGACAACACTTGTTTGAAGGAGAGGGGCATGTTAAGTCCCTATATTAATAGTGTAGTCCCTTATAATGTTAGTGTCACCCCCCTTATTGTTATTGTTGTACCCTTGTAACCCCCATATTGTTATTATTGTGCCCTTACATTATTATTGTTAGGTCGGCTAAGATTACATTGTGGCCCCATGGACTCCTATATATAGAAAGGAGGTTTTTTAATTTGTATCATCCAAGAATTGTTCATTCATGTAATGTATTGGAGGTTTCCCCCTTGAAGTGGCTTATTTCTAAGGCGTTTATATCTCTTTTCTTCTATTTTTGGAACTGGTTTCCCAACATAGTTCAATAGAAGAAGAGTACATGGCTTCTAGTCAAGCAACTTGTGAGGCTAGATGGATGAGGAATATCCTTCTTGGGTTATTTGGTCAATAGATGGATCCTACAGAGATTTACTGTGACAACTAGAGTTGTATCAAATTCTCTGTGAATTCAATTTTTCATGATAGATCCAAGCATATCGACATCCGGTACCACCATCTTAGAGATTGTGTGTCGAGGCAGATCATGTTGGTAAAGTACATTCCTACAGAGGAGAAGGATGTAGACATGTTGACTAAGGAACTGTCAAGAGGAAAATTCAAGTTCCATAGAGGTAGGATCGGGGTATCCGATAATCCCTTTCTTACTAAGATGGTGTTGAAAATGGCACCAAGAAATATTCTAATAAAATTTTTTCTTGAATTAAATTAGAGGAAAATTGTAATTCCACATCTCATGACAACTTGTACGAGTTAGCTAAGTTAGTTTGACTTAGTTGGTTTAGTTAATTCTAGTTGAGGGTCTAATTTGAGTCATGTAGAGTGGCTCTTACTTTTTAGGAGCCCTAGTTGAGTTTATTTTGAGTTGTAATTAATTAATTCAGTTTATCTTAGTTAAGTTCAATTTAACTAGTTCCAAATGTTGGAGGAACTAGTGGGTGGGGTGTGTCTCTATGATCAACCAACTAACGGATAAATCAACCATAAATAACTCTTTCATGTGTGATTCTATGAGTTACCCAGTTGAGATTGGAGTTCAAGGGCAATATACTATCAATTTTATAATCATCCAAATTGTATAGGTGGTGCATGCAGTCAGAGAGGAAGACTTATGATGGCTTGCATATTTGTGGATGAGGAATTTCCCTAACTAATAGGGGGATAATTCCCAAGGAAATACAGACTTGGGAAAGTGGAAAAATGGTTAAGTATTGGCCTAGGCTTGTCTAGGAAGTAGTGAGACAGATAGATATAGTGCTGAGGTTTCTCGAGCTTGAGCAAAGCATTGCAATCTTCTCATATTTTGTAACTAATGCAATATACTGATAACATGGTTTTTGGCTATGGCTTTCCCTAGGAAATCATTGCGTAATGTGTTGATTGAATTCTTTCTCTTGTATGCTTCGTGATTTCGCGATCGTTTAAATTGGTTTCCACAATTGGTATAGTATATTCAAATTTATTGTTTTAGTAAATTCACAGTTTGAATCTACAAGGAATTTCTACACATAGTAGAGTTCTATCTTTAGCTGGTGGGTTCCCTTCATCATTGTGTCCATGATCTGCTCCATCGTAGCTATTTCAATGTAGTTAGGATTGAGTTATGTAAGATAAAAGGCTTAAAAACCTCTAAGGTGTCTAGTAGAGAAGTAAAATATCGACAAAGTAGCTCCACATTAAATATTGAGTGCAAGTCAAGGAAAGGGGGGATACTCAATAAAAATAATTTTCACCCACTACCTTCTTGATGGTGTAAGGCCCATATCAAGGTGGTATAAGTTTTTTGTGGGCCTGTGAGGTGCTCTTTTTGCAAATGAAACCACAACTTATCACCAACCTAAAACCTGTGTGGAACAAAATGTTGGTTATGTCAGTGCTTATACTTGGCATTGGCTTTCTACATGATATAATGAACTTGTTGTTGGAGGTGTTGGATCCATTTGAGAAATTTGGTTGTTCTATCCATCTTAGTTCGAGCACAGGAGTACTCTTCATGTGAATATTCAATGAGCGAATCTACATAAATGGTTCCAATGGTTGAAACCCGAAGCGCACCTAATAAGGTTTGTGGTCAATAGAGTTATGGATGGCTTTATTATAGCTATGTTAAATATAAGGGAGGCTCTCATCCCATGTATGTCAATGTTTAAAGTTGTATATGTGTGAGATATGCAGAATCATCCTAATGACCACTTTTGTTTGTCCATGTCTTTGGGGGTGGAAGGAAGTTGATTTCATCAACATGGTGTCCATCAATGACCACATGATAGAGTAGAAGGTATTGAGGAAATTAATATCCCTATCATAAATAATGGTTTGTGGTAGCTCAAAATTAAGAAAAACACAGTAAAAAAAGGGCTTAATAGTGGCTTTGGCTTTGGTACTCTACTTATATGGTGTTAAAATGGCCATCTTATAGAACAATCAACAACCAAAAATACACAGTGATTAACATGCGTGGTGGAGGGAAAACCTAACATTTAATTCATAAATATTAGCTCTCAAGGCTTGCATGGGGTAGGTAAAGGAGTGTACAACCCTTTCTTCTTAATAAAGTGTTTAGCGATGGCACAAGTAGTGCATGATCTAATATCCTAGTTGAATGCTTGCAAATGTATTGGCCAATAGAGACACTTCTAAAGTATTGCTACTATCTTCTTGATCTGTAAACTACCATTGATATTCCACTAGACAGTTCATTGCAACAAATTTGATAAAAATATATTGAAATCCAAAAATTCATACTATGAGAATTATTGTCCCTTAGATTTCTGGATTTATTAATTTCTTATTTCATGAAGCATACAATAGATAAAATATGGGGAAATAGAGAACAATGAAAAATGAACACTCACAAAACCACATGAACACAAACCTTAGGGGAGAAACCAAATTGGAAGGTGAGGTTGCTCTACTCTCTTTTTCTGAATGAAAACAGTGTAAATAGAGAGTGGGGCTTGTGTCTCATAGGCTACTACAGAACACATACCATCTCTATTTTATCTCTCTCTACCAGGTGAAAACGCGAAGATGGGAAACACTTTTTGGAATGGGGATGAAAAATGCGTTTTTGGAAATACAATTCTTCGTTGAAAAAAAAAGTCAATATATTTTCTTGACCGACCGAGAGATTAAAGCATTTCTTATTCAAGTGTTTTAGTATTTTTTGGGTTCAATTTACCTCTAGTTAAGAACTCTCAGTCGAGAGTTTGTACAAAATCCTAAGCGAGAGGTTTAGTAAACAATTTTGTTGGTCCTAGACACTCGACTGAGAGTTTAGATCCTATTTATAACTCATAGAATTTTGATAACTCTCGGTCTATAATTTTGATAAACTTTCACCAAGAAATTTAGTGGAGGATTTTCTCGATCCCAGACTCTTAGATGAAAGATTAGATTAAACTCTTTGCATAAATTTTGAATGTATAAAATCAGAAGAGATCAACCCTTTTATCCATTTATCCTCGTTGTCATTAGCCGTTACTTGAACTACATTTTCCACCACGCTGCCAACGACATCAATCCATAACTACATCAATCACATTTTCATGTCGTCAAGGAAACAAAAGGAAATGGAGATCGAAACATAAAGGGCACCAGGGAAAATGGAGGAAAGGGAAATGGAACCAGATACAGTTACAAGAACATTAAACATAAATGAACCTTCAAGGGCACCAAGTACGCTTATAAAAACCATATTTCTGAATGTGACATATTGCTGGTATACCCTTCATGACAATCTTTGTATCTTACTACGAAAACCCTAGAGCCTTCTAAGGTTGGAGAGCCAACTAGCCTAGGAAATGGTCTCCATTATTGCATAATTAACCTTGGGCTTTGATTCATTGATGGGATTTCCCCATAATTAACTACCCAACCTCTTATGATGACCTTTTTGCATATGGTAAAACCCTTGTTGTAGCAAACCATCCCTTGCTGCTTTGCTGTGACAGTGGTAGCGTTAGTTTATTGTAAAGGCTGATTTGCATTGTGGATAACAAATATATTACCCTTCTCACCCTTTTTGAAAGATAGCATGCATGACATTTTTGAATACCAAAAATATTAATACAAAGCATCATTAGTAAGTTGTGGGAAAATACTTTCATTTATACTGTTATTGCAATTAAATATCAACAGTATACATGCAAAGCTATGGGAATCCTTCCATTTAAGAATTCGTATTTATAAGCATACATTTTGTCATTGCAATTGGATATCAACCATGCAAGGCATCATCAATTAATAAGTGAATATTCACATCTACATATTGTAATTGAAATTGGATTTAAATTCAAAATTTTACCATTATAAAGTGATGTCTATGAACTATCAACAATGCACGACATCCACAATTAATATGGGAATCATCACATATACACATTGTAATTGAAGCTATATTAAACTCAAATTTTACCACTAGAAAATGAGGTCTATCAGCTGCTATAAAATGAGTTAACATGGTAAGTAGGGCAGGTAGTAAGAGAATGAAACTAAAAATTTAAAATTGTTGTATGCAACATTAAGAGTAATCAAGCACAACAAGTTCCACACATCGCAACTGCTAAAATGTGAGCAAGAACATATATAATACAGGGACTTATATTCTTGCCAATTTTCCTCTGCTCTGATGAATTCCTTGTTACTGTTTATGCAAGAAGATCAAATATTTATGCAGATGTTGTTACTGTGTGTCTATATCAAATGACTCAACAATTGTGCAAAAATTAGTAAAAACATTTATCATGAGAAGGGGATACTTGGAATAGAGGCGTAGGGGTATATTAATCCAAGTACCCCCAACCACAAACCTTGCCTTAGACTAGTATTACTTAAGAGTAGTGTTGTCCAGGAGGTTTGTAGGTTTAGCCTGGGAATTGACAAACAACACCCAATTGCAAGTCATACCCATGTTCACAAATTTACATCCATAAGTTCTTCAAACTAGTTAGAACTTACACACACAAGACTGCAACCTTGTAACCATGCACATACATATTTGGGCATCTTAGTTAATTACTCAGCACTGTGTGTTGGAACTATTTTCGCACATTTTTTTTATTGTAAGCATATTAGTGTATTGTAGGATTTCACGTTCTTGTAGAAAGTAGAATTAACAATATATTTTCTTTCGTGATTAAATATTATGATTTTTACATGCATGATTTACTAGCTTTGTGATGAATTTTTGACCTTAGAAAATCATGTCGTTCCTTTAATTTTCAATATGGAAATTCCTACATGAGTTAGTACTACAGAGTTTCTTGTAGCTCTACTACAGATCCTATAGAATAGTCTAAAATCCTTCCTTTTGAGCAGTTTTCTTCATTTCAATACATACTTTATCTTTCACCTCAAAGTGGCACCAGACAATATGGTTCAAGGAAAAGGAAATTAAGAATTGGATATTCTTCTTTTAAATTTAATTATGAATTCTTTTGTTTCAATCAATTTTAATTCTATGATTTAGATTATTTTTGTTTCTACAGTTTAGAAAAAACTTCTTTATTTCTGCAAATTAGTGGTAGCACTTTAATTTACGCTGAAGTTTTTCACCAAACTTTTTGAAGAAATACTAACACAAATATCTTCTATAAATTCAATCCATGAAGGTTGGATATCACTTTAATTTAAAATATTTTAAATTAAAGTGACATCTTAAAGTGATATTTTAAAAGATTAGTACCAACAATATAACAAAATCTCCAAAATTTTTATGATCATTGTGTCTTCACTTCTAAGATTAGGAGGCAAAGTGTACTATTCACAGATGAAGACAACTTTCCTCGAAGTTCCTCTAGGGAATCATTCATAAGATTATATTCTACAAAACCTCAAAATCATTGAAAATTGAAATAGAAGAATATTTTTCTTCCAAGTTTTCATTGACAAGTATCTTAAAGGTTTTAGTAGGTTGCTTCACAATTTCCACTCTTGGTGGTTGAGTTCTTTCTTTTAATTTATAAAATTGCAGTGGTTTCAAAACATATTTTTTATTTATTCCATCGCCTCCTTAGTATTAATGGTAGGATTAACAAGACCATGATGATAAGCAACCTCCAATTCATATCCATGAACTTTTCAATCTTTTACATAGTAGTTTGATTCCTTGATAAAAGTAGCATTGTCCTTTCACTTTATAACATATTTTCTTGTTATCTTATAAGAACAAGTATAACAATTTATCATTTTTTATTCTACCATATAGGATATAGTCCAAAAAATTAGAGGTCGGATTATTTTCATAAATAAAAGTGTGTCGACTATGTACTTATTTTGGTTTCATTAGGGTTTTTTTTTAACGCAATTTTAATTTACCCCCTAGTGAACTTCATCTTAGCTAGGTCATTAGACGAATATTTTTAAGTTTATATGTGGTCGACAAGAGGATGTCACTTTGTAAACATCATCTTTGGAAATCAATGACACAATGAGAATACTTTCTAATGCCATATTGGAGAACCCCAATGCAGGCATACATATAAGTGTCGATTTCTAAATTTGTTAAGTATTTATGAGTAATAATAAGATTTTGAAATTGAAAACTCTTGAGAATATAATAAATACTATAGAATATATTTTTTGATGATAATTGTTTTTAAAGAACACAAGTTGTGTTTCAAAAGCAAGATTTATATTTATCAAAAGAAAATCCAATATTAATAACGAGTCCTCTTGTATGTAGGAACATTGGCATCAAAAAACCCCTCTAGTGGCCACTTGCATAGCCACTCCATGGGAGGCGCAATGTCGAGTACCGAGAGGCATATTAGACATCGTTTTGAGGGGTCTAACATCCATGATACATGTACACATTCAATTTATAGTAAACATGTTCAAGTCTATACTATAAATTTAATGTTGAAGTCTACATTATAAATTTTTTTGATAGGTGCAGGGGTTGGGCTAGGGATTGGTTATATTGTATTGATTCAAACCGACACGTGCATTTAGTTTCTTGGGCTACTAATTTGCCTACGATAACCAACCAGTATTTTGATAAATTTGTTTCTATGCATAGACACAATTCTACGAGGTATATTGGGCGCAGTACATGTACATGTTGGATTTCTTAGTATGTTCAAGTCTATACTATAAAATCAATGTTCAACAAGTGAATAATCTTCTTTGGCACGTGTTTAATGTGAAAAAATATTGTTGCCGACAGGTGCATGGGTTGGGCCTGAGGTTGGCCACATTGATTCACACCCTCCTGTGGATGCAATGTCTTATGATACTACTCTGCGTAGGACATCCAACCAATCGTCTGATAGAGTTGGTTCTGGGAGTAGACACCATTTTGTTGGGTCTTTTGGGCATGGTATAAGTACATGTTTGATTGCTAGTTAACATGCTCAAGGCTACGGTAAAAATCTAATGTTTACGATGTGAATAATTTCTTCTTTGGCTTTATTTATTGTGAAAAAATTTCATCATCCATAGGAGCATGGCATGAGCCTCAGGTTGGCCATATTCATTCAGAGCCACGTGATGAGGGGTGTTCAGGTGAAATATGAACATAAATCTTATTCAAGACATGTTTAATGTTGGAAGTTATCTTGTGTCTCATGCTTGTGCACGAGTGACAATTTGAGGTTTTGTACTAGGTGTGATGGCTCTGACTGTGTTTCCTCAAAAGGGGACAATCATCTTGCAACAAGCGGCTGAGACAATGAGGTGCCTTTTTCACTATAAAATTTCAAATGTAGACATTTAAAAAAAATAGGAATCAAGTCCAATTGAAATTTATTTACATTTAAATAATATGTGAACATTTTACATGTTACAGGGATTGATCATCCTCCTCCCGTTCCCCCTCATTGTGGTGGGAGAGGTCGTAGGGGGAAACAATATGCCCGCAATCTAGGCTATGGCCCTCTTTACGTCCATCCTAGAGATGTTCCTTAGGAGAAGCCTTGGGAAGACAACATGTCCCTGCTTATTATTGATAGTATGAAAGAGAATTCTACGAGATTGCGTTGTGAGCTAGAAATTCTCGATCTCTCTAACCCTGCTAGAGTTTGTCTCCAAATGGTTTTGCCCAGTTTGGACATTCTCATAGAGACATATATTGTAGTTGCGACTCGAAGACAAAACAAATCTAAAGGTTGCAAGATTTAATGATCCAAATATTGCACCATTTATAGAATTTTTTTTATGCAAACGAGAAGTTCCCCAACAATGACGAGGTGCCTCAATATTTGCAAGAATGTTGTATATTGAATTTAGGGAGCACATGGATCCCAATTATACAGATACATGATCCAAATTCTATGGATCTGGAAAAGGTCACGCATATGAACGACTTGACGCTATGCGAGATGTTGAATTTAGGGTTTCAACACCTCATTTAGTACCTCGACCACCTAGATTAGGGAGTGTATGGAGGTTGCTTTGAAAGGGGCGATAGTTGCTTTAGGGAAGAGACAATGTTTAGAGAGTGAGGAAAGGATTCCTCCATTTGTTAATCTTCCCAATGAAATGTTGAGAGAGATAGAGCATCAAGATCTCAATATATATGCAACAACTTGTAGAGATCATTTCAAGCATTTAATGGCATGTGACCGTCAGAGCGTTGGGGAGGTATTTTCTAGGAAGCTATGATTAATGAACTATAAAATCACATTTACAAGATTAACTATAATGAATGCTACGTAAATTTATTATGCTGAATTATATATACATTTTGTCTCCAAATAACACATATATTTATTTTAAATTCTGCATTTTTTAATGAAGTGTTGCATAGTAGTGGACGAAGCATAGCCTCATAAACATTTTGATGTACATGCAACATAGGTATTACTATGTATTTATTTTTTTTCCTTGAAATTACGAATGATTTAAAGTCACAAATTTTTTATGGTGTGACTCACATTTTATGTTGATTTTTCAAGGCAATGAGATGAACCAAGAGCTTATCAATGAGGAGATAAGAATTACACAGTTTCCAGGAATGACACAAGTATTTTTAAGAGGATTTTATTCTATTTTGTATATTTCTAAGTTCACAAAGCTAGATATTGACTTTGAATTTCACTTTTCATAATGCAACAAATGATGAGATGATGGGAAGTGAGGCCCAAGGAGATGGTACATTTGATTTTACTTTGTTCATATGTTTTCCTGAATCTACCTTATATTTAATGTTTATTCTTTAATTTTTTTTAATGTGAACAAATCTTGTCCTGCATAGGTGCACGTACAACTGACAAGGCTCCAGACTAAAGTTGTCCATGTTGGGAAGATTGAGTAAAATGTACCCGAAGATTGAGTAATTCTCATATGATGCCGATGAGTTACTTCCAATATTTTCAATTTTGATTTATTCTCAATAAAATTTATGTTTTGTTCATTCATATCATATTAGTTTTTTACATTTAGATGCATAATGTACAACCTTTTTACAATAATGACATTGAACATTGGATTTTCCATAGCTTTGTGAGAAGTTTCCATATGAATTATTGTTGCTCCTTCCCGTTCCACATATTTTTGAAAAACCAAATCATCCTCTTTCATGGCTTTTGCTGAACTTTTGCTTCCACTGCCTCTAGCAACACCTCTATTGCTATATGCTCTACCTGTCCCTGTGATTGAAACTTGATATCTAAAAGTCTACTCAGAAGAATATAGGATGTGAATAAGGTATCATGTTTGTTAGATATGAGGGAGAGGTAATGATCAATGAAAGGTAGCTAGGAACAAGATGGGAACCCTAGGTATAAGGTGTTTTGGGTGAAAGTTATGTTGGTTGGTTGGAGGAGACTAGTTGGATTCATTATGGATGTTTTGGTCCGATGTGGTATGAATGGCATGAGTGAGAACAAGTAAGATTCACATGTAGATGGATACAGGGGACATCTATAGTACATTGACCTAAATATACGGTTCAATCGGTTAAGTTTCCTTTCTCCATGGAAAGGCACACCTCAGATGGTAGCCTTACCTAGATGGAAATGCATGTGATGGATAATGCAAAAATTGCAGTGGAAAATGTAGAAGGAAAAGATTAATTTCCTTTTGCATTTTCCACTACAAATTTTACATAATGACTCTTACCTGTTGAAAATGCAACAAGATGATGGAGCTTAGTGAAACGAAGTCGCCTTCACTAAGTGGGCCTGCAGGCTATTTTTGGCGCAAAGTCTATTTTTAGACTATGTCTACTTTTAGACATATGGATCATGGTCTATGAGTTGCAGGATGCTATTTATGGATGATTGGTCAAGTTGGTAAAAATAGATGGACCTCTAATTTTAGACATTGGGCTGAATCTATTTTTAGACTGCCAGGCTAAAAATAGAGCAGTCGAATATTATTAACCCTTAATAATATTTAGAATATAAACATCATCTTATCCTCTTGGAGCACTTTAGTTTGATGCTTGGATGTGGCACATGCAGCTGACAGAAGGAAATGCGCTTTTCCTAAGGGTTAGTTGAGCTATTGCATGGTTGACTTCAGTTTGAACTCATGTGGCAGAGTTTGGTGGAGTTGATGAGACAGTTGGTGGAGTTGTGTTCGGTTTAACTTAGTTGAACTAGTAGTATTTAGTATAACTGATAAATACACTAGTGATGAGTGGTGTGAATTAATTATTAATTAATTCACTAATTATTAACTCATAAATCAACTGAAGAATACATCAGTTAACTGCAATGCATGGACAGTTCAGTGGAGACCAGTGTTAGAGGTGGTGAAAGGGTGAGTCTACTATGATTTACTAGACTATACTTGTGCATGAGATTTGCACACACATTGATGGAGATTTCCAATGAGGATTGCGCAGTTGGAGCTAGTGGGATTCGAACTTGGATCTCATCATTAATCAACTTGGATTGCGCAGTAGAGGCAAGCAGACTTGTGGAGGAGATTTGAACCTGTGACTAGTTCACTTTCCATACTAGTTTTTGTGTGTAGCATTGAGATAGTGCTGAGAGCTATGAGAGCTTTGTGCTAAGTATTATTACATGTTATCTATCATTATAATATACAGATAGTTGGGGGTTTTCAGCTATTGCTTTCCCCATTACATCCTGTGTTGATATGTGTGCTTGATTATGTTTTTATGTGCTTATGTGACCGTTTCTATTTCCGCATATTGATGATCAATTGTAGAAGAGGTTATGTATTATGCATGGTTTATATAGTGTGTAAATCGTGGAATCTCTCTGAATAATTCAGCTATTATTCAAATTTCTACATGGTATCGTATAAATTGATCACTCCGACTCATTACGCTGATTACACCTATTTCTGTGAGACGTAGTCCTGTAGGAGCGTGGCCGTGTAACTCTCGATCCATCCTTTCTTTGAAAGGTGATATATCCAAGAATGCCCCTACAAATGACTGTACAGAAATACTTTGCTCGCGGCACCTGGCGCTGAGTTTTGAGCTGGTGTAATTCGAATTTGCAGCAGTGTTTTCTTGGTGTCGAAGTCAAAATGTCTTTCAACGGATTGCCATTGGAGTATGCCCTTGAGGGCAGCTCGAATTATGTTGCATGGAAGGACAGGATGGAGGCGGTGTTAGATGATAACGGGTTGAAGGAGTTCATAGATGCTGAAGTCCCAAAGCCTACTGATGCTACTCAAGTTGAGGCTTGGCAAAAGAAGATGGAAAAATGTTGAAGGATTCTGTTGGAGGGCGTGAAGGATCACATTGTACCCAGCCTGCATGGAAAAGCTTCTCCATACTTGATGTTGAAAGCGTTGATAGATTTATTCCAAAGCAAGAGCGACCAGAGGAAGTTGGCGCTCAAGGATAAACTCAGAAACATAAAGATGGAGAAAGGCGACAGTATACCCAAGTACCTCACAAAGTTCACCCAATGCAGGGATGAGCTGGGAAGTGTGGGGGTGACTGTAGATGAGGAGGACTTGGTGGACTTGGCTCTCCTTGGTCTTCTGAAGAGTTGGCATTCCTATCAGGACTTTGTCAATGGTCGGGAGAAATTGCCAGGATGGGAGCGACTTTGGTCAGATCTCATGCAAGAGGAGATAAGGCGGAGTACCAGGGACAGATCTTCATCAAAGGCATCTGATGAAGAAAATTGTGCTTTGGCTGCCAAAGCAAAGAAGGGGAAAAGCAAGAAAGCTTCTCAGTCTGGTGCAAAAGGCAAGAAGCAGGACATGCCTAAGGTGAAGTGCTTTCACTGTCACCAACACGGACATTATGCCACAAATTGTCCGCAGAAGAAGAAAAATAAGAAGGCTGCTGGATCTGCAGCGGGAGAGGCCTTAGCCTCCCAGTTTGAGCTGGATTTTTCGCTGATCGCATGCTTGGTTTCAAGTGTGATGGGATCAGTGTGGTTTCTTGACAGTGGTGCGTCTTTCCATATGACCGGAGACAAAGATTTGTTTAGTGATCTGGATGAAAAGGATCTTGGAGTGCACATCGAGATGGGCGATGATGGTAGATACAGTGCGACTGGTATCGGGACCATTTCCTTTGAGAGGGAGTCCGGTAAACCTTTCATCTTGAAGGATGTCATGCATGTTCCAGGATTGAAGAAGAGTCTGATCTCTCGTGGCGATGTTAGAAGACAGGTATGATGTTGTCTTCACGAGGGAAAGGCTTCCTGCGCAAAAGAAGACAACCGAGAAACCCAACAGAGGGTCTGAGTCAAGAACCTTTATCAATTGCAAGTAGATGGCTGTGCAGCAATGGCATGCAAGGGCAGAAGGAGGTGAGCCAGACATGGTGAATGTGCAACGAGATTGGGCCACCTTCACCATGTGAATTTGGAAGATACCGCAAACATGTTTCACTGGCTTTCCTAGGCAATTTTGCCACGCATCACAAGGGGTGTACTCGGGGGAAAATTTGTGAAAGCCACCTTTCACGAGAAGGATAGTCGCGCCACGACGATTCTTGAGAGAATTCACACAGACATGTGTGGACCTTTCTCAGTAGCTTCGACAGCAAAGCACAGGTACTATGTGATATTTGTTGATGATTATTCTCGGAAGTGCCGGATCTTCTTCATGCAGAAGAAGAGCGAGACATACTCAAAGTTCTGTGAGTTCAAGGCGCTGGTTGAGAAGGAATCGGGGAAGCAGGTGAAGGCTCTTAGAGCGACAATGGTGGTGAATTCATCTCTGGCGAATTCAAGGACTTTTGCAACGCAGAAGGAATTCGAAGAGAGCTCATAGCACCTCATAACCCACAGCAGAACGGGGTTGCTGAGCGGAAGAACAGAACGATCGTGGGTGTTGTACGGGCGATGTTGCATGATCAGGGCCTACCCCTTCACTTGTGGGCTGAGGCATGCAATACAGCAGTGTATGTGCAGAACCGTTGTCCTCACAAGGTTCTTGGCATGAGTACACCGGAGGAGGCGTTTTTTGGTAAGAGGCCTGATATTTCCCATTTGAGGATTTTTGGTTCACCTGTCTACATTCATGTGATGAAGGATGCCAGGAAGAAGCTGGAGCCGACCGCAGAGGTTGGGATATTTGTGGGGTACACTGATATGCCCCACAACTATCGTGTGTATTTTCCAGATAGTCGTAAGACTGTTGTGAGACGAGATATCAAATTTCAGGAGGAGAAAGCCATGAAGTGTTCTCTTGAGAGGGAGCCACACTTGCATGCAGATGAGGAGCTATTAGTTCCTAAGGATGAGCTTCAGGATGTGGATCAGCCACAAGAGGAAGTTCACGGAGTGGAAGAGACCACTCATGCAGTGCCAACCATCAGAGGGCGGAAGCACACTACAGAAGCTGAGCGACTGGCTCAAGATGCAGAGAAGGTTGTAGGACCACCTATAACACAGCGCAGACAGAGATAGTCACCTGATCGGTACACTGGATACATGGCTCTTGTGAGCAAATGTGTCGTGACAGAGCCATCCTTTTTCGAGGAAGCTGTGGAGGACCCCGCATGGGTAGATGCCATGGTGGAAGAGTATGATTCGATTGTCAGAAACAGTGCATGGGAGATTGTACCGAGACCGGAGGGGAAATCAGTGGTGGGTTCGAGATGGATCTACAAAGTGAAGCAGGCGACTGACGGGAGTGTGGAGAAGTACAAGGCAAGATTTGTTGCCTGAGGCTTCTCACAGATAGAAGGGATCGATTATGAGGAGACCTTTGCACCTGTCGCAAGGTATTCTTCCATACGGACTATCCTAGCTCTCTCAGCGCAGATGGGGTGGCACATTCATCAGATGGATGTGAAGACTGCGTTCCTCAACAGAGTCATTGAGAAGGAGGTGTACATAGAGCAGCCCGAAGGTTTCGAGATCTTCAGCAGCGAGTCGCATGTGTGCAGACTCAAGAGAGCGTTGTATGGGTTGAAACAAGCACCTTGTGCTTGGTACACACGGATAGACAGTTATTTCACCGGACTTGGATTCTCCAAGAGTGAGGCGGATTCGAACCTATACCAGATTGTGGTGGAGGGTAAATTGCTGATCATCGTACTTTATGTAGATGATTTGATTTTGACGGGTGATGAGATGTTGATACTTTCATGCAAGGAGGATCTTGCTAGAGAGTTTGAGATGAAGGACTTGGGCCTCCTTCATTATTTCCTGGGATTGGAAATTTGGCAGTGCAGTGATGGACTGTTTGTTTCTCAGGGTAAGTATGCCCGGGAGATACTGGAGAAGTTCAACATGCATGACTGCAAGCCTGTTGATACTCCTCTTCCTGGAGGTTGGAGAAAGGAGGATGCTACTTCAGCGGAGGTAGTGGATGCCACTGTTTATCGACAGTTGGTGGGGTCGCTTATGTATCTGGTCAATACACGACCCGATATATGCTATGCTGTTAACCAGCTTTCGCAAGCTATGGTTAAGCCTACCAAGCTCTTCTGGAAGGTAGGCAAGCATGTATTTCGTTATCTTAGAGGCACATCGGGATATGGCTTGTGGTACAGACAGGAGGATGAGGTGAAGCTATGTGGCTTCACGGATGCAGATTGGGCAGGGAGCCCAATGGACAGAAAGAGCACATCTGGAGGGATCTTCAGTATCGGGTCGACAGCAGTTTCTTGGTACAGCAGGAAGCAGAGATCCGTGGCACTCAATTCAGCAGAGGCCGAGTATATGGCAGCAAGCTTGGCTGCATGCGAGGCTATATGGATGAGGAAGATCCTGGTCGGGTTGTTCGGGTCACACTTGGAGCCTACTGTGATTTATTGTGATAACCGGAGTTGCATTAAACTCTCGGCTAATCCAGTATTTCATGATAGATCCAAACACATCGACATCAGGTACCATCATATCAGAGATTGTGTGCAGCGGAGAATCATGTTACTTTCATACATTCCCACGAAGGATCATGATGCTGATATCTTGACGAAGGCGCTCACCAGGAGAAAATTCGAATACCACAGAGGCAGGATAGGGGTTGCAGATAATCCATATCTTGTTGAGAGGGAGTGTTGAAAATGCAACAAGATGATGGAGCTTAGTGAAATGAAGTCGCCTTCACTAAGTGGGCCCACAGGCTATTTTTGGCGCAAAGTCTATTTTTTAGACTATGTCTATTTTTAGACATATGGATCATGGTCTATGAGTTGCAGGATGCTATTTATGGATGATTGGTCGAGTTGGTAAAAATAGATGGACCTCTATTTTTAGACATTGGGTGGAATCTATTTTTAGACTGCCAGGCTAAAAATAGAACAGTCGAATATTATTAACCCTTAATAATATTTAGACTATAAACATCATCTTATCCTCTTGGAGCACTTCAGTTTGATGCTTGGATGTGGCACATGCAGCTGACAGAAGGAAATACGCTTTTCCTAAGGGTTAGTTGAGCTATTGCATGGTTGACTTCAGTTAGAACTCATGTGGCCGAGTTTGGTGGAGTTGATGAGACAGTTGGTGGAGTTGTGTTCGGTTTAACTTAGTTGAACTAGTTGTATTTAGTCTAACTGATAAATACACTAGTGATGAGTGGTGTGAATTAATTATTAATTAATTTACTAATTATTAACTCATAAATCAACTAAAGAATACATCAGTTAACTGCAATGCATGGACAGTTCAGTGGAGACCAGTGTTAGAGGTGGGTGAAAGGGTGAGTCTACTATCGGTTGTGACTATAGCTGTGCATGAGATTTGCACACACATTGATTGAGATTGCCAATGAGAATTGCGCAGTACAAGCCAATGGGATTCGAACTTGGATCTCATCATTATTCATCTTGGATTGCGCGGTAGGCGAGCGGACTTGGAGGAGATTTGAACTTGTGACATTCATATCGAGCTAGTTTGTGTGTAACAATTGGAGATAGTGCTGAGAGCTTGTGAGGAGTTTGTGCTATGTATTGTTACATGTTCTCTATCATTATAATATACAGATAGTTGGGGGTTTTCAGCTGTATGCTTTCCCCATTACATACTGTGTTATATGTATGCTTGATTATGTTTTTATGTGCGCATGCGACTGCTTCTATTTCTGAATATTGATGATCAATTGTAGAAGAGGTTATGTATTATGCATGAAGCTTAAATAGTGTGTAATCAGGATAATCTCGGTGAATAATTAAGCTATTATTCAAATTTCTACAAAAATTGCAGTGGAAAATGTAGAAGGAAAAGATTAATTTCCTTTTGCATTTTCCACTACAAATTTTACATAACGACTCTTACCCTATAGTAATTTTCCTAGCAATAGAAAGCAAACATTAGTTAGTACAATATATGGCATATGGTATACTCTTCACACTTAGTATTAGACAACTTATTATCAATATGCTTGACACATACCTTGTATAGATATCATTTCCAGAATAATTTCTATCACAATTCATGGACACTAATATAGAGAATGGCCTATTACATTGTTATACAAATACAATATTAGCATAATGCCCCAATGCGTTATCTATTTTATTCTACCTCCTATAAACTAACTAAACTCACTTCTAGTAGACTATCTCATGCATCCATCAAACTCAAGTAGCTAGTCATGGATCTTTCTTATAATCATTCATCTCATACCGTCAAGAGCCTCTACATCTCTTTCAAATCTCTGCTATTTCTTTCTAAGCCTATGAAAATGGGTAAGTTGGTCTCAATTTAGTGTTGTTTTTATTTTTTCCGTATCCATTTTCACAATTGTTGCCTTCCTTGAAGTTCATACACAATATTCATATACATGACTAATATCCTCCCTGCATTAGCCATAATATCATTGGACTTTCCTCGCTCTCTTGACATCCTCCAGCACATACCTTGGGTTTTTTTCAAACTCTGTTTGATGCTTCTACATGTACCTTCTTACAAGTGATCAATTGCATTTGCAGATAAAGCAATCTTAAATATATCCATGTTCTATCTAGTTTTGTTTTGAATTACAATTGCAAAATACTGCAGGTTTATCTTGTTACTGTTACTTTATGCAAACAAATGTAAATTAAGTTGGTTGGTCTATAATAGCTAAATCATTGTGATAGCTCTTAACCAAGGATAGTTTGTGGAGGCGAATTATCATCTAGAACTTTACATTGCCCCCAATTCTTACTAGACTAAGTATGGAACATAAAAACTTACAAAATGTATCAAACCACTTGAAAGTGATGAACTTAACATTTCTAATAATAGGTTAGTTCTTGGCTTGGTGGGTAGGGAGTGGGTCTTAGGACAGAATTGGTTCGGATGCCATCATTGGAAGTGGAAAAAACATTTTCCTTCTAGAAGTGATTGCAACACAAATTTAGGAGTTAGATAGGTGTACCCTTTATAAGGTAGAGAAACCACAAGTTACTACCCTTTAGGCTTAAGGATAGTGCACAACTATAGATCTAGGGCTATATCATGATATGGATCAATTATGGGAAGGTTTTCTGGCACAACTTTGGAATGCTTGTATTTTTTTGAAGGGCACACAAGATGAACTCAAATGGGCTCTAAATAAGGTGGGACGTGATTATATTATTAAACTTGGCTATAAATCTCTTCTACCTCATAGTGAGGCTAAGGTAGCTTAGCAGTGGTGTAAATTATGGAAGGTGAAAGTTCCCACCAAGTGCCCTGTCTCTATGTAGTTAGTGTTGAAGAGTAGGGCCTTGGCATGAGAACTTCTTCAATGGAGGAAATTACAAGTGCCTAACCGATGTCCTTTGCAAAAAAATAGGGAGTCAACCACTTATCTCTTTAAGGAAAGTGTTTTTATTATTATTAAGTATGGAAATACTTGGAAGTTTCATTGAGGTATGTTAAATTGTGGAGGAAGGAGTTAATCAATGAGAATTTCTAAGAATGGTTTATGCACATAGACTTAAAGGGACTTAGAGCACTTCCTTAGTCATTTGGGACATTTTTCTAGTGAGGAATGCCAACCTCTTTGAGGATTGCATTACTCGACCCTTCTAGGTGAAACTTAGGTGATGGATTTACTCTATTTCTTCTACTACTCTATCATCCCCAAAGGTCCAAGGGCAGTGGGTGAGATTTGGATTGAAAATAACTCTCCTTGAGGTTTTTTTTATAGAGTTTTTCAAGGAAAAAGATGATTTTGAGGCTTGGGTTATGTTTTATGCCTTGTAGATTCCCATAAATTTTAAGCTAAGGCAAATTTTGCTACAACAACCAATAATTTGGGGAACTGGTGATGGTTCACTTACCCATGAAATCACCTTTGGAAAAAGGTATAAATCAACTCTAGGTGTATAGGGGTTCAACTGTGGTCATAGGATTATCTTCGGATACATAATACAATTGTGATTTCCTTGGTGTAGGACTTAAAATCTATCTTGTAGAACTTTAACAATATCAATTTCTTGAACATCTTTCAAGACCATAATGCTCAAGAAGTCTCTCGCTTTAACAAAGGCCTTCTTATGCTTCTGTAACACAACCCCTTATTATGTTTATGTTTATATACATAGCTTAGAGAAGGGTTACCCATGCCTTCTCTGACACACCATGACCCCATTATCCCTAGACTCTACTTCATCAATGGATTTTCCACTCCCATATTCAGCTACTCATTTTGTGGTGATGACCTTATTTGTATATGGTAGAGCAACTTGCTTGATTAGGGTAGTGGTAGATTTAGCGTGGTTATACCATTTGGTCTAGATAATGTTTGGATTGTGGATATGGTCAAATGTCAACCAACCTCCCATATTGAAAGAGAGTACACCCATAGGCCTTACAAGATTTCTGAAATTGTTAGATATCATCAAGCTATGGAAAGTAGTTATATTCAAATAAGACAACCAAGATACCCAATATGTTGCAAATGGATTTGGTGGAAAATGGGGAAACTAAAGGAGAATTATTTTCAATGTAGATTGGTGCATAGAGTCCTACAACATAGTTATCTGGTCATTTGGAAAGGAAACACCCCCTAGATGCTCGACTTGTCAGTGGAGAGAAGATGTTGTCAGTCCTATCTTCTTGTTATACAGTTAAATTCAAAGCTTATGGATACCTTTACTAGATGATTTTGACTTGGAATCTTAGGTAGAGGACATTAACTAAACAATTCTCGTGGGAGATTTCTTGTGCAACATAATATGATATAGTTAAATTCAAAGCCATAGAAACCTTTACTAGATGATTTTGACTTGGAATCTTAGGTAGAGGACATTAACTAAACAATTCTTGTGGGAGACTTTTTGTGCAACATAATATGGAATAGAACAAAGAAAAAATTTCAGAACTTTACCCAAGTCAAGAAGTTACCCCTAGAAACCTATATATCCATCCTATATTTTATATGGCAAGACCGATCATGGCTTACTTTCAAGGTAAGGTTCGATTCCAAACTTAATAAAGGATAAAATGAGAAATAAAGTCTTGCATAAAGCATGGCAATGTAGCAACATGTACATAAACTGATATAAACTGATTGGGTTCAAAATGTCCACCACTTCTTTGCAGTATAAACTGTATGGTTTCGAATGCCTTATGCTCCTCATGGCCTCTCTTCCATTTATCCACATGACCCTAGTTTTTATGCCAGAAATTTCTAACAGATATTAAGGCGGAAAAAATTGCTGTCATTTTAAATGGAGACATTGCATAGAGTAAATCCCTTGAAATTTTAAATGGAGGACTTTGGTAGTCCGAAAATGACGGTTCAGATTCAATTGTGCGACCACCTGACTTTTTGAAGTTTAATTGAAAGGGGGTAGGGGGAGGTCCGCAATTTCTGGTTTCTTCAAAACCACTTCTTCAAATGTGGCAATTCCATATGGATTGTGCAACCCTCAGGTCTCAAACCACTTACCAACAGAGACACCACTCCCTCGCAAACTGCTTTAAAAACTATTGGTGTAAAATTTCGTAGGGTTTCCAGACAGTGAACTTCGACTGTAAATTTCGAGCAAATGGAGGTGAATTTCCAAATTCTAAAACACGAGTTTTTTTGCACAACGACGTCAATTAGCTGAATTGCGAGAAATTTTGCAAAATTGCAAATGGTTTGGGAGATCTTACCGGTTTTCTGGAGGGTATATGCATTGTAAATATAATGAAAATACAGTTAAACAAAAATTGAAGTATGAGATGGAATAGTAAGTTGGATCTTTGAAGATCCATGGATCTCTGAAGATGCAAGTGTGTAGCCCCATTTCAGGTATATGTGGATATGACTTTGTTGGTGATGGTAAGCGTATCATGGGTTTGGAATAGGAGGGCTCGAGGATTTATAAGAATATTGCAGTGGTAAAATAGGAATTTATGGTAAAAACTAGAACCGTATGTTTTAACAATTGAAAAGTTACACTCTCAAGCCCATGCTACTATTGTTCAAAGTTACACTCTAAACCCATGCTATTGTTGTTCACCATGAAAATTGATTGAGAATCAAAGTTTCATTTCTAGAAGAAAGAAAGAAATAAATTATTTTAACATCCACTAGGCTAAAGATAGGTTATGGGATATCTTATGGGACATATTGCTTCTCTATGTGTCTCTTGTATTCAACCATTTTCCTATGAAGTCTCACAATAAACGCTCTCAGCTTGTGGACAAACCCCTCACTGAATAAATTATCCCAAGAGCTACTTGCCATAATATATGCATAACTTACCCTGTTGTCTTTGAAGGCCTCGCATTCTAAAATGAAATGATTTTCTGTTTCCACTATTCTGGAAGAGCAAAAAATACATACTCTTTCCTCCCACACTTCTTTTGGCCTTTTCAAGCACCCTGTTTCACAAGTGAGTTAATGAGAATTAGTCTTAGTAGAGCAATAAGAATTTTGTCTCTCCAATAAATATTGACCCTTATGTATGCCTTTTGTTGATGATTATGAGTGGGATTAAACTCTTCAATATAGTTCTTTTTCTTTCTCCCTATCTCCTTCTCCCAAGTACGTTTGTGGAACTTTTCCATAACAAAAGCTTTTATCTCTTTATTGTTTCTCGAACACATGCTCAAGAAAATACCTCATTTACTAAACCTTTTGTTATTTTTCCGCATCCAAGTTTTCTTTCTTTTGTGTAATATGTCATTAAACACAACCTTAGGCCATCTTCCCTCTTCCATTTGTTCATTTTTTAAAAATACATTATGACTTGCATTATAGCAATTGCTTCAATAGGAGAAGCCCATATTTCACTTAACAAGATAACATAAGGAACTTCATTTGTAATTTTGAATTTGTTTGTAATCAAACGCTTCTGAATTTTCTTAATTTGTTTCCACTGCATGTCGGATGTACTGGTTTCCCACCATTCACAACCGAAGAGAATCACCGAAATCAATAAAATCCCCAAAACAGTTAGGGTGGTTTTCCAGTCCCATAACTCTAATTCTCTACACCTATTTTGAAAAGCATAAAATTCTTTCCAACCCCCCAAAGTTCTTTTCTTTCTACAACCATCCCTTTAGATTTATGTTGAAGTTAATTCTGAGATATTTGTAATCCTCAACTTCTTCTAGAATGTTACCTTCAAAGTAGAACTTATGCTGGTTATGTTTTCTTTTGTTAGAGAAAACCACTACTTTCGTTTTGCTAATATTGACTTTGTAATATTCCTAATTAGCACCGCTAATTGGAATATTTGATTTTTGTATAGTTTTGCCGCCTATAGTTAATTAATAAATAAAAGTGAGAAAAGGGGGGCTAACTCACTTAAATAAAATAAAGTGTTTCCCTAGTAGATGCAACGTTATAACTTAAGGGGGAGCTTTGGGGGTCCACACCACGTATGAGAGGAGGCTCACGTAGCCTCTAGAAGCTTCTGCGCAGGCCCATGAGGAGCACGTGGGAGAGAGAGGGACCACGTAGGGTTTTGAGGAGGGCCAGCGTTATAAAAGGAGGGAGAGCTATCTCATTTGGGCATTATTGATATTGTTGATGATATTGAGCTAGACTTCTGCCTACTTGAGCACGCTGGCTGTTTAGTCGGTCTGCAGCACTGTTTAGTGCGACTGAGTGTCTCCGGTCGGAGATCTCACCCTTGGCCCCGGGGGACTTCGAGTGCTTGCTCGGGCAAGGTTTTTCTTCAGTCTTTAGCAGGAGATTTACAGGTGTTTTGTTGGGAGTTTTGCTAAGGAGCTGAGCTTCATTGGGTGACTGCGCAGTCCTTGGAGGGAGGACGCAGTTTGAGTTGGAGCTGTTCAGTGGTAGAGATTTCTGCAGGAGATTCAGGCCTATTCCGGTGTGGAGGTTCAGCGTTTATCATTTGGTGAGTTTCCTGAGGAGTTGTGGCCCCATTTCAGTCTATTTCAGTTGGTGTCTACGCTGGTCCTGGAGGGACAGCGTTTTTCTAGGAGGAGGGTTTCTGGGGGTGATTTTCGGAGGTGGTCCGTTTTGTATATGGTTTCTGGGTTTTGTCCGGGGTGGTGAGTTCAGGTGGTCTGCTGATTTTCAGCTCATTCTGGCAAGGGGATCAGCCCCTAGCTTCAGTTCATTCCAGCAGCAGCAGTTTACGGCAGTTCTTCCAGCAGCTGGGATGCAGTTTCTTGTAGCAGCCATTTCCTGTTTTTCTGAGAGGGTTCTTCACTTGCCTTGAGCAAGGATAGGTGCATTTATTCTGATTATCCATTGTATCTCATTATATTCTTAGATTAATAAAATGGCTTAGCATTTCCGGCATTTTTATGTGTATTTGCTTTATGTTCTAGTTCCGGCATTTTTCCTATATAGTTGCATGTTTGTATTACTGTCTATTTCCCGTTGGGGATATTACAGACTTGCATCCCCAAGGGAAAGTAAGTTCTCTTGCAAACCAAGAGAAGATTTAGGAATTAGAATAAAGTCATCTGCGTACAAAAGAAACCTTATAACAAAATTTCCCAAATGAATACTGTCACCCCCTTGCGAATTTAGCCACTCTTCAAGCTTGTTGATATATAACCCAAAAAGGGTAGGAGATAATGGGCAACCTTAATTGACCCCGATATCACTTCTGAAACTTTTAGAAATGTCTAATAAAGTTTTAATTTTGACTTTCACCTCTTCATACAGCCTATGAATTGTTTCTCTCAAATGCCTAGGAACCCAAAGTTCCTCCATTCTGTGCCAAAGCATATCCCTAGGAACCATGCCAAAGGATTTTCTGAAATCAACAAAGAAAAAAAATGCTTCTTCATTTTTCTCCCAAACTTTTTCAACGATGCGTCTTAAAGTTATACCATGATCAACCGTGGAATGTTTAGGTCTAAAACCTGCTTCCCCTTTAGCACGTTTATCTCTTTCTTTTGCCCACTTGCTGATTTTATTTTCTAACATGCTTCCAAATAACTTTGCAAACAAGGGGTTTATCATTATGGTCCTATAATTGGAGGGATTGTTGACGTCACCGCTCTTGAAAGAGGTATTTCCAGACTAGTTGTCAAAAATGTGGGGAACCCCTATTGTATAAGGTTATTGAATTTTTTTTTGATGTGAGGTGCAAGAATTTTTAAGCCCCACTTTAGATACTCTGCTTGGAGTTCAGCTAAGTATTTTGCTTTTCCAACACCCAACTTCTTGATACCCATCTCTACCTCTTGCATCGTGAAGCGTTTTGTATCAATGTTGACCAAGGGAGGAGGGTCAACCTTAGGATCCTTCTCATAAAGTTGTCTTGCATGGTCAAACCATTTAGAAGCTATAATATTGTTTTCAGTTTGCAACTTTCTCGGTTGGAGCTCCTTCCAAAATAATTTGGGGTTATTTTTTCCAAGGAAGATTAGTTATTCTCTCATTGAAAGCATGAAATCAACCTTTTTCTTTCTTAATATCTTCTTGTAAGCTTTGAGCTGTATGTTATCCTTGTTTGACTCTTTCCACATTCTCCTTGCCTTTTTGCATTCCTCTTCAAACCGAACATTAACAAGAAAGAAATTTGTTTCAAACATCTTATTTTTTGCTCTTTTGCACTCTGCAAGTGTGCTTTGAATTAAATGTGTTAATTCATGTCCATGAACGTCGTGAAATGGGATTTTTTCCTTCTCGAAGAGCCTCTATAGCGTTATTTTGAAGGTATTACATCTTTCTGTAGTCAAAATAATTCTACCCTTTGGGAGTTTTGTTGAACACACTAAGTTTTTGACCCTAACTGCTTCTTTCTAGTCCAAGATAAACTTAAATAAATTGGCTTGTGATCTGATTTTAAGTCCCAAATCTGATCTCCAATCAAAACTTCCTCGATTTTCTCACACGAACTATGCGAGCAAATTACATAATCTACTACACTTGCTCCATCGTAAGTATTGCAAGTGAAATTGCCAGATTTTTCCCATCTATTCAAGCCATTACAAATGACTAAATCGAAAGCCCCACATAGAGTAAGAATTTGTTCACCAAAGAGATTGCATCCCTTTTCCTTTGAAATTCTTTCCCACTCATGATTACTCTCTTTTGTAAGCAAAATAGGGTCGTAGTATTCTTTACAACAAATAATGTTAGCTTGCTTACTTGCAGTCCTAACATTGAAATAACCCACTATAAGGACTTCAACTAGTTGAGAATATATTGCAATATCTGCCTTTAAGGCTGCAAAGGGATCTTTGTGGTCAAGCACTCTACTTTTGTAGATTTTTAAAACTTGCGACACAAAATAACATGCCACAATTCTGATGTGATTTCCATTTTCTAATATTTTAAACCAAACGAATTGTTTATTCGAGTCTTCTTTTTCTAGATGAATGAAACAACCTTCTTTTTCTCTCTCTAATACCATGATAGCTCCGTGTCCTTTTCCATTCCCTGCTGCCTTGTTCCACACTGCCATATTCCAGTACCCTTCAAACAAAGGTGTCTTGCACCCTTCATGCTAATGTGTTTCTATGAGGAACATTTTGTCTCTATCTTCCGTAATAGGCCCTAACCTAGGTCCTCCTCTTTAGGGGTAACCTCTGTAGTTCCAACAAACTAATATTAAGGAAACTTGGGTGTGACTTGATTTTTATCTATTTTGACATGCAAGACTTACAGTTGAATCTTTGTCCCTGCTTGCCCATACTGACCTTGCTTCTTGATTTCCTACTAAAGAGTTTGTTGCCTCTTCTTTATTATCATCTTGTTGACTTGCTTTAGAAGGATGTCCAAATCGCGCTATCATAAATTTACCTTTATAAATCATGCTCTCTTGCCCTCATCTCTTTTTGTCCGAAATTTTGACATTTCCTCCCTCCTTTCCTCTTGCTGTCTTACAATTAAATCGCCTTCTAGAAAAAGTGAGAAGCTCTCAAGAGTTGATTCTTGCTTAGAATAATATATTTATCATGCAAGCTAGGCATGATAAATTTTACGGGCCTCACTCTTTCACTGTTAAACTTAGCTACCCTCCATGCTTGGCATATTTTTCCTTGCCATAGCATCTTGTCTTTCAAGAAGTCCCTTGCAAGGTGTTGAAGGCTGGAAATTGGCTGCCTCAACATCGGGGAATACCAACTAGCTGGGAGCTTAAAAAAACTCCTTTTTCGTTGAAATTGGTGGGTCAGACTGGGGATATAGGGACCAATTTCCCATTTAAAGAGATTTAAAAATAACAAAATGAATGAAATCAAATTGATGGAATGATTTTTAAACTAATGATAAAACTAAAACTTATTCTAACCATTTCTCGGGATAAAAACGTTTTTTGATGTAATCTAATAGAAATATTTCATAAAGTATAAAACAATATAGACCATTCAATACCTTAATGAAAAGAAAACATACATAAGAAACTAAATTAATTAAATAGTTAATTAATTTGGTTGATTAAATCTCAATAACATAAAATATCTCGTTATTTCATATATAACACCAAATCATTCAATATTTCATATTAATAGTGACAATGATACATTGTTTTCAAAGAAACTTATATAATGAAAGAACATAAAGATAAAATAACTATATATTTCAATAACACAAAGATAATAGTACCCTATGCATCAATGCTCTATATCTGAAAATGGCAGCTTTCAAGTCTAGCTTTCAATGAGATAACACTTGATCAAACAATAGTGCAAGTTCAAATGCTATCTTCTCAAAAAATTGGACCCCTTTTTAGATGCATGAGAGGGGTTTAAATAATCTATTAACATTACAAAAATAGAAAACTTGTAAATGAAGTTTCTATAAAGCCTAGAATAACTTATGCTAAGATAAAGGACAACAAAATAGTAATCAGTTGCAACAATATTCACGACTACTTCCCAAGTCCGTTATTCATCTGTTCTTTGAGGTTTTAAATATCTATCATTGGCTTCAGCTAGGGGGGATGAATTGGATGCATATGCATTTGTCCCGTAAATACTGCATCATTAATTTCTAGAAGAAGTTGCGTTGCTGCATTTGAAAGACACCTTAGCGTGAGCCACTGACCACACGATTTTACTAAGAACGCCAATAAATTTCCAATTTTACTTTCTATAAGCTTTGAATCTCTTGAGTCCTCCTTCTTGGTGCTTCTTGCCAAGACAACTTCAAGACTATGACATCTGGAAAAGTATCCTTTGGATAGCCTTGTATCATATCGGCTTGTAGTATAGCATCAGTGATGTATTTAGTGAGATTTGATGCAAGATTCCTAGATTTGATGATTTCCATCTCTACACTTTTCATTTTAATATCCCAATCACTGAATATAATATAATTATGTGATTCTTTAAATATTGGAAGGTTGGCTGCTCTCCCTTCTGTACCATCATGCCAATCTATGAAAGTAGAGAAATTTTTATTGATCTCTTCATAGAAGGTTCTCAGCTCTGATAGTTGGGTGACTAATGAATCATTGTTTTTAGACAAGTCATGAGTTAAGGACAACTTATGATGGAAAATATATTGATTCTTTTTCAAGAGGATATCTAAATATAATGCTTCCTTTTGGACTTCATTTATTTTAGAATTATCCTTCAACTGATCAACCTTTTTACTACAACTGTTGTATCTATTAATCGTTATCTCTAACTTCTTCTTCATATTGTACCTTTAGAGTATCAAAATTATTTTATAAATCGGCAAGGTTTACTTGCCGCTTTTTTTCTATTGTGTGCTTCTCAATTTGGAGACTTTTCTCTAATAGATAAATTCCTTGGTTCTTTTCTTTCATCATTAATTGTACTTCCGCAGCTTTATCCATGGTCGCATTAGCATAACCTCCTACAAATTGAGATAATTGATTTAGATAATCCTGGGGTGAATTGAGTATCTTTCCAAAGAATTTGAACTGACGTTTCACTAGGAAACAACGTTTGAGTTTGTTCTAATTTTCTTTTCTTTCTAGACCTACTCATGACTGCCTTATGCTTCAGACTATAGAATACGTCCAATGGTGGTATTTTTTCAATTTTAAGGACTATCTCTATGGTGGGAAAAGAAAGAATTATTTCCATGTCTTCAACTATATGAGAATCATTCTTTACCTCTCCACAAGTATTTTCTACAAGTGTTTCAGTATTAACACCATTTTGGGGATGCTCTATAGTAAATGAGGTGTTCCCTGCATTCTTCGGAACTTGTACAGTTTCTTTGTGGTTAACAAATGCCTTTGTGCTTGGTTCTATGGCAGGCTTTATGACTGGCTCTGCACAGCTCAAATTTGGCTTTGAGTTGATTACAACTGCTTCTATACCTGCATGATCGGAACCATTTGCAATGTGGGTTTCCTCAATCATCATAACATTCTTTAATTCCTCTCAAACTATGTCAATTTTTTCTTCTTTGATTCCACTTTCTTGTCCACCAGCTATATTAGTTGTTTCTATACTTTGAACATTTGGAACTTGGGAAGAGGATGGAGATGCTTATGTACTCTCTGAGTTTTGACTAGAATGCTTTACCAAAAATTCTGGTAGATGAGCTATCATCTTCTGACGATATTGCTTAAAACTAATTAACTCGTCAAGAGTCAATCAATCAGAGGCTAGTATTTCTACCCTAGAATATTCTGGGTTCATTTCAAATAAATCATCAAAATTATCAGGCTTGTTTGAAAACGGGTTGAGTTTAACTTGCGTGGTGACATATTTAGCAATTCCATTTGGGTAAAACTACCGGTTAGGTATTACTAGAAAACATAAAACTTTCAATTTATCAATTTCAAGAAAAGCATGCTTGAAATTCTCTAAAGTAAATGTACCACACGGAATAGGAAAACATGGCCAAACAGTCTTCTTTGCATCTCTGAGAACTTTAGTTAGGCCTTGTCCAACAGTCTAGTAGGCGATTTCTTTGGCCAATCATTTATCTAGAAAAAACAGCGGTAACACATGGGGATGGTTTAAGCTTCCTAAAACTCGAACATAATTGAAGTTTTCTTCTCTGATCCATTTCCCTATAGGCCTCAAGTCTCTATTGGCTTCGACGGTAAGCCTCAGGGCTTTATTACCAAAAAATTCTTGATGGAGGGGAAGCATTACTTCATGACATATCTTATAGAAACTAGAATGGTACTTGGATTCCCACAAAATGTCAAAATAAACATGAATGTGTTGGGTGTGGAGCCCGATTATCTTGTTTACTTTGTATCACAGCATTGGACCACAGCGGCTTTTGCAAATGGGGCGACAACGCCCTTCACCGGAGTATTGGCCCCCCTTGTGGGGGTCGGCGGGGGGCGGCAACGCTTTATGGAGCCCCCGCGGGGGGTTAAGACGCGCCGAAGCTTATAAAAACATATGTAAAATTGCCTTGTAGAAGTATAGTAATTTCTAGTCAATCTGGGCCGTTCATTAGGCAAATGATCTTACGGTAGAAGTTGTGTTTAGATTAGGGTTTTTTGCCCTAGAAGGAAACCCCCTTGTGTATATGAGGGTATTGTATTGTGGCTATGTATTATGTATGTATTCTTAGAGCGAGAAACAGAGAGGGAGACTGTGAGAGAGAGCGGAGGGATATTCTGGTGACGGATCGCGCAAGGTTTTGTCTCTTCATTTCTTTAGATAATAGAAAAAAAGAATTTGGGCATTCGGGACCACTTGCAAGCCCAAAGCTGGGTGAACCATGTATATCTGTGTCTCTCTGGTTTTATGTGTTTTGTGTGCTTGTATTTTCCGCATATTTTATGTGTTTCATTGCTCTGTAATATTTAATTTTCTAACAACTGGTATTAGAGATGAAGGTATATTTGGCTGATAAACTCGCAGGAAAAAAAGGGTTCCTGGTTCGAGTGGGAGCAATGGCGGACGATGGTAAGTTTAGGGTCGAGAAATTTAACGGCCAAAACTTCCTGTTGTGGAAGATGTAGATGGAAGATTATTTGTATCAGAAAGATTTGTACCTACCATTGAGCAGAAAAAAAAGAAGCCGACAGCTATGACAGACGTGGAATGGAACATTCTCGACAGAAAGGCACTCGGAATAGTACGGTTGTGCCTTGCGGCGTCAATTGCCTTCAATATTTCGAAGGAAACAACGAGGGTTTGATGCAGACGTTGGCGAAACTATGAAAAACCCTCGGCCTCAAACAAGGTATTTCTTATGAAACGACTATTTAATATGAAGATGTCGGAAGGTGGATCTGTTGCAGACCATTTAAATGATTTTAATACAGTTACCTGTCAGTTAAGTTCTGTAGGGGTAAACTTTGATGATGAAGTTAGAGCTTTGTTATTCTTGTGCTCATTGCCAGAGAGTTGGAATGGTTTAGTAATGGCCATTAGTAACTATGTCTCTAGATCTAGTACTTTAAAATTTGATGATGTTGTCGGTGCTATCCTTAGCGAGGAAATGCGACGGAAAAGCTCCGGTGAGACATCGGGTAATGATTTGAGTGTAGAGTCTAGGGGAAGAAGAATGGAAAGAGGAAAGAGCTTAGGATATCGCAGTAAATCAAGAAAAGGCAAATCCAAGTCAAGATTGGGGATAGTGTGCTGGAAATGCGAAAAGAAAGGACACCTAAAGAAAGACTGTAGATATCAGAAGGGAAAAGAAGGAGACGCGCAACAAGAAAAAAATCATGAAGAAAATGTGAGAGGTGATGTGTTACAAGATTCTTTGATTCTTTCTTTCGAAAATGTTACTGATTCTTGGGTAGTAGATTCAGGGGCCTCATTCCATGCCACACTTGATAAGAAATATTTTCATGACTATGTTCAAGGAGATTTTGGACAAGTCCATTTGGGTGATGATAAACCCTGTAAAATTGTTGGAATGGGTAAAGTTCTTGTAAAACAACAGAATGGAAACCAATGGCTACTAAAGGAGGTAAGGCATGTTCGAGATCTGAAGAAAAATCTGATTTCAACAGGGCAGTTAGGCGGTGAAGGTTGTGTGACAACTTTCACAGATAAAACTTGGAAGGTCACCAAAGGAGCCCTGGTAATAGCAAAAGGCGAAAAGGTTGGTACATTGTATTTATGCAATGATATTTCTAACTACGTAATGCTTTAAATTCCAAAGGAGTAGATGCATTATGGAATCATAGGCTCAGACACATGAGTGAGAAGGGGATGAAGATTCTTCACTCAAGAAATTTGTTGCCGGGTTTGAAGAATGTTGATTTGGATTTCTATGAGAATTGCATTTATGGAAAACAAAAGAGAGTTAGATTTCTCAGAGTTGGGAAAGAAAAGAAGAGAGAAAAATTAGAGATTGTGCATACAGATGTATGGGGACCTGCTCAGGTATCATCTCTTGGAGGCTCTTGTTATTATGTTACTTTTATTGATGATGCAACTAGAATAACTTGGATTTATTATATTCAGAATAAATATGATGTATTTGATACTTTCAAGAAATGGAAAGCTTTGGTTGAGATTGAGACATGAAAGAAGTTGAAGTGTCTTAGATCAAACAATGGAGGTGAATATTGCAGTAAAGAGTTTGATAGGTACTATTCATAGCATGTAATTCATAGAGAGAAGACAGTTCCAAGAACACCACAAGAAAATGGTGTGTGAGAAAGGATGAACAAAACAATCATGGAGCGTGCAAGGTGCATGAGATTGCATGCAAGATTGCCTTTACAATTTTGGGCAGATGTTGTAGATATTTTTTTTTTATCTAATAAACATAGGGCCTTCAAGTTCCTTGGATGGTGGTATTCCAGAGGAAGCATGGACAGGTAAAAAGGTAAACTAATCTTTTTTAAAGCCTTTTGGCTATGAGGCCTTTGTCCATATTAATAAAGAAAATAGAACAAAGCTTGAGGAAAAATCAAAGAAATGTACCTTTATTGGATATGGTGTTAATGATTTTGGTTATCGCTTATATGATTATACAAAAGAAATCTAAAAATCCATTAGGAGCGAGATGTAATATTCAATGAAAAGGTCTGTATAAGAATCAGTTACGGGAAAAAGAAAAAGGAAAAAAGAAACACAAAGAATACACGGTTCTTGATGAGATAAACTGAAAAAGTAAAGCGCTGAAAATAATAATAATCAGCAACCACCACAACAGCAACGGGCACATAAACACACTGAAAGTGGTGTTAGAAGATCTACCCGAATAAGTAGACCCCAGACGATACTCTCATTCATTATATTATTTATTGTTGACTGATTCTGGTGAACCTGAAGGTTATGAAGAAGTAATGCGGGTTGAAAGAAGAAAGAAGTGGGAGCTAGCCATGGAAGAAAAGATGGACTCCTTAGTGCATAACCAGACTTGTGACTTAGTCAGGTTGCTTGCAGGTAAAACTAAATTGCAGAATAAATGGGTTTACGGGCTAAAGGAAGAAGATGGAGGAAAACAGAGATACAAAGATAGACTTGTGGTGAAGGGGTTGCATAAAATAAAGGTATTGATTTTGATGAAATATTTTCTCCTGTTGTTAAGAGGACTTCAATCAAAACTATTTTAAGTCTTGTAGCAACGGAAGATTTACATCTTGAGCAGTTGGATGTAAAGATAGCATTTCTCCATGGAGATTTGGAGGAAGAGATCTATATGGAGCAACCAGAAGGATATGAGGTCAAAGGGAAGGAAAAATTAGTGTGCAGGTTAAAGAAGAGCTTGTATGGCTTAAAACGGGCTCCAAGGCAGTGGTATCTAAAATTTGACAGGTTTATGTCTGAACAAGGTTATACTAGATGTCACTTGATCATTGTGTTTATCTAAAAATGCAAAATGATGGCAGCTATATTATATTGTTATTGTATGTAGATGACATGCATGTTTCAGGGTCTAACATGTAGGAAATAAATGTGCTCAAAAGAAAATTGGAAAATTCATTTGCAATGAAGGATTTGGGAGCTGCAAAACAAATCCTTGGTATGAGGATAACTAGAGACAGGAAAAATTGAAAATTAACACTGTCTCAGAATGAGTACATAGAAAAGGTGTTGAAAAGATTTAATATGCAGAATGCAAAACCAGTTAGTACACCTTTTGCTAGCCATTTCAAACTTAGTAAGGAGATGTGCTCAAAGACCCAAGAAGACATGGATTATATGTCTAAAGTTCCATATGCATCAGCAGTTGGAAGCTTAATGTATGCAATGGTCTACACAAGGCCTGATATTGCACATGCAGTGGGAGTTGTAAGCAGGTACATGAATAATCCAGGAAAAGAACATTGGATGGCAGTAAAATGGATTCTCAGATATTTGAGAGGTACCACAAACCAAGCATTATGCTTTGGTGGTTCAAACATTGCTCTACAGGGATATGTTGATGCAGATATGGCAGGTGACAGAGATAACAGGAGGAGCACTACAGGATATGTATTTACTGTAGGTGGAACAACTGTCAGTTGGGTTTCAAAAATCCAAAATGTTGTTGCACTTTCAACAACAGAAGCCGAGTATGTTGCTGCTACAGAGGCTAGTAAAGAAATGATTTGGTTACAAAGGTTTATGGATGAATTGGGTAAGAAGCATGATATGGGCACACTATATAGTGATAGCCAAAGTGCTATTCATCTTGCAAAGAACTCAACATTTGTCTGGGAAAGTACTTAAGCATTCAAGCATCATTTGCTAAGTAATGATTGAAGATGTGGAGTAGTCAGCTGAAAGACACCAGCCGAACTCGCGTACATGATAACAAAAGTTGTAACCAGGGAGAAACTGAGAATGTGCTCAATTTCAATTGGTCTTCAAGAATGAAGATGAAGATGAGAAACAACCAGGTCCAAAGAGGAGTCATTATCCAGCGAATGAAGCAGCGGTGGAGTTGCTACAATCAGTCTCGAAGTGGGAGATTATTGGGTGTGGAGCCTGATTATCTTGTTTACTTTGTATCACAACATTGGACCCCTGTACCTTAAATGGGGCGGCAACACTGCCCATAAATTAATCGCTCTCGTGGGGGGTCTAGGGGGGGCGGCAGCGACTTTATGGAACCCCCCCCTGGCGGGGGGGTTTCGGGGGCAGCGCTCCCAAAGCTAAAAACATATGTAAAATTGCCTTGTAAAAGTATAGTAATTTCTAGTCAATCTCGGCCGTTCATTAGGCAAATGATCTGATGGTAGAATTTATGTTTAGTTTAGGGTTTTTTTCCCTAGAAGGCAACCCCTCGCTTTTATGAGGGTATTGTATTGTGGCTGTGCATTGTATGTGTATTCTCGGAGCGAGAAACAGAGAGGGAGACTGTGAGAGAGAGCAGAGGATATTATAGCGGATCTGTTGTAGGTTTTGTCTCTTCATTTTGCTGGATAATAGAAAGGAAGGACTGGCTATTCGGGGCGGACGTAGCCTAAACTGGGTGAATCACGTATATCTGTGTCTCTCTAGTTTTATGTGTTTTGTGTGCTTGTATTTTCCGCATATTTTATGTGTTTCATTGCTCTGTAATATATAATTTTCTTACAGAATGGGGGTGACATACTGAACAAACTATTACCATCCCAAGGATGGGAAATTAAAGGAAAAACATATAGCATCCATAATGTAGGCACTCATGAAAAAGGGAGTAGCTCTCCTTTCTAGTACATTACTTATTTTCCTATACTTACAGATTTGAGTACTTAGACAATTTGACAAAATGGTTGCCCAATGCATGATATAACCATCAGAGGCAGTTTCAATCAATGGTACCCATTCTTTAGAAAACTTTTGGGTATTTCAATAACCATAAAGATGAAATAACATAGAAGCAATTTGGGAGAAAGGGCCAACAAGAGATGCTAGTGAATAGATACCCCTGTCTTCTCGCTTGTGTTTATTTGGGTCTTTCCTCCAATCTTTGATAAGCTCCATAGGGTTTGGATTTTCTTGCATGAAATTTTGGATGAAATGTGTATCTTACTTCCTTTTAGGCATCAGACACTCATACATTCTTCTTAAGTCTTCTGCTTGAAGGAACCAATTACTATCTTTTTTGAGGTAATAAACAGTTGGTATGTTATATCCCATTGGTCGATGACCCACCTCACCATATCTGTGTATGGGAGATTTTTGGACGAGCGACAATTCTATGAAGAAATGAGTTAGCTACTTCACTCCATGCATCTGTATCCCTTGTTGGAGACTCATCAGCAGTAGCTCCTCTGTTTCAATTATTCTTGGATTTTCATCTTCAAATAACTTGTAAATTGCTTCCCAGTTAGATGAACCTGAATCCTGGGTGCATGTAGTATCTGCAAACAAAGGAGCCATCTCGTGAGTTTCTTCAGATGGAAAGACATATTCTTGTTGAGCTGAAGAATTTCTTCGTGCTTTGATTATCTTGTACATCTCCTTGTATTATTCTTTATGAGGATTTACCTTTCAAAAAATGATCTGAGATAAGTAGAGAATTACTTCGAAGTATGCGAGAGTCATATCAATTAAATGCGAGCCTGATGAAAAATCCTTTCGCATTAACTTAAAAACATTATAATTAGTTTGAAAACCTTGAGATTAGAAACCATAAGGTGGTCATTTAATTCTAAATGTTTGTTCACGTGATGCTAACATTTGGCATTACTTCATAGTTTCGCTTTTCGGCATTCTCGATATCAGGTATGATGATTAACTTTAGTAATGATGAGATATGCGAAACAACGAAATATCAAGATACTTTAAAAAATGCGATATTAGGATATGTCAGTGGACATAATGCGATATCGACAGTTGGTTAATTGATGGAATTTCGACATTTTAGCATATCGACATTTCGGCTTTTCGGCATATCAGAACTTCAACATATCGACATTTCGGAACTTCCGGAGTTCGATATATCAGAAGTTTGACACATCGGTTTTTCGGCAGATCGGAGCTTCGATATTTCACATTTCAACGATTCTCTTGTGGTGTGTCTCCATCTATTACCGACATTTACTTGTTTTATACATTTTTTAACGTTTTGCATTGTTTTTCAATTTTTTCATAAGATTGTGTTTATTATGAAAATTAAAAAATTTCTTTGTTTTATTCAGAAAGATAAGGGAGGATATACTTAACTTATCTATATAAAAGGGTTTTACCTAAAAATTTTAAAGGGTCCCCATTTTTCCTTCTAAAGCTTCTAGAACAAAATGGGGGGTTGTTGAGTACTACAACAATTGGTGACACAATGGTTGAGTCAGTTAATCTCTTTTATATAAAATGTTAATTTTTTTAAAGACAATTTTCAGAAAGTTATAAATGATTTGAATTCCAAATTGATATAGATAAATTTTTGAAATAAGATAACCCATTTTATTCAAAAATGTTCCTTCAGGTTTGTTATACATGAAAATTTATTTTGAATGAATTAGGCTTTGATAGGTTGAAAAAATAAAGTAATAATCATTTCAAGCTTAGTGTATTGGATAAAATTATTAGTCATTAGTAGAGCCTCTGTTGCCAGAGGGCATTTATAGCCTCGACATGGTTACTATTTAACCAAAATGAACCAATATCATATTCATATTAAAATAAAAAATTTCATAGGTAATGTGTTTTATATTTTATTTCATTTTTTATTTATTTTAAAGTCACTATCTTGGTTTGATGGCCAGAAAAATAATGCCATTCACAAGTTGTAATAAATTTGAACAAGCTGACTCATAATGAGATCTCTTGTCTCATGGCCTTTTCACCATGAGTCATTATTTTGGTGTGGTTGCCCATAATGATAATGTCAAGCTTATTAGTTTCCTATGATCATGGTAAACAAACTCGTGATGAGACCTCTTAACTTTAAGGTTTTATATATTTTTGAATTACACTCTAAAAAAATTAAAATAGATGAACAGGGAGGTTACATCTACTCATTATGAGTTTTGGATGACCATTGAAGTAAAAGATGTTAAAAGTTCATAATAAATTATGCTTTTATAAAGATAATTTTTCAAATCTGACTCACAACAATTTGGATTCTCAAACTAATTACAAATCCAAAGGATCTCTTCATTTTGAATGGCTATGCTACTTCAAAGTTTTCAAAAGTGATTTGAATATTTAGATTTCAATTTATAGTTTTTATTTCTTCACTATTTCTTTTTAAAAACAAACATTTTCATGATTGAGAAAAAAAACTCGCAATGTGTTATCCAAAGGTATAATACTTTACAACATAATTTATTTGAATGAAACTATTTACATATTGTACAAGAGAACTTATGTTCTTTTTAAGAAAATTACTTTTTGAGTATAAGTCCATTTACAAGAAGAGTTTCCTTCTTCCCTTGTAAATATTGCAATATAAAATTTGATGGACCTATCTTCTCAAAAATTTGAAAGGGACCAAGCGAAAGTTTTTGAAATTTCGTATGCTTTCCTTTATCCTCATGCACTTTGTCCCATTTCAAAACTAAGTCTCCGATTTCAAAATGTTTGTCTTTGACTGAATTGATATCTATTGAAATTTTGACCAATTCTTGATGATGAGCATGAACCAACTTATCTTTATTTCTTTCTTCTTCCAGCTTAATTATTTGAAACATTCGTAATTGTAAACCAGAAGAAGGTTCTTCATTAATAAATTGAACTAGAGATGTTGAAGGGATAGCTATATTTAAAGGTAGAATAGCTTCTTTTCCATATACCAGATGAAAAGGTGATGTTCCTATTGAAGCTTTCTTAGTTATTCTATCTAACCAATAAGCAAATATTAAAGCTTCGTGCCATTATTTATTTATTTTTTATTATGGTCAATTGTTCATTTGATAATCCTTATAATATTTTTATTAGTTGATTCCACCAAACCATTTCCTTGGGGATAATAATTTGTGGAATACTTCAATTTAAATCCTCTCATTAAAGCAAATTCAGTGATTGCATTTCCCAAAAAATAAGAAGCATTATAAAAAATAAGAGCATTAGGAACACCAAACCTGGTAATGATAAAATGATTAATGAATTCAATGATGCTCTCAGAATTGGATAACTTTAATGGTATTGAATCTACCCATTTCGTGAAATAATATGTTACGGTCAAAATATATTTATGTTGATTGGAGGAGAGAGGAATGATCTCACCTATTATATCAAGTCCCTATTGCTCGAAAGGTTGTTCGATATTAACGGGCTACAATGGCATAGATGGTTTCCTTTGTATTCTTGAAGCAGTTTGGAAAAAAATTCATTTTCTGACGTACATATGTGATTCTTTAAATAAGGTCGGTGAGTAATATCCAACATGTAGAACCTTATGAGCAGTAGTATCTCCACTTTAATGTCCACTTGTTGGACCATCATGAAGTTCTTGTAGAACGTTTTCTGCTTCAGATTTATCCAAACATATCAATAGAACATAATCATAATTTTTCCTAAATAATACATCATTAACAAGCTAATATTATTGACCTTCAATCCTAAGGCTCTCTTTTTCTTAAAATCAAGCTCAAGTGGACCATAACCATTCTTTAAATAAAAGATAAATCAACATATTGAGAGTGAGTATTAACAAGAAATACCTCTGTAACTTGTTCAATGTTACTTGTTACTTGATCAATTGATGCATCATTCATTCCTGTGACTAACCTGCAAAAACCTTGGCTTTTCACAATCTTAGCAGGTTTGATCTCTAGATCATATTATTGCAATGTTGTGACCTAATTAGTCCTTTTTCCCCCTAACTCCTTTTGAATCAACAATTGTCAAACTGTTGAGAAAGGAACAATAAATTTAACATGAGTTTTCAGAAGAAAAGGTCTAAAATATTTAAAAACTTTGTAAATTGCAAAGCCTTGCTTTTCTGCTCCTGTATAATTTAATTTAGGTCCTTGAAAATTTGAGCTAAAAAAAGCAATTGGAGGTTCAATCTTCTGTTCTTTTGATTGGGTTAAAAATGTTGCGTAAGATAGATCATAGGAAAAAGTGTATAAAATAAATGAATTAGAAAATTTGGGAGTTGATAGAGAAGGAGCATTAATTCTGCTTTGTTTAATGGTTTTAAATGCTTCCTTTTCATCATCTCCCCATTTAAACAATGGATTCTTCTTGATAATTTTATGTAGAGGTAGAACGATGTGTGAAAAATCATGGATGAATCTTTTGAAAAAATTAATTTGACCCAGAAAATATTCCATTGATTTTTTAATATGTGGTAATGAGATTTCTGAAATTGTTTTAATTCTTTCTGGATCAATACAAATTCCATGTTTTGAAACAATAAATCCCAGGAGATTATCTGCACTAAGAGAAAAAAATGATTTCTTAGGGTTTAGAGAAATTCCATATTTTCTGCATATTTCAAATATTTGCTTTAAATCATGCAGATGATTATTTATCTCTTTTGAATATATGGTAATATCGTCTATATATACCACAACAATTTTGTTATTTAGCCCTTTGAAAAAAATATCCATTGCTCTCTGGAATGTATTTTCTGCATTCATTAATATGAATGGCATCTTTTGATACACATATGTCCCCCACTTTGTTCTAAATGTAGTCTTCAAGCAGTCTTCTAGATGAACTAAGATCTTATTATAACCTGAAAATCCGTCTAAGAAAGACATTAGTTTAGAACCAACGACCACTTGTAAAATTTGTTCCATTGATGGGAGAGGAAAATTATCTTTTTGACATTCTTTGTTAATATTTCTGAAATCAATACAAATGCAGATGTCAGCGTTATTTTTCCTAACTGGTACAAGATTAGAAACCCATTTTGAATGTCAGACTGGAAAAATGATTTTAACTTTTAAAAGCTTATTCAATTCGCTTTTAATTTGGGTTTCCAAATTCGGATGAATCTTTCTAAGCTTTTGTTGAGTTGGTTTAACTTCTGGTACCATTGGGATAGTGTGTCGGATGATGGAAGCATCATAAGTTTTGAGATCTTGATAATTCCATATAAATACATCTTTATATCTTTTTACAAAATGAATAAATGCATTTCTTTTTTCAGATGAAAGGCCAAGTCCTAAGTTGATATTTTGAGGTTTTTCATTGGATTCTAGGTTAACTAATTCAAACCTTAAAGTTAAACTTTCAAGTTTGCAGTTGTTGACATTTTTTAAATATGTCTTTCAAATCATATATCCTCAAGTTTAACTATAGTTTTTGGCAAGGCATTATTTTCATTAGAATTGTTCACTTGAGTATTGTGTTCATCTTCATCAATTACTTGATCAAGATAAGATTCTTCAGATGCTAAAAAATCTAGGATATCTCCATCATCGTTGAATAGTCGGCAATTTGTAATATTGTAGGGAATGGATGGGCGAAAAATCAACTCTATAGAAAATCGATCTAGACTAGAATCATCGGGTGGAATTAACCTGGATGCGACATTAGCTAAAAGATCAACGTTGGAATTTTGAATTCTAGGTATTGAAGAAATATTGCATGGTAAAAAATGTGAAGTAAGATTTTGAATCAGGGATTGATAAATTTTCAGGTGATTTGATACACAATGAATGTTATTTATAACTTGTTTTATCACGATTTCTGAATCACCAAAAAATTGAAGATATTTAACACCAAGATTTAATTCCTTATATAATCTGTGTACTAACGCTTCATATTCCGCAATACTGTTAATACATTCAAATTACAGCCTACATGCTAGCATGGTCTTTTCACCAGTTGGGATGATTAATATACATCCTACTCCTACACCTTCACTATATTTAGAACCATCAAAATAAAGTGTCCAAAATAAAGATTCATATTTATCTACAACAATATCTACAATATTAATACATTTAGAAAAATATGTTTGAGAACAATTTTCAATTTGAGAACAAACATAATGTGTTTAAAAAGGTGATTTCTGTGTTGTAAAACTTCCAAAAAAGGATTCCGAAGAGTAATTGTCAAGAATGTTATTTTTGAAAACCACATGTTTGTTTTCTTCATCCAAATCGGTAACCGAGTGTTTCATATGTTTTTCTGTATCTACTCGAATTTGATTTGGTTTACCATTATAAGGAAGCCAAATATGTGACCAATCTGTTGCAAAATACCCATGTAACTTCTGAGACCAATCTCTACTTAAAATAAGATCGTAAAATTCAGGAATATCAGCGATTAAGATATTGATTATCTGACAAACCCTTGGAATTGAGGATAGTCTTTTTAAGATTAAGTTTAACTCCTAAAAATTTAACCTTGGATCTATCTAATTGCACAATCTGCACATCATACTTTTTAGGAGTTATGTTCAATTTGAGACATACTGAATATGGCATTATGTTTGAAGAAGCTTATGAGTCTATTGGACAATTGTGGATATTCTTGTTAAAAATCTCAAAGGTTAATAAGAAAGGAGGAATATGAGAATTATATCGATCTCCAATTAGAATTGCATCTGAGGCATCAATTTTATCAGGGGTATCTCTTGGAGGATTTCCTTTTCCTAATGTAGCTTTTGTTGTTGGCAAAGGAGACATAAGAACAACATTTAATTCTTTTAGCAAAAACTTTTGTTGATGCTTAAGTTTACTTACCTTATACATGGAGATATTGGCTTTCACTTTCTTCATATCTTCGGTGATGTTATATTCTATGTCTTTATCTGAAACTAAAAGAGTTTTGGATTTAGAAGGCGAATTAGAAGGGGATGTGGAAGACACAAGTGATTTGGGAGAAGAGACCAAAAACTTAGGAGAAGACTTCTTCAAGGCATTTTTATCTTGTTAATATCAGTAGCTGATTTCTGCTTTGAATTCAATGATGGTGAATCATTATTTTTTTTTCCCCTAGTTTCAACTGGTAATGCTTCTTGCTCTTCTTCATTTTCAGATGGGGTGAGAATAAAATCCCATAAGCCATGCACTTCGACTAATTATTCTTCTCCTTCTGATTTTTTTGTGGACAAAGATTTCTCTTCATCTTCTTCTTTATCTAATTCTGCATTGTATTTCTCTTTATCTTCTTCTTTATCTAATTCTGCATTGTATACAACATTAGGTGGTTGAGAGGATGAGGGTTGTGTTTTCCTAAAAGATCTAAAAGGCTTTCGAGGCGAATTTGAAACTTGTTTTTTAATTTCGACCATTTCGTTTGACATTGTTTTAAGAACTTTCTACAATCCTTATAAATTGAAAGGATCTTTTGATGGCTTCTTTTTAATGTCTTCTTTGAAAGTTACTTTTTATATTTTCTTTCTTCTAGAATGGTCTTCTTTTCTAAAGCTAAAATCCTTTTTTTTCGATAGATCATTAGAGAAATTTTGAGGTCTAAAATGAGCCTCCTAAGAAAAAGTAATAACCAAACCAATAAAATAATATTTATGAATTTGCAATTCACTTTTTGCACCACAATCCATATAACCATGGTTAAATTCAATTGAAAAGTTGTACCAAAATAAAATTAATAAAAAAATTGTATTGATGTGATTATAAATAAGAATGAGTTTTTCAAGAAAAAAATCATTATCATTAAACAACTAATGCATTTGTCCTTTATACTTAAATAAGTTAAAATATATTATAAATATAAGTTCGTACATTTGTCCTTTGTACTTAAATAACTTAAAATATATTATAAATATAAATTCATAAATTTTTAATTGTATAATATATTATTAATTAAAATTTATATTATTTAAATAATACAGTTAAATGATATAATAGCATCTAATTAATGTACTATATAAAAACCAAATAATATAATATAAAAAATAAAATGTAATATATTATTTATGTATTAATTTATAAATCTGTTACAATTTTCATAAAATTTTGTAAAAATTTACCAAACAATTTATAAAACCACATTAAAAATATTAATGTGGTTTGATATAGCTGAAGGTTATTTGTACTACTATTGATAAATATATAACAATAGAAATAATAATAATAATAAAACTATTACAACACAAATATTATTATTATTATTAAATTGATTAATTTTTATAAATTTTAAAATTTTAAATTCTCTAAAAAATACTAAACATTAACAATAAACCATCAATAATAAATTAACCAACTCTAATAATCTTATGTCATTATCTTTCGGCGTAGCCTAAAAAACCCATAAAATAACCTAGGAATTTTGGGAAGATTATGAAAAATTCAAGCAGAGGTTAAGGGTGTCAAACTTGGATTGGGGTTTTTGATGGTGTTGAATCTATTTCTATCATTAAAAAATAATTTAAACACTCCAACTACCTGATTTTATGAAGAAAAAATTTATGAGATTCCAACAAAAAAAAGCTACTCTCGAAACTATTTTGTTTCATAACAACTCCATAATCTTATTTTAATTATGCTTTATATTTTTCAAGATAAAAAAAATAAAAAAATATTATTATATATATATAATATTATTATTAATATAAAATTATTTTATTAAAATTACATTAATAAACATTCTTTAGAATTATATAACTTTATCTTTATAATTTCTTTAATTTATCATTAATATATTTTTACATTTATCATTTCTTTAATTTTATCAAGATATTTTTACATTTTAATTAGCGAACTCTAATAAGCTTATCTCATTATATCATATAAAATTTTATTAATTATGCTTCATATTTTATTTTTTTAAATTAAAAAAATATTATTATTAATATTAAATTGTTTTATTAAAATTATATTAATGAACCTTCTTTACAATTATATAACTGTACTCTTATAATTTCTTTAATTTATCATCAATATATTTCTAAATTGTGCATATACAATGGTTTGATTCCATAACTATTAGATATTCGTGGTGGACACCTAAGGCGAGACAAATCAATGTTTAGAACTTCACACTTGCAACATGAAGGTTACAATTGGGTAAATAATTCCATTAAAAACCAGTTGGTTAAACCAACAATCAATCCATTATTCTGTCTGCACCATAATAGTTGGAATTTATATGCTTTTACATTTAGACCAACAATTTTTTTAGATTCGTATTTAATGTTAAGAAGGTTGCACCTTAGAATTTTCATTCTTAATTTTATCATATTTCTAATTGATAAGGCTTTCAATAATTTCATATAGATGTTCCACTATACTACAAGGTGTTTAAAATTCGACATCTACCTAACACTATGCAATTTTAAAATACACGTTTCTTTTATTTATGTTATAACATTTTATCACCATATCCCCCTTTTCTATACGTTTGAGTTTTTGTTTGTTGAAATAGTTTGTTGGCTCTCAAGCGTGTATCTATATAGCATTCAATGCAGATGCTTCCTAGTGGGACAACCGGGTCATCCAATTTGAAAGATGTGTTGAAAATAATTAAACCTGTTAGTTCACCAACACACCGCCTCACTGCACACTGATCACTACCATGACCTGTTGAATTTCTTTTACATGGAAAAAGCTGCCCAAACGCCCTTGTTTTGGTGGCCAGGTTGAATTTGGAGGTCAATCACGACGTACATTGGAGTAAATGCAACATTCCAACCTTTCCTGTCTGCATTTTCTATTCCCTCGATTTTTTTTAGATCTTTCTTTACCATCCCGCCATTGGCCAACTATCAATATTCATTCCAACAATCAATCCATTATTCTACATGCAACATAATAGTTGGAATTTATATATATTTTCTAGCTCTTTTACATGGAAAATGGTGCCGAGAGACCCTTGTTTTGGTGGCCAAGTCGAATTTGGAAGTTAATTATGAGGTACATTGGAGTAAATGCAACATTTCAACCTTTCCTATCTGCATTTTCTATTCCCTCAATTTTTTTTTTTTTTTTTTCCATCCCGCCACTGGCCAATTATCAGTATTCATTTCACCTCTATGAATTTGAAATATTTTTTTCACACTTGGGCAATTCTAGAAGAAGCATCGGCAAATGGCGGGTGAGAGAGAACCAGGGAGGCCAAATGGCAGGGGATGGAAACTCAATTAACCAAGCCCTAAGTAACCAGAGGCAGTAAGGAAGAATTGGGGATACAAAGAGGACGATAGCGTGGGATTCCATACCCAAGGAGAGAAATTTGGAGAGTTGGTCGCAAGTGTAGGAGAATTTAAAATTTGGAAGGAACGGTGTCATGAGGGCCACAAAAGCTACAACATCAGAGGTTAGTAAATATAAATATGGAAGCTTGTAGGTTAAGGCTCTTACTCTTTACATGGCATATAGTAGATAGTAGGAAGCCCAAATTTTGATTCTTCTTATATCTAAGTTTCCATTTTTTTACTTTTGGAGTGATCCAGGTGGCTCCAGAGACCCTCAGAAGATCAAGAGGGCTCAGAAATGGTCAAAATTAAAGTGGTTGGATTTCTCTAGAACCAGGTTTAGAGTGAAGTACTCGTCGCCCTGATTCCAACGGTGTGAATGGATTTCGAATCTGAGCCCGTATGGAGAAGTTATAGCGAGTCAAAATTTTGGTCAAAGTTGGGTGGTGGGCTAGGTTTAAGTATCCCACAAATTCACAGTCAACTGACACGGAACTTAGCTCCTGAAAATGGGCAAAATTTTGGCCTCTTTAAAAATCCCAATAACCTTTATCTTGGAAAAATTCGAAAATTCCCATTACTGTATTAAAAAACAAAAAAAAATATATTAAATGGGGTGGTGGGCCACCAACCCCGCCACCCCCCAACGACCATATCATATCAAATGTAAAAATTATGGGGCGGCGGGCCATGACCCCCGCCATACCCTCCGCCCAAGGCACCATACATATGTATATCAACATATGGGTGGGCGGGCCACCTCCGGTGGACCTGACCCAACCCGGTGGAACCTCGTAACCGAAGCCCCGTGGCCCACGATGTAAACACCATAACATATATATATATATATATATATATATATATATATATATATATATATATATATATATATATATATATATATATATATATATATATATATATAACACCGTATTAAATGGGTCGGCGGGTATCGAACCCGCCCGGCCCGATCCATGGGCGGCCCAACCCAAATATTACAACAAATACAACGTGCAATCCAAAATATACCAAAAAAATAAAATAACATTTAAATGTAACCGTACACAAAGTTGGGGAGAGGCTGGATTTGATCCCACGACCTCTCCGCTGAACCACCATGCCACAGATGGCGACTTTGTAAATTACGCCACCCCACTACTTTATAAACACATTTCCGCAGTGCACCCGGATGGAGGACTAGTGTAGACGGACTAGTGAAAAAACAAGGGGAATCATGTGAAGGCACATTTTTTGAGGCATAGAATCTTTTGTAGAGATTATTCCTTGATTCTTGAAAGATTCCATGGGGAGGTAAATTTTCATTGTGTCAGAATGATATGAAGTTTACAGTCATTTTAACCAGAATTTCGCAGGGAATGTGATGGTAATGTTAGAATGGCCATATAAGCAGTATATTTGCAGATTCCCGGCAGAACAAAATCTTAGGGAATCTTGAGGGCATCAAAAGATTCCTCGAGGCCTCAAAGTTGCAGGAGTCAGAATTTGACAAACTTTATGTCGATTTTACACATCTAAATGACAGGAATCTGATGGAAATGTCTATTTCAGTAGTAGAGCTTCCCATTTTTTGGCCATTTTCTAGATTGGAGTGACGGTGTGAGATTCTCAAGTGTGGACAGTCGATTCTATGCCCCTCGATGCCATGAATTCGATGGTGCAGCGAGATTCAGCAGCTGAGCGCATACACCTCTTCAGCTAACTTCAGGGGTTGAGGTATATGCAATTTTGATAATGTGCCTGTTTTATCTGTTTTTGTGTAATATATTATGATTTCTAAATCCTTGCTTGATGCATGTTGCGGGATCTTTGTTTTGCTTCATGTGAGATTATGTCATGATGATAGGAGGTCCATTGTGAGTGATATTTCCTGTAGCGGAATGTCTCGTGGAGAGAAAAGACACTCATGTTGAGGGAAAATCTCCTTGTATGACAAAGAACATCGTCCATGTACACCATCACCATTTCTTGCAGTATATGAAGCGACCTGCCCCATTTTGACACTGGGCTCGAAGACGTAGTCCAAATTGGATGAAATCCGTTATCAACGTCTCATGTTATTATGTTGCTAATGGTTGTCTTGTTTCATCTTATTTAGAGCACACATATGTGTTCTTTTATGCTCCTTTAAAATGAAACTCTAATAACATCACAAAAGTAAATGATCATGGGTAAATCCGGTAGCTGACGGACCCGGATAAAGTGGTATCGAAGCGCTCTTCTTGCTAATGTGAATTACAAGCGTGAACAATGATTGAACGTGTAACAATGGAGGACGACGAAGACATGTACAAGGCCACGCTTAGGATGTCCAAAATGGTGGACATGATGCATCAAGCTCATGAAAGACGGGAGAAAGAAGAAGCAGAAAGCGATGCTTCATCCAAATATTCTAATGAATATTCATCACCCTCACCGTCTTCTCATCATTCGAATGAGGAGATCAACCATAGCCTTCAAGAAGATAACACTAAATTGAAAGTGCTTCTACGAGAGGAGAAAGAGGATAAGAAGAGGGTGCAACTTTAGTTTCAAGCCGTAGAGGCAACCTTGGAAGAAATGAAGCGCAACGTCCAGAGCCTTCAAGCAAAGGATGCTAAATTAAGGAGGATTCTACAAGAAGAGGAAGAGGAGAAACAAATACTGAAACTTCAGTTGCGAGCCACAAAAAAGGCCTTGGAGGAATAAAAGCACAATAAAGGCTTGAAGTAGCCATCATCACCTATTTCTGAATCGACATCTAAGGAAAAAAATGTTGATTTTTCTTTAGTTTCATCTTCACATGCTATCATTTCTATGGGAAATTTGGAGATACCAATTATAGGAACTGACATGAGACTCCTCACCAAGGTGGGATATAAAGGAGGAGGACTTGGTGTTAATGGCCAAGGAATAGCTCAACCATTGGAGGTTGTGCAGAGAGCTCGATTCATAGGTTTTGGATACACTGAAGGAAAATGCTTGAAGGTGTCAGAAGCTTCCAATGCATGGTTGAAACAATTGGGGAAAGACAATGATGGGAACACTTCACCATCATCCTATGACAACACACATGGCAGTGAAAGAGATGAGGCAAGCTCTTGTCACCATGATTGCACCGGAGGCCAAAAAGAAATGTATAACAAGTCTTAGTATTATAATGTTCATTTTGATTACAAACATGTCACTAACAATAAACATAGACCATGGCATTGGAAAACATGTTGTTTTTGTCAATTACATAACCATGTATTTTCTAAGTGTTGGAAGAGAATGGCAACAAAGAAGAGGATGAGGCGTGAAAGGCCTTCTCCACCGCAGGATAAGAAGAAGAAAAATTAGGTTTGGAGGAAGAAGACCCATTGCATCCATTGCAACAAAAGTGGTCATCAAAGAGCCACGTATTGGAGGTTCCATCCAGAGCAACGTCTTAAGGACAAAGTGTCCATACATGAACTAGTTGAAATAACTGTTTGACAAGCAAATGCGCCACAAAGAGATGACCCATTCACTTTGAAGAGTGAGAGATGGTTTTTCTAGGTGTGGTAGTGTGTTTTGGCCTTATTTTGTAAATCATGTGTTGAAATTTATAATGTGAAAGTGATGATGTGTTTTCTGTCACTTGTTAAGAAACAATGGTGTTTTGGCCTTGTATTGATAGCTGGGGTATTGATTCCATTTTAATGTAAACTTGACCACTAAGTATGTGTTATAAAATTGTGGAAAGTATGGGATTATTGGGTCAAAGTTGTTCATGTAATTGAGCATGTAATTTGCAGAAGAATGTACTACAAGTTTGCAGGGGATGCAGGTGTCGGCTCATCGCTTATGGCTCCGAAGGACAAAGGTGAAGGAGAATGGATGGTGACCTTTCAGGACACATGTGGTGCAGAAAAGGTACAAAGTAGTTGCAGATTATGTTCATGCTTTTGGTGGACCAAAAGCTCCTCAGTGTGGAGGATTGATCTAGGTGGCTCCAGACACCCTCATAAGATCAAGAGGGCTCAAAAATGGTCAAAATTCAAAGTGGTTGGATTTCTATCGAAGCAGGTTCAGATTGAAGTACTCGCCGCCCTAATTCCAACGGTGAAAACAAATATCCAATTTAAGCCCGTATGGAGAATTTAGAGAGAGTCAAAGTTTTGGTCAAAGTTGGGCAATGGGCTAGGTTTAAGTATCCCAAAAATTCACCGTTAACCGGAAGGGAACTTAGCTCCCGAAAAAGGGCAAAATTGTGGCCTGTTTAAAAATCCCAATAACCCTTATTTTGGAAAAATTCGAAAATGCCCATTATTGTATTAAAAAATAGAAAAATATATTAAATGGGGTGGCGGGCCACCAACCCCGCCATCCCCCAATGACTGTATCAGATCAAATGTAAAAATTATGGGGCGGCGGGCCATGACCCCCGCCGAACCCTCTACCCATGATAACATACATATGTATATCAACATATGGGTGTGCGGGCCACCTCCGGTGGACTCGACCTAACCCGTTGGAACCCCATAACTGAAGCCCCATGGCCCATGATGTAAACACTGCAACATATACATAAAATCGTATATATATATATATATATATATGATCGCGAGAGCGGGAGCACGCTATTATGTGCAGCCAATCCTGACGAGTCCCAGCAACCCAAATATTACAAAAAATACAACGTGAAATCCAAAATATACCAAAAAAAAAAACATTCAAATGTAACTTCACGCAAAGTTGGGGAGAGGCGGGATTTGATCTCCCGACCTCTCCACCTCCATTACTCTGCTGAACCAGTACGCCACGGGTGACGGCTTTGTAAAGTCTGCCACCCCACCACCTTATAAACCCATTTTCAAAGTGCGCCCGGAGGGGAGGACCAGTGGAGACGGACCATCGGAACAACAAGGGAAATCATGCGCGGGCACGTTTTTCGAGGCAGAGAATATTTTGCAGAGATTATTCCTTGATTCCTAAAAGATTTCATGGGGAGGTAAATTTTCATTTTGTCAGAATGATATGAAATTTACAGTCATTTTAACCAGAATTTTGTAGGGCACATGATGGTAAAGTCAGAATGGCCATCTGAGCAAGATATTTGCAGATTACCGACATAAAAAAATCTTAGGGAATCTTGAGGGCATCAAAAGATTTCTTGAGGCCCTAAAGTTGCAGGAGTCAGATTCGACAAAATTTATGTCGATTTTACACCTCTCGGCATCCGAAATTCGATGACAATGTCTGTTTCAGCAGCAGAGCTTCCCATTTCTGGCCATTTTCCAGATTGGAGTGACGGTGTCAGATTCTCAAGTGTAGATAGTCGATTCTATGCCCCTCGACACCACAAATTCGATGGTGTAGCCAGATTCAGCAACTGAGCATCCACTTCTTCAGCCAACTTCAGGGGTTGAGGTATATGAAGTTTTGATCATGTGCCTCTTTTATCAGTTGTTGTGTGATGTATTATGATTTCTAGATCCTTTATTGATGCATGTTGCGGGATCTTTGTTTTGCTTCATGTGATATTATGTCATGCTGATAGGAGGTCCATTGTGCGTGAGAGTTCCTATAGTGGAACGTCTCGTGGAGAGACAAGCCACTCATGTTGAGGGCACATCTCCTTGTATGAGAGATAACATCGTCCATGTACGTCGTCACCATTTCCAGCACTATATGAAGCGGCCTACCCCATTTTGACACCGGGCCCGGAGGCATAGTCCAAATTGGACTAACTCCGTTATCAACGTTGCGTGTTATTATGTTTCTAATGGTTGTCTTGTTTCCTCTTCTTTACAACATGCATATGTGTTATTTTATGCTCTTTTAAAATGAAACTCTAACAACATCATAGAAGTAAAAGATCATGGGTAAATCCGGTAGCTAACGGACCCGGATCTTGGAGGTAGTAAGGACACGAGGAAATATTAGATTAACAAACCTTGAAATTTGTTTGTAAACACTGTAAAAGTGTTGAGCAACATATTGCAAGCAACCTTTAAGTTTGGTATGATATATGGGTGTGGTAGTAATGTTATTATACAACTAACTAATTCGCCTGAGTGAGCCATTGGTACATAGAGTCTAGGTTGTAAAGCATTTTTCTTAATCTTGTCCTACTAGCAGTCAAACTGTATTAGCCAAAAAATAGAGTAAAGGACCTACAAAGATGGCATTCTAATATTCCCAATTAGCCCAAGCTAATGGGAATATTCTATTTTGCTTTGTCTTACTTTGATTTTCATGTTGATGAATAAAATGTGAAGGAGGACATGTAAAACTGCTAAAAACATCAATGCCTATGTAAACAGAGACATATCTGGGCCATGTAAATAAACTCTTGCAGGTGTGAATGGGTTTGAACCATGAGATTGGGTCAACTTTGACCAAGTCAACAACGCAGTCTAGATGCAATGAACCTCATGATAGACAACGCAATTTTAGATGGAGGATCCACATGTGAAAGGAGCTAACTCATTGAGATGGTTTAGGGTTTGGTAAGGCTTTCATCTTATAAAATAAGGAGGAGGACAACAGGAGGAGGTTGTTGATGTTATTATTTTCTGAAGGTATTGTCTGCTTAGACATCCTTTGTTGGGCTTTCCTGTTTAGGAATCCCACCCCCTTCCTTGAGCAACTCTTGGAGGAGTCTTGTTTGCCTAGTCCACTATCTGGAATTTGGCCAAGCCACATCTTGCATCTACAGCGTAGTCCTGCTTAGGATTGGGTTGTCCATGTGAGCTGCAGCAAGTGGAACACTAGATCTGTTCAGATCTATCTTGTACTGGTGCCTCTTCTCAGTGAATGTGTCTTTTAACCTCCTGGAAGAGTGCATTAGTGGGTTGAGCTTCAGATCCACACATTGGCAGCAGGCCAAAGCATTCTCAAGGCCTACAGCGCAGTTCCTCTTCCATGACTGTGTTATTTGCAAGAGCAGAGTTGCAGGGAGACTTGGCATCATTCTAGAGGAGAGATCTCTAGTGATTGGATCCTTCCTTTCACTGTGGTGATCCGTGGATTGGCCAACCAATCCATGTTAGTTCAGATCTGATTCTACTGTATATGTTATGATTCAGAATTTTCTGAATACTTTTGCAGATCTGTGACTTAGATCTCAGATCTACTCACTGTTGTTCATGATTTGCTGAGGTCCCCAAGGGGAATGTATAGAGGAGCCTATCTTGTACACAGATCTGAAATAGATCTATCATTTTATGTACAGATCTACTCTAGGTCTGAGTTGTAATCTACTGCATGCTTCAACAATGAAAATAACGTTGTCAAGCTTATTCTTCCATTTCTTGTTGTTGTGGCAACTCATTTTGAGGCTTTTGTCTTGTATATTCATTCTATTTCTGTTATACACTGTATAAGCTGCATTATAAGTCCATTTTGCTTATGTATAGCTGAAAGATGAACCTCCATGTTGGTCTCATGCTTGTAAATTGACAAACTGTGTTATTTCTGAAGCAGTCCTTTGCATATAGTTGCAACCCCTCTCTTTGGGTGTTTTTCAGCTAGACTTGGTTGTGGGAGATCTGTTTAACCCACCTAGTTTGATTTGTTTTTTCTCTCCTTTTGGATTTAGATCTTAGATGAGCTGATCTAAGGGATCTAGGAGGTGCAAAATCATTTCAGTGCACATAATTCTCAGGAGTGCGCTATTTCAACAGGCTTGCTGTGCAATCCCGATTTTGGGATATTACAGTGGTATCAAAGCATCTTTCTTGGCACAACCTGTGCATTCTTGAAGCCAATATGTCTTTAGAAGTAAGAGAGCCTCTCTTTGACAGAAATAAGCGGTATCATAGAAGAAGACAGGAGAAAAATGATTACACCGAATACAAAGCAAGAAATGATGAAACCCATTTGTATGGAAGAATAAAAGAAGTAGAGTTCTCTAACATCCTTTCTAAAGCTTTGCATGAGCTGGAAGGAGGAATCAGGGGAGTGACGAATGAAAGATAAGCATACCTCCTGAAAGGGTTTGTACATGAAGAAAGCCACACTACTTCATATGATGTGTGTGAGCATTCAACCACACAATCTGTTCCACAACATGCTAGCATGCCTACTTTCTTGTCAAAGGAAGGAGGAAGAGGAGAAACACTAAAGGAGGGATCTCTTGGTGGATATCTCCAAGAATATGAATCTCAATAAGATAGATTCAAAGAGCATCTCAGTTTCCCAGAGTTCTGTCAACTCAAAGAAGAAGATCCTGCAGCTACAGTAGGAGGAAAGGGTGCATGCATCACACTTTAGGTAGGTTCTCTCTACCTACATTTGATGGATCACCTAAAGACTCAGCCAAGTATTGGGTAAAGAAGCTTGACACATAATTTCAGCTGCATCAAGTGTCAGAAGAAGAAGCCTTGAGAGTAGCAGCGCTGCATCTTCAATGGAAGGCTTATGCTTGGTGGTTGTTTGAGTCTTTTTCCTTGAAAGGGAGGGACATCTCTTCTTATGCAAGATTCACTAGGAGACTAGTGGAAAGATTTGATGAGAGACATTTTGAGACTTCTTGGGGGGAGCAGATCAAGCCCAAGAAATCTGAATCCCTGCATGAGTTGGAAGATTCCATGGAGCCAACTCCAGTCCTAAACATTGTTGAAGGGGTTGAAGATTTTCTGCACTTTGTACGAGAGGAAAAGGCCCCAATTCAACAAGATCTCTTTTCCCAAAGAGAAGACTTGAGGATTCCTTCCTCACTACGAGATCAATGCAAAGGATCTCTTGATGATGAAGCATTCTCCACTAATGGGGAGAAGGGAGAGAAAGATCAAAGAATATCCTCCAGCGCTGTGCAAGTAGGAAAATATCTATTTTCATTTGGAGATGGAGATGAAGCAATGGCTTCCCTTAGAGGGATTCTTGCACCTTTGCAAGGAATTCCAGAGATTCTTCCATATGGAGGACATGAGCAACATGTGTCTTTGCTAAAAGACAATGAGACAGAACAAAGGAGGGGTCATACAACTAATCCACTATCTGAAAATGGGGCAAGGGCTCTAATCAGAGGCACTCTTACACCATTAAGAGGGGTCTCCAAGTTTCATGGTACTTCCACACAGCAACCAGAGATGGATTTGCGCAGTGGAAGCAGTCATGATATTTTCCCATCTGTTGTTCACATGGGGATGAGCCATGAGACATCATTATCCTGTGGTGTACCATCTGGGAGACAACATGAATCATATTTGATGGAAGATGTTTCATACATTGATGCTCCTTCCATAGATCCAAGGGAGGAGGGAGCACTAGAAGACCATGCTACAACATTGAGAGTGCGGGGGAGATATAGAGAAAGAGAAAGCATTTTTCCTTTGACATCATTATCCATTCTCACCTCTCAAATTGCGTTGAGAAGGTATGTTGCAAGAAGAAAGAATGACACCATCATGAATTATGGGAGACAAGACTTTGATCAGAAGACAGAATTGCTTGAAGGACACTCTTCTATACATGAAGAGAGATGGTGGTATCACATGCATACATTGGCAAAGACAAAGAGGTCTTGGAAAAATGATAGCCTCCCATGGGAGACTAACTTCCAAGAGCTTCCCTCTTCTCTTGAGCATGTGCATAAGCAAGGAGGGCATCAAGGAAGGACTGGAAACCTTCCACCTTGTACCTTTGGCATGAGAAATGTCAAGGAGGAGAACAACAACATGATAGATACTTCATAAGACACACTATCAGCGCTGTCATTGTTGGGCACACTAGATCCCTATTGGAAATCTCGACTGCTGGTGGAATATTCCAAGGATCTTCATATTTTCATGATTTTGGATGACTGGTTGCATGAAGAGAGCTATTCAATCCTTGATTGAGTCATCTATAATCATGGTAGAGTCTTCTTGTCTAGAGCGTCCAAGCTCAAGGGGAAGATTCGACAGAGGGGTTATGAAGAGTCCCATGTTAGCCACACTTATTCTATGGAGCTCAACAACATCATATTGAGGAGCTATTACTGGGAGGGCTTTGAAAGGGAACTATATCAGCATTATCAGAGATGCATGCATTCTGTGGAGTTGGAGCAGCAATATGGCTCTAAGGGAGAATTAAATCAGCCCTCTCTTCCTTCCCTTGAAGGGGAGAGTAGATCTATGCACCACTCCATTGATAGGAGGAGAATTGTTGGTGGAGGGCATGCTCTCAATACATGTATTTTATATTCTGACTTCATGCATTCTTACACCATGTTTTTGCAGGCCATGACTCCAAGAAGGAGTGGTATATTTTGTCAATATCATGGAAAATATATTTTTTCAATCTCATGGAAAATATGGGGCCACACCAATTGCTATACTTGGCCACTCCCTTGGTGGAAAAAGGGAGATATTGTTGCATGATGGGTGCTTTCCTAAGGCACCAAACATATCTCACACATTCAGCTACTGTGAGATGGCATGGGCTACAGTAAGTGGTGGGAAAACCACTTACCACATCTTGATCTAATGCAGGTAGGAGATGCACTGCGCTGGTACCATATATGGGATTATGACCCACCTCCTCATGTTCCAATTTCTGTTTATGTATTTGTAGTTTTGCTTCCATACATGGATGATGTACTTGTCCTATTTTTGGAATTGTATGGAGGGAGGATAGGAGGCATGTGTGCACCACATGGGATGGAGACACTCTTTGTATGCTTTTCTACACGTTTTAAGGAGAGTAGGGGTTCAACCATGTTTGTTTCAGTGGCATTCTTGACACTTTGTGGGATGGATTATGAACATATCATAATGATATTGGAGAGACAACTCATGGGAGGATGGATTGGTGAACACTCAGCTTATGCAGAAAGCTGGATCCTTGATGGTGTCATCAATGGGGAAGGAGAAGTGTTGCAGCACTCACCCTATCAGTTTCTTGAGGACAAGCAACATTTTTTAGGGGAGGACTGTAATATTCCCAATTAGCCCAACCTAATGGGAATATTCTATTTTGCTTTGTCTTACTTTGATTTTCATGTTGATGAATAAAATGTGAAGGAGGACATGTAAAACTCCTAAAAACATCCAAATAAATCAATGCCCATGTAAACAGAGACATATCTGGGCCATGTAAATAAACTCTTGCAGGTGTGAATGGGTTTGAACCATGAGATTGGGTCAACTTTGACCAAGTCAACAACACAGTCTAGATGCAATGAACCTCATGGATAGACAGCGCAGTTTTAGATGGAGGCTCCACATGTGAAAGGAGCTAACTCATTGAGGTGGTTTAGGGTTTGGCAAGGCTTTCATATTATAAAATAAGGAGGAGGACAACAGGAGGAGGTTGTTGATGTTATTATTTTCTGAAGGTATTGTCTTCTTAGACATCCCTTGTTGGGCTTTCCTGTTTAGGAATTCCACCTCCTTCCTTGAGCAACTCTTGGAGGAGTCTTGTTTGCCTAGTCCACTATCTGTCATTTGGCCAAGCCACATATTGCATCTACAGCACAGTCCTGCTTAGGATTGGGTTGTCCATGTGAGTTGCAACAAGTGGAACACTAGATCTGTTCAGATCTAGCTTGTACTGGTGCCTCTTCTCAGTGAGTGTGTCTTTTAACCTCCTGGAAGAGTGCATTAGTGGGTTGAGCTTTAGATCCACACATTGGCAACAAGCCAAAGCATTCTCAGGGCCTACAGCGCAGTCCCTCTTCCATGACTACATTATTTTCAAGAGCAGATTTGCAGGGAGACTTGGCATCATTCTAGAGGAGAGATCTCTAGTGATTGGATCCTTCCTTTCACAATGGTGATCCGTGGATTGGCCAACCAATACATGTTAGTTTAGATATGATCTGCTGTATATGTTATGATTCAGAATTTTCTGAATACTTCTGCAGATCCGTGACTTATATCTCATATCTACTCACTGTTGTTTATGATTTGCTGAGGTACCCAAGGGGAATGTATAAAGGAGCCTATCTTGTACACAGATCTGAAATATATCTATCATTTTATGTACAAATCTGCTCTAGATTTGAGTTGTAGTCTACTGCATACTTCAACAATGAAAATAACACTTTCAAGCTTATTCTTCCATTTCTTGTTGTTGTAGTAGCTCATTTTGAGGCTTTTGTCTTGTATATTCATTCTATTTATGTTATACACTATATAAGCTGCATTATAAATCCATTTTGCTGATGTATAGCTGAAAGATGAACCTCCATGTTGGTATCATGCTTGTAAATTGACAAACTGTGTTATTTCTGAAGCATTCCTTTGCATATAGCTGCAACCCCTCTCTTTGGGTGTTTTTCAGCTAGACTAGGTTGTGGGAGATCTGTTTAACCCACCTAGTTTGATTTTTTATTGCTCTCCTTTTGGATTTAGATCTTAGATGAGCTGATCTAAGGGATACAAAAGCTGCAAACTCATTTCAGTGCACAAAATTCTCAGGAGTGTGTTATTCTAGCAGGCTTGCTGTGCAATCCCGATTTTGGGATATTACAAGCATACAATGACTCGCTTTTATTGTTGTTGTTAGAGAGGGCATATAAAATTTAAATGCTGGAAGTTGGCAGTGATAACAATTAGGTTCAAGAATGGAACCACATATGTCAACAGAGTATGTACATGGATACGTTAGGAAAGAGTCATAAGTAATATGCCCCAATTGTGTACAATCTCTCAACATAATATGTGTAGAATTACACCAGGAAGAAAATTATGGTAAGCCTCATTAATATTCCCAGCTTGTAGAATTGAAACGTTAAATATTACTGAAAATTAGGCATGAATCTGTAATATTCTTCTCTACTGTACACCTAGATTCCATGGTTATGGGATGCACAATTTGTATGACCAACAGATAGTATTATTCTTGTCAAACAATATTATTCTTAAGACATACTCAAATTCATCATAAAGATGAGTAGGTAAGGTGTTGAAAAGCTAAGTTTATTTTCTCTTTTAATTTTTATTTTGCATGAATAACAAGTCCATAATCATTATATAAGTTAGCTACAATAGCCAAAAAAATCGTTGACAATATGAGTCAAAGGTTTCTTTATCAACAACATTGAATTTCTTTTCATATATGACATGGTATTGGATGTTTAACACATTCCCTGGACCAATGAAACTTCCATACTTGTGAGGAAAAGCTGGAACCATAGCAATGATGGATTTATAGGCCTCTGGATCCTAGAAATGCCATTATTTGCTATGATTCACTAAAAATTTGTCATATTTCTAGTATTATGGAAACATTTAAAGAGTCTACAAGATTAGATTGAATGCATTATGTGTTCATAGGCTTTTAAAGATTAATATCTTGGATTGCACACAAAAGAATCAATGTGAAGCATTCGATCCTCCTCATGTTCGATATTACAAGTGTAACCTAGTATGGTTTAAACAAGATGCTAGTATATTCACAAGGAAATTGGTAAACTCTTTATCTTAATCAATCACCTAATTCTCCCCAAACCATATTTCTTGAAGGAAAGATAGTAAACATAGGCTAATATTTGTAACTAATAGGAAATACAAAGAACCTAAAAAATAGAGATTGAAACATTTGTTGTTCCTTCGCATCAATGCATATTTTATAAATATATTATATAAATAATTTTTAGAACTTTAAAGAAATAATTATTTGATTGAATATTTCAAACTAGCCAATTGATTATGGAAAAACAATTTTACACCCAATTGCAGGATTTATCGCACTTGGTATTTCTACAATAGGCCACCCCTTATGTAACACACCCCCTCCTTATCACCCTCATAAAGTGAGGTGGTGAGGTGGTTATTGTAAAAAATTGGTTCCCAATGGTATTGGGAATGGAATCTAAGGTCTCCTTTATTTTATTTTATTTTACTTTTTTCAACCCTTAATTATTTGCCAACAGCTTGCATGTACTGAAATTTTATAAACCATTTGTATTTATTAGTAGATCCATTTTGGATTGGGGATTGTTGAGAGACACAAACAATATCCATTGTTCGACCTTGTGGCCTCACATCCCAGCTTGAGGGTGGATTAAATGGAATATTCCTGTGTTTAGGGATGAATCACTCCTCTGCAACTGATGTGGACCTTAGTGAAAACATTCACAATAAGAGTTAGGTACTTGTACACTCTGTTTGTTTATTTCTCTGTTCTTATGGTCTTATTTCAATCAATTGATTCCAATAAATTTGTTGATATGTGAACTCCATTAAAGAAATGTTTCCAATGATAGAATGGTTGTTATTAATCATTATTGTAATTCTAGGTGGAATTTCTATTATGAATTATGTCTATGGGTGGAATCGAGTTGAAGGTTGCTTGATAATAGAAATCATTTCGTGACATATAACTAACCAATTAAGTTCAGATGTTTCCCATGGTACATGTGCCATCTGTGGTTTGCAAGTTATTCAAATGTTGATCTTTTAAAGTAATGTTTCCCTTGTTCAATCAATCGAGAATAAACCATATGTTGTGTCTTGTCACTCCATTACCTGAACTTCTATAGGTACATAGCTGTATGAAGAGTGCAGTTACTTGTCTGAAAGCTTGCATTGAATATCATATGCATGACAGTGCCCAACAGGATGGCCTCTAAAGTTCATTATGGTGATGCCCTAATACATGGACAAAAATTTGTGGTAATCTAACTGTGATTAGCCTTCATATAACCTGCAATCCATCTTAACTTCTCTAGTTCAAGGTCATGATAAGGAACTAGAAATATTAGTCCCTTATGAATTCCTACTACATGGTAGGATGAAAATATAACTAGCATCAACCAGTGGCAGTCACTCCAAACAAGGGATCAATCACCTACAGTAAATATTTAATTATAAACCTCACCATTAACAGGTTTAACAGTGCAGTAGAAGGGTCATATAGGTATTTTCAGGTGGACCACCCTACCAGGTTCAAATTGGTTGCATGCATGGTGCTAATACTTATACTATTGTTACTTGGATGAATCCCTCTTACGGACAAGAGCGATCTCCCTAGTACTCCAAAAAGTAACTAGAAACAAAGATCCATTGAATATATATTTTTCTAGGTTATTTATATCTAATATTATTACAACCTTGAAATAAGGAGGTTATGCTCCTACCTTTCAACCGAGATTTTCGATGTAGCCTTTAGCCTTTCACTCCGAAGAAATTATTCAATGCTGAGAAGAACCTGCAATCACAAACAATACAAAAGATCAAATCACCTGCAATATATAATAATCATAAATACTAATCTAACTTAGTGATCAAGGAGTCTAAGTATTGACATAATCTCCATGAATTCAGAAACAAGATAATGAGAAAAAGAGATCCATATATATTATCAGAAATTGAAAAGAGAAATCTTACAACCTGTGTTTTGATGTTGTACAAAATTCTCCCGTGTGTCTGCGCAATCGTTTCCTTCAGTCTGATAAGCCTTCCTCTCTAGAATGACCAGCATGAAGTCATATGCACAAAGGTGTAATCTTCAATGTTCCAACAAAAAATTACTAGTTCAGAAGCTATGAACTTCTATGAACTCTCTCCAGCTTAGAATATATACAAATCAGAATCTACCCTTCAACCTGAAACTTCAACTCAATTTTTAGAGATATTGAGGTAGTTTCAGATCCTTTAGGAGAGGGATGAGTTCCTCCATGAAGGGATTTGGGTTCCTTTAGCCAAGGGATAAGCTCCATGAGTATAGGGATAAATCTCGAACTGGCGTGACTCTAGAGGCTTCCAGTTGGGAGAATATTTGACCAACTAGGCTTTTAGAAGTTAATTTTTATATTTACTATGTTTTTATGGGGGTGTGCAGGTTTTAGTGGCAAATAGAGCGACGATTTCCGCGGCTAATGGAAAACGCATCAACACATGCATAGGAAAAGGCTATAAAAAGCGTGTAGGCAATCTTTGAAAGGTTTTAAAGAGATTTTCTCCAATTTCCAAGACTTGGTTTAGGAACATGAGTGTTTTTTACATCTAAGGGAACATGATATGGATGGTGATAGACCCATATGGATAGTCAAATGTCATGGTGACAAAACGACGTGTAACATATTTCCCCCTAAAGTGTGAAGTCTGAGAAAGTTTTTCTAAAGAGTGAAGTGCTTTATCATTCCAAGGATCGGATTGGAGACACCGGTCGAAAACCTATAAAAGAATTCAATGCAAATATATATATCATCACTGAGGTAGGAATTCCCATACTCAGAGAAAAAATAACTAAATGTTTTGGTACACATATGATTTTAGAATTACATCAAGAGTAGACACAATATAGACACAAATATCTGTCATAAGACGTCTATTGTATCATGACCACATAACTCCTTGCATCCTAGATGGTGGTTAATAGATCTAGAGTCTTGATTTCCACTTCTCAAACTAGTACGAATCTATCCATGCGATTGATTGTGTCGAAGTCGAACATGGTAGAAACCACTTGATTACTGATCAATGATGCGAACCGTTAACAAGTGTGAGAGAAACCACCAATAATGACAATGGATCTCAAAGTACTTTAGCACAATATATGAAGTGTGAATGAATCATTTGTAGTCAAAAAATCATAGAATCATTCGATCAAAGGTCAATGATGAGAAACTGTCTTCGAAGGCGAGAAATCTGCCATTAAGGCATGCATATTCCAAGGTACTGATAGGATTATAAATCAACTTTCTAGATAATGAGCTAGTGTCGATAGAAAGTGATCTGTTGCAGGAAATCCTATGACACGAAACCATTAGATCAAGTTTTGAAGAAATTTTTTGCAAGTAATGAATCAGGGATGGTCAATGCGAATGGAGACAAATGTTTGCAATGAATGGTAAATTGAGCTTTCTCTTGAACATATAACGACATTGTAAATGGTTTGGAAGCATTTGACTCAAATATAATACCCAGAAACCGGTCGAAGACTTTCAATGTGGTTTGGTTAACTATAAGACAAAGGATTACCCAACCAAGGTACAAGTGCAACAAAGTGTCATGTTCAAGAGCGATATGCTTCTTTCTAAAACAAAGACAATGAATGGATTCTTTTTCTCACTCCCCCCTCCCCCCAACATTACTGACAAGTACCTATTTATTTTTGTCAAGCTTGAGGAGGATAACATTTGATTTTAGTTTTTGAGATTCAACAAGATGACGAGCTTAGTGAAAATCAGTCACCTTCACTAAGTGGGCCCGTAGGCTATTTTTAGGTGTAAGTCTATTTTTCGACTATCTCTATTTTTAGACATGGTGATCATATTTCATAAGTTGCAGGATGCTATTTGTGGATGGTTGGTCAAGTTGGAAAAATAGATGAAATTCTATTTTTAGAAGACTGGGCGAAGTCTATTTATAGATCGTCAATCTAAAAATAGAAGTGTCGATTATTATTAGCTCTTAATAATAATCCGACAATAAACATCAACTTATTCTCTTGGAGCACTTTATTTCAGTGTATAGATTTGGAAAATTAGTGGGTTGAAGAAATTACGCAATTCCTAGGGTTTACTTGTGGTTCATGCATGGAGGACTCAGTTAGAACTGAAGTGGAAAAGTTATGACGGAGTTGGAAGAAGAGTTCATGGAGTTTTTATTCAGTTTAACTCAGTTAATGGAGTTAAACTCAGTTGAACTAGTTGTATCTAGTCGAACTAAATGATACACTAGTGAGAGCGGAGTGAATTAATTAGTTAATTAATTCACAAATAATAACTCATTAATCAACTGAATAGATACAACAATTAACTACAGTGCATGTCAGTTACAGTGGAGACCCAGTGGAGAGATAGGTGAAAGGGTAAGATGGACTATCTATTGTGACTATAGTGATGCATTGATTGCACCACACACAAATTGGAGTTTCCAATGAGGATTGCGAAGTGCAAGCAATGTAGATTTGAATTCATTCAGGGGTCTTCTTCAGCAGGGATTGCGTAGTGGAGGCAGGCTATCGGGTGGCAAGAAATTAGTGCATGGATTTGCAGATTTCTTCTGATTAGTGTGTGACGATTGATTGTACTGAGAGCTTGATGTACTAATATTTGTATGAGTTTGTTACATGATATCCATGATACATAATATATGATATTTGGGGTTTTCAGCTTCAAGCTTTCCTATTAAACAAGTGTGTTATGTGTGATTGATTTTATTGCTTCATGTTTTTGCAATTGAGTTTAAATTTCCGCAAAAGATTAACAGTGGAAGGATTATGTATTTAGCAAGAAGATAAATATTGTTAGATCAGGAGAATATGGATATATACATGCATATGTTATATAATTTATACATGGTATCAGAGCAGTGTTAATTCTTGAAGGTTTCAATTGTGAAGAATTACTGAGTTTGTGCTGGTGGACAATTTGAATTTGCTGCAAAAAATTCTTGGTGCGACAGTTGAGTATACATTGAAATGTATTTCAATGGGTTGCGATTGGAGTATTCCCTTGATGGAAACTCGAATTACATAGCCTGGAAGGATATGATGGAGGCAGTGATGGAAGATAATGGACTGAAGGAGTTCATCGATAACGATGTTCCTAAGCCGACATCTAGCGATGTTGCATTACTTGACGCATGGCAAAAGAAGTTAGCAAAGACAAGAATAATTCTGTTGTAAGGTGTGAAGGACCATATTGTGTCCAACCTTCATGGGAAAGCCACTCCATTTTCAATGTGGAAGGCTTTGGAAGATTTTTTCCAAAGCAACAACGACCAGAGGAAGTTGGCGCTGAAAGATAAGCTCAAAAAAATAAAAATGGAGAAGGGCGACAATATTCCAAAATATCTCACGAAGTTTGTCCACTGTAGGGATGAAATGGGAAGTATGGGGATTACTATTGATGATGAAGACTTGGTGAGCTTGGCTCTCCTTGGGCTTCCGAAGAGTTGGCATAGCTACGAAGACTCTGTCAATGGACGGGAGAAACTGCTGGGATGGGAGTGACTTTAATCGGATCTTGTGCAGGAGGAGATAAGGCGAAGTATTAGGGATAGCTCTTCATCGAAGAATGAAGATGAGGAAAATTGCGCTTTGGATTCCAAAGAAAGGAAAGGGAAGGGGAAGAAATTTCCTTCAAAATTCGAGGCTAAAGGCAAGAAGCAGGATTTTTCCAAGGTGAAGTTTTTCACTGTCACGAACATGGGCATTTCGCCACTAACTGCCCACAGAAAAAGAAGAACAAGAAGGCTGATGGAGCTGCAGTGGGTGAGGCCTTAGCCTTGAAATTTGAACTTGATTTCTTTTTGATTGCATGCTTGGTTTCAAGCTAAATGGGATCAGTGTGGTATCTTGATAGTGGTGCATCTTTCCAGATGACGAGAGACAAGGAGTTGTTTAGTAACTTGGAGGAGAAGGACCTTCAAATGCATATAGAGATGGACGACGATGGTCGATACAGTGTGACCGACAATGAGACCATTACCTTTGAGAGGGAGTCAGGTAATACATTTCTATTGAAAGATGTTATGCATGTTCCAGGTCTGAAGAAGAACACGGTCTCGGTCACAATGTTGGAAGACAAAGGTTATGACGTTGTTTTTAGAGATGGAAAATATTTCCTGCGACATAAAAAAATGGGTCAAACCAAGAGGATAGGGATTTGATTTAAGAATCTCTACAAGCTAGAGTTAGATGGTTGCGCTGCAATATGGGCAAAGCAGAAGAAGTGGTGAGCTAGGATGAGGGCGAATTATGGCACAGGAGATTGGGCCATCTTCACCATGGCGCTTTGAAGATTTTGCAGCAGATTTCTACTGGAATTCCCAAGGGTACTCTTGCGTAGTCAGATCAATGAAAGGGATGTACTATGGGTAAGTTTGTGAAGACCACCTTTCATGAGAAGGAGAACCATGCTTCAATTATCCTGGAGAGAATTCACACAGACGTGTGTGGACCTTTCTCGGTTGCTTCAACAAAAAAACACAGGTATTATGTTATATTTGTTGATGATTATTCTCGTAGATGCTAGATCTTCTTCATGCAGAAGAAGAGCGAAACATTCTCAAAGTTTTGTGAGTTTAAAGAATTGGTGGAGAAGGAGTCAGGGAAGCAAGTGAAGGCTCTGCAGAACGATAATGGTGGTGAATATATCTCGAGCGAATTCAAAGACTTCTGTAGCAAAGAAGGAATTCGAAGAGAACTCATAGCGCCTCATAACCCACAACAGAATGGGGTCGCGGAGAGGAAGAACAGAATGATCGTGGGTGCTGCACGAGCTATGCTGCATGACCAGGGCCTATCGATGCACTTGTGGGCGGAAGCATGCAACACTGCGGTCTATGTGCAAAATCGTTGTCCTCATAGAGTACTTGGCATGAGTACACCTGAAGAAGCTTTTACTGGTAAGAAGCCTGATATTTCTCATTTAAAGATTTTTGGCTCATCTGTTTACATTCATGTGACAAAGGAAGCCAGGAAGAATCTGGAGCCGACTGCAGAAGTTGGGATATTTGTGGGGTACACAGAAACACGCCATAATTATCGTGTGTATTTTCCAGACAGTCGGATGACTGTGGTGCGACGGGATATAAAATTAAATGAGGTGAAAGCCATGAAGTTGTCGTTTGAGAGGGAGCTACACTTGCATGCAGAGGAGGAACTTCTTGTTCCCAAAGATGAGCCTTTAGATGTGGATCAGCCACAAGAGGAGATCCATGGAGTGGAGGAGTCCATTCATGCATAACCAAACATTAGACAAGGCAGAAAGCGTACCACAGAAGCTGAGAGACTGAAGCTTGATGCGGCACAGAATTTAGGAGTCCCTACATCACAGCGCAGATAGAGACAGTCACCTAACCAATTTACTGGATGCATGGCTCTTATGAGCAAGTGTATCATGAGAGAGCCATCTTCTTTTGAAGAAGCAGTGCAGGAGCCCACATGGGTAGATGCCACGGTGGAGGAGTATGACTCCATTGTTAGAAACAATGCTTGGGAAATTTTTCCAAGGCTAGTGGGTAAATCAGTTGTAGGATCAAGATGGATCTACAAGGTAAAGAAAGATGCTGATGGGAGTGTCGAGAAGTATAAGGAAAGATTTGTTACGCGGGGATTCTCACAGATCGAGGGGATTGATTATGAAGAAAAATTTGCACCTGCCGCACAATATTCTTCCATAAGGACCATCCTTGCTCTCTCATTGCAGATGGATTGGCACATTCATCAGATGGATGCGAAGACTGCGTTCCTTAATGGGATCATTAAGGAAGAGGTGTACATTGAGTAGCCTGAAGGATTTGAGATCTTCAGCAGCGAATCACATGTGTGCAGGCTCAAAAGAGCATTGTATGGGCTGAAGCAAGCACCACGTGCTTGGTACACTCGGATCGACAGCTATTTGACTGGACTTGGCTTCACCAAGAGTGAGGCAGATGCAAACCTGTACCAAATTGTGGTGGAGGGTAAGATTTTGATAATTTTTCTTTATGTTGATGATTTAATACTAATGGGTGATGAGCAGTTGATACACTCATGCAAGGCAGATCTTGCAAAGGAGTTTGAGATGAAGGATTTGGGCCTCCTTCATTATTTCGTTGGATTGGAAATATGGCAGCAGGAAGGTGAACTGTTTGTGTCTCAAGGCAAGTATGCCTGGGAGATACTGGAGAAGTTTCACATGCAAGGCTGCAAGCCTATCGACACTCCTCTTTTAGGAAATTGGTGGAAAGAGGATGCTACATCGGCAGAGGTAGTGGATGCCACTGTTTATCGATAGTTGGTGGGTTCGCTCATGTATTTAGTTAATACAAGACCAACCATATGCTATGCGGTGAACCAACTTTCACAAGCGATGGTTAAGCCTACCATGCTCTTTCGGAAGGCAGGAAAGCATGTCCTGAGGTATCTCAGGGGCACATCTGAGTATGGCTTATGGTATAGATAGACGGATGAGGTGAAGTTGCATGGCTTCATGGATGCAGAATGGGCAGGCAGCCTAACAGACAGAAATATCACATCAGGAGGGATTTTCAGTATCAGATCTACAACAGTTTCTTGGTACAGCAGGAAACAAATATCCATGGCACTCATTTCAGCGGAAGCAGAATACATGGCAGCAAGTCAAGCTACATGTGAGGTTATCTGGATGAGGAAGATCTTGGTCAGTTTGTTCGGTTCACATTTAGATCCTACATTGATACATTGTGATAATCAGAGTTGCATTAAACTCTCGATTAATCCTATGTTTCATGATAGATTTAAACATATTGATATCCGGTATCATCATATCAAAGATTTGGCGCAGCGGAAGATCATGTTGCTTCAGTACATTCCTACGGAAGATCAGGATGCAGACATTCAGACGAAGGTGCTCACCAGGAGAAAATTAGAATACCATAGAGGTAGGATCGGGGTGAAGGATAATCCCTATCTTGTTGAGAGGGAGTGTTAAGATTCAAAAAGATGATGAGCTTAGTGAAAATCAGTCACGTTCACTAAGTGGGCCCACAGGCTATTTTTAGGTGTAAGTCTATTTTTAGACTATGTCTATTTTTAGACATGGTGATCATATTTCATAAGTTGCAAGATGCTATTTGTGGATGGTTGGTCAAGTTGGAAAAATAGATGAAATTCTATTTTTAGAAGATTGGGCGAAGTCTATTTATAGATCGCCGATCTAAAAATAGAAGTGTCGATTATTATTAGCTCTTAATAATAATTCGACAATAAACATCAACTTATTCTCTTGGAGCACTTTATTTCAGTGTATAGATTTGGAAAATCAGTGGGTTGAAGGAATTACACAATTCCTAGGGTTTACTGGTGGTTCATGCATGGAGGAATCAGTTAGAACTGAAGTGGCTATGATAGAGTTGGAAGAGTAGTTCATGGAGTTGTTATTCAATTTAACTCAGTTAATGGAGTTAAACTCAATTGAGCTAGTTGCATCTAGTATAACTTAATGACATACTAGTGAGAGTGGAGTGAATTAAATAGTTAATTAATTTACAAATAATAACTCATTAATCAACTAAATAGATACAACAGTTAACTACAGTGCATGTCAGTTCCAGTGGAGACCCAGTGAAGAGATAGGTGAAAGGGTAAGATGGACTATCTGTTGTGACTATAGTGATGCATTGATTGCACCACACACACATTGGAGTTGCCAATGAGGATTGCGCAGTGAAAGCAAGGTATATTTGAATTCATTCAGGGGTCTTCTTCAACAGGGATTGCGTAGTGGAGGCAGGCTATCAGGTGGCAAGAAATCAGTGCATGGATTTGCAGATTTCTTCTGATTAGTGTGTGATGATTGATTGTACTAAGAGCTTGATGTACTAAGCTTTGTATGAGATTGTTACATGATATCCATGATACATAATATATGATATTTGGGGTTTTCAGCTTCAAGCTTTCCCGTTAAACAACTGTGTTATGTGCGATTGTTTTTATTGCTTCATGTTTTTGCAATTGAGTTTAAATTTCCGCAAAAGATTAACAGTGGAAGGATTACCTATTTAGCAATAAGATAAATATTGTTATATCAGGAGAATCTGTATATATACATGCATATGTTATATAATTTCTACAGTCGTGTAAGCTCATCTGTCAGATCAGTCCATCTTAGTATTTTTTAAACGAACCCTAAGAAGGAGCAGTTCGGTCCTGTTGTGTTCAACAGGTCCTGTACTATTTAATTTTAACGAGTTGAGCATAGGATTAACTTAGTGTTTTTCAGTTTTAAGGATTCAGAATAAAGACATAAAAAAACTCCGTAGTATTATTTTTCGTAAATTTAGTCTCTCAAACTCGAAAAAGGATAAAATAATGTAAGAGAGAACTCTATTGACCATGCTTAGTCAACGTATACCTTTTTTGTAAATAGTCTAATTTAGTCTGGAAAAGAGGTAAACTTATACTGAATAGACGACTGTTCAATCAATTTAATGAGTTCGCATAGTCAAGTACTCAACAATCTTTTCATGTTTAGAGAGTCCGAAAAGGGCTTAAAAGAGGACTCCAAGGTTTCATTTTTTTGTATTTTTATAGAGCCTAAAAAAGTGATAAAAGTATACTCAATGTCAAAATGATTTTTCCGAAACATAACTTGTTTCCTGCATAAAAAATAAAAAAGATTCCACATATCTGCTCTTAAAATATGAAAAAGATTTTGATTTTGACTTCTAAAGTGAAAATAAAAAAAAAATATTATTTTATTCATTTAAAATTATAAAAAGAAGTTAAAACAAATCATTTTCACCTTTTAGTTTCAGAGCAGAGCAGAAAGAGTTTTTTCCCTAAACCTTCCGGAGCAGATATCAGGAGAGCCGAAAAACCATTTCAAGAACCATCCATGCCAGGTATTCCACATCATCATTATATTTCTTTTCATCTGTTTAGTTTTTGATTTTAAGTTTTTAGGGCATTGTTTAGGGGGACACAAGGTTTTAAAATCCACCCTTGGGGGTGCGTAGGTTTTCGTGGTTGAACCCGCGCACCCCAATTATTTTTTAATAGAAAAAATCAATTAAAAAATCATCGGGCCGTTGCAGTTTTTATGTGTAGCTTGTGCGCAAAAACACACTGTGTACACATAAAACTTGTGCAAGTGTCATGGGGTTTTGAAAAACATGTTTCCATCTATAAAAAATGGCTCAAATTCTCCCAAATGATTTCTAATGATCTTAATTGATGGTTTATAGGTTATCAATCATGTTGGAATGGCGATAAAGAGAGCATGAACTTGCAGATAACACAACCATGGATGATCCGACAAAAATTCGCATATGGAAAAATTGTGGCTTGTATAAATTCTGGGCGATTCAAGGTATGGAAGCACAGGTTGATCCAATGACATAGCTAGTGAATGCTTGGGGATGTTCGAGATCAATTTTTCATCATTGGAGACCATGGGCTTGTGATCGAGCCAGAGGATATATGTTTCCTCACTGGATTACCTCGCAGATGAAGAGACATTTCCTAGTTTGGGACAAGACCGAGTGGTCTGGCCATTGCATTTTACATGGCTCAATATTGTAGCCAATATTCAAAGTTGAAGGATGGTCGCATTGATATAAAAAATATTGTGCGACTAGACCTAAATATCATTGCATTCACAATTACCAAGTTGTGTGGGAGTTCAGCTCCGCATGTGGCTACCAAAGAACAAATGTAGACTATAGTTGAATGTTCCGGGGGAATAATTTTTAGCTGGTGTGAAGTAGTGTTTGTTAGCATGAAGGGCCAACTTACGAGAACTAATAATGTGGAGTTGAAAAACTTCGGATATGGAGCCATTCTTGTGTCTTTCGCTTTGGAGAGGATCCCACTCCTCGCACCTGAGCAGTCTCCAATGGATCCCACAGGACCTAGGGAACCACGTACGTTGAGATGGGTAGCATTTATGGCTCGCCATGGTGGCGATGGTGTTGCAGTGGTTCGCTATACTCCTCAGTTCTTTATATGGCTTAGGAACCAGATATTCATGATTGAATATTTTCCTTATGGAGGGATGGATTTCAGAGGTGACCCTGACACACCACTTCCACTAGGGGTACAATGGGATGCATTAGGTAAAGAAAATCATTTTGAAGTTTTTATGTTATCTAATTTTTATTTGGTTTTCTATCATCCAATACTAATAAATTTTTAAATGCAGATGTCGGCCCATCATGACCAACAACACTTCGTCGCTTTGATAGGAGAGATGCACAACCTATAGCAGGCCCACCACAGACTGATGCAACAGAGATCCTTACAAAGCTAGAGCACAACCTAGAGAGGTTGACTATTGATGTTCTAGAGACGGGGAAAAATGATATACCTCTCAGGCTCCAGAGACATGTGACTGGTGTCCCAGGCCCATTCAGGAGATATCTGCACAGGATGGCACGTGCCATAGTTTTCTATCATGATCATCATCATGGATAGTCGATGGTCAATTCAGTTTGACATTTTTTTTTTGTATCAGTATATTTAGATCATAAGGCGTTTGAGACCTATGATCACAGACGATGTAATATTTTTTAACACAACTATTTTTACCCTAATGATATTTAATACATCCGATCTCTGAGTATCTTGTTAAATATGGATTAAATATTGTTTTGTTTTACTTTTAATGCTGTAGATGTCTATTTAAAACTTTATTAGCTAATGCATTAGCCAATGTGTTTAAATTTCTTGAAATGTGTTGATATTCAATATAATCAAACTGTCTTTCCAAGAGACAAATCCTCAAAAACATTATTAAAAAAGATATATTTCTGATAGCGTAAACACCATTTAAATGTAATACAATGAGTTGCAAATTTATCCTAACAATCAAATGTCGAATACCAAATGTGATGGCATCAGATAATAGCTCAATGATTGCGCTATATTTTGCAATATTGTTCGTTGTTTGACTGTGGCATATCCCATGAATAAAGACTAACTAATCAATGGGTGAATAGATGATCCATGTTGCGGAAGAGATGTTCCGTGTACTACGACAGATACCGTCAGCAAAACCATTGTAAGTTTAAAGAAATGTTGACATCTACAATATCAAGATAAGGAACGAAAGTAGCGAAAAATCGTCAAGCAAAAATAAGTAATCCTAAGGCACACTTTTCTAATCTAAGGCACATTGTTCTAAATTGTATCTAATGTACAAAGAGGATATTCACACAAATAACCATGCATAATATTTCTTGAGATAAAGGCCACTTCTGTGTTTATCTAAAGAGACATCTTCATAATCGATTAACTCATAGGCTCCTTTTGCAAGCACACACTTAACAATATAAGGACCATGTGTTGTGAAACTAGCTCCAAAAATAGAAGAAAAGAGAGATCAACGCCTTAGAAATCAACCACTTCGAGGATACATTAAATAAATGAACAATTCGTGGATGCTACAAATGACAAAAACCTCCTTCTATATATAGGAGTCCATGGGGCCACAATATAATCCTAGCTGACCTAACAATAATAATTTAAGGGCACAATAATAACAATATTGGGGTTATAGGGGTACAACAATAACAATAATGGGGCTATACTAATAACAATTAAGGACTAAACTAGTAATATAGGGACCTAACATGCCCCTCTCCTTCAAAAAAGTTTTGTACTCAACGCTTGAGTAGCTCTAGGTGCTTCTGTGTAAAATTCTTATCCTCCCATGTAGAATCTTCAGTGGGTAAGTTCTTCCACTTGATGAGATACTCTGAAATTGATCGATTTCGTAGTTGTCGAGTTCTTGTTTCCGTGACCGCTTCAGGTTCCAATATGATTTTCTTTCCTCATCAAGTTCTGGCAATATTGTTTGAACTGGAAGATTTTCACCTATAACCTTCTTTAAGCATGAAACATGGAAAACTGGATGCACTCGTGAAGAAGCAGGAAGCTCCAATTTGTATGCCATAGTACCAATATTTTGCAACACCTTGCAAGGACCATAGTACTTTGGCGATAATTAATTATCCTTCTTAGCTTTATTGAGGGATATTTTTTTGTATGGTTCTAGCCGTAAAAATACCCCGTCTCCTACATCAAAAACTTCTCTCGCTACGATGTTGATTTGCCTATTGTTTCATTCGATTTTGTGCCAAATTTAGGTTATCCTTTAAGAGTTGGATAACTTATTGTTGATGCTCGATGTGATATTCAACTGCTTGAACCTTAGAATTTTCTCTTAAAGAATATGTGATGGAAGGTGGATGATATCCATAAAGTGCCATAAATGGGGTCATTTTTGTTGTAGTATGGAAGGAAGTGTTATACACCATTCAGCGAGAGGTAACCACTTGACCCATTTTATTTGTTTATCAGATTAAAAAAAAAAGAGATATCCTTCCAAAAATTTATTCACTATCTTATTTTGACCATCAAATTGAGGATGATAAGATGAGCTATGATCTATTTGAGTACCTAAACAAGAAAATAACTCCATCCAAAAATTTCATGTAAAAATGGGATCTCTATCACTCATAATAATCTTTGGGTTTGCGTGTAGCTTTTGAATTGTGTCTATAAATGTAATAGCAACTATACTTGCTTTAAATGGATGAGATAATGCACAAAAGTGTGCATACTTGGTAAGTCTATCAACTACCACCATGATGACACTCTTTCCTTCGGACTTGCGTAATCCTGTGATAAAATCCACTGAAATCTCCTCCCACCGTTGACTTGGAATGGATAAAGGTTGTAGAAGATCCGGGGTCTTAATTGTCTCAACTTTATTTTGCTGGAAAACTAAACATTCCGCTACAAATTTTTGAATATCATATTTAAGGACATCCCAAAAAAATTCTTTCTTCACCATGTGGTAAGTTTTTAAAAATCCTGATTGACCTCCTAAAGGAGAAGTGTGCAATTCCAAAAGAATCTTTTGTTTTAGTTGGGAACTCTTACAAAGATATAAGCGATCTTTGTACCATAAGGAATCATTTTTCCAACTAAATGTATTAGATGTACTAGGATCTTGTTGCAACTTTTGAATGAGTGTCCACACTTATTCGTCCTTCTTCCATTCATCCCTTGCTTCGGTTATCCTTGGAATGGAAATCATTGGACTATTCAATACATATTCCCTTATGGTTAGCTTGATATTATGGAATTTTCCAGAGAAATTTATAGTTCCTCCATTTGCAACCATCATCACTTGACACTACGGTATTTGGGTATAGGAAACAATTCAATTCCTTGGATACCTTACAATGAATAAAATTATGGGTACTACCCAAATCAATCAACACTATTACCTTTTCTTATTGACACGGACGTCGTCTTTGGTGAGGAGAGGCAAGTCCTGCTGAGTACATTACCACGATATGGTGGGACTCATTTATTCCTCGCTCTTCAGGTTTGTTCTAGAACACCTAGAGCATATCCTCTTCTTTTGAAGATTCTTGTTCATTTTTCTTCTTCTTCCTCTTCACAATCTATGTAAAATAATTTATTCTCAACACAATTATGACCTTTAGTGTATTTTCTATCACAATTTTAGCAAAGCCCTTTTGAACTTTTTTCTTCCAATTGTTGTGGTGTTAACCTTGTAGGTTGTGAAAATCTAGGAGTAGGAACACTTCCATCTTTATAGAAGTGAGTGGTAGGCTTCCTTGTTGCCATAATTTTACATTCAATTTTTCTTGCCAACCTAAATGCCTTCTCCGATGAATCGGGTTCCCAAACGTGAACTTCATGTTGGATGTTATCCTTTAAAGTCCCTATGGTATCAATCCTGTGTTTATACGGAATATCGATTTACCCTTATATTCAATTTTTTGAAGTCGTCGATGTGCTCCACCCTTTGAACCCTTTTGTTTGAGATTTATCAATTGGCTAAAGAAGGTGTTTCTCTTTGTATCCTCATAATGTGCTATCATTTCCTCTGTAAAAATTGACCAAGTGACAATTTTTTTTACGGGAGCAAAGCCATCGATACCATACAAATGTATTTTTTTCTAAATGTAAAGTTGCAATGCATAACTTTTGTGTGTTTTGCACATTATTGAGATCAAAATATTGCTCCATCTGTGGTATCCATGTTACAGGATCCTTGCCATAAAACTTCCTCATATCTGTCTTTGGAATATTATGGTTCTTCCATCTAACATTAGAGTTTATGAAATCATGATTAACATCTATTTTGTTCTCATCATGAGTTTCTTCTACTATCTTTTCGCCATTAGGAATCATTTCTTGTATCAAATTTGTCAAACCTTCCATGTTTGCTTTTAGATCATTCTTCATGTTTTCCATGTTGTCTTTCATTTTTTCTTCCATGTCTTCCATCTTAGCTTCAACGCCATCCATCTTAGCTTTCACTCCTTTATTCAAACCATCCATATTATTCTTCAAACCATCCATCTTTTCTTCCATGCCTTTCTTCAAAACTTTCGTTTCATTTTTTGTTGCTCTTTGCAAGAGCGAAATTTGGTGCACTTGCTCTTGTAATTTTGATAGATCATGTTGAAATTATTCATCTTCATGAGTCATAGTAGAGTATTCTGAGGGATTAATGGGTGTTGAATTCTTTTTAGTAGGCATTTTAGAACCCAATACTGAAATATATGCTCAATAGGCCCTTGGAATCACTTCAAACTAATTTTTTACACAAGACTTATGTAATTCGGAAAAAAAATACACACCTTTTTCTTGCTTTTGAGGAGCTCGATATTGAAATTGAATTATCTCTGTGATTTCGGATCTTCAATATTTGAAATTTTTCCCTAATGTAGCCCTCTGAATCCTCTTTTAAATGCCATAGGTCTGACCTGATTTTCATTATTCAAGAAAAAGTTATGTCCAATCTCCCACAATGACCTAATTATGGACTGGTTCAGTAGAGAAAACTTGTACGACTTGCCACAGGTCACTGTTTCCTCATTTGGCTCTGAATTGATAGACATGGAACTACAGTATGTGTACTTGCAGCGACTCTTTACATAATTCCAATCCGATGCTCAGAGAGATAGTTATGAATATTTTCCCATGATCACCTCTTTGAGATGAAATTCGGGAGCCTGAAAAAGCCCTAACTTCCACAGATCCTACCTCCCAAAATAATGCAAATCAATCTCTTAAATATTTCGGCGACATTCTTCAGGATTTCATCTTCTCTCTATGAAAATTTCAGCTTCTAAAACCTCGTAGAAAAAAAGTTATAGCAAAAATTCCACGATGACATTTTTAGGTTAAATTTAGGAGCTTGAAAAAATCCCTAACTTACACAGATCATATCTCTGAAAATATTGTGAACCAAGCCATAAAATTGTGTGACGATGTTCCTCAGGATTTTGGCTTCGCACTCTAAAAATTTCAGCTTCAGAGCCTTTGTAGAAAAGAAGTTATAGTGAAAATTTCACGATGACCTATTTGGAGCAGCGAAACCCTAGAATCCAAAGCTCTGATACCAAATGTTGTGAAACCAACTCCAAAAATAGAAGAAAAGAGAGATCAACGCCTCAGAAATCAGTAACTTCGAGGGGGAAACCCCCAATACATTACATAAATGAACAATTCTTGGATGCTACAAATGACCAAAACCTCCTTCTATATATAGGAGTCCATGGGGCCACAATATAATCCTAGCTGACCTAACAATAATAATTTAAGGGCACAATAATAACAATTTTGGGGTTACAGGGGTACAAAAATAATAACAAGGGGGCTATAATAATAACAATTAAGGGACTAAACTAGAATATAGGGACCTAACACCATGCCACATTGGTTCGAATTTACCATCACCTAGTTTGTCGTGAGCTTGATCATATACTATGTTAGACTCCTATACCAATAGGTGTCATTTTTCATGATTGTCTTGATTGAACTATGGAATATGTTCAAACCTTTTTCTTGAGCAAAGGTGTTCCATATTCTTGAAAAACCAAAAAATCAAAAAAATTTAAAAAATGTAAAGAGGGTATACCCTAAAAGAAAAATCAAAGGGTAATAAAAATAAAATGGTCAAAAAAGTAAAAGAAATGAACCCCAAACAAAAATAGACCAGGAAAGTGTGCAAGTCTAAATGCCACTACTATTTCATTTTTTGTAATAAACAAAATTGTGTGCATTTTTTCAAACTTTTGCCACAATTTATGAAGAGCCAAACTGTTTAAACTTGACTCATTCATGTTTCAATTTCATGTTGTAGAATAGAGAATAAATATCTGACCAAACAGTTTAATCTTGGCAGATAAGTAGATAGGTAGAGTTAATAAAAGGTGCTCAACTGTTTAATCTGAGCCCTTAGATGTAATAAGAGTAGAATTAGATAGATTTGCCATGTAAAAGGAAAAGACTGATAAGGGTTTGCAAGTCCAAATGCACCCTAATAAAGAAGAGGAGATGGTAGTGTCAAGTAGATAGGGTAGGTAGATGGTGTTGCAAAACTTTCATGTGATGAATGATGCTGTTAAATGTGTTAATCCTTTACTTTCATCACAAGTACTGAAGCAGAAAATACATTGGAAAATTTACAGAAAGCAAAGTCAAAATCATTAACTTCCCACCTCACTTTCTCCCTAAGAGTTTTACTAATTTCCCCAAAGTGCAAAGGTATTTAAAGATTAAAAGGGCTCAAGGCATTTCCTTGACTTTTGGAGGGACCGGACCCTCGGCCTGATGATCAAAAAGACCTAAGTACTTGAATTTATCCATCATTGCACTCATTCACTTTTAATATTTTCCTAAGTAAAATTCCATTTTACTTAGGGAAAATTATGCAAAATTCCATAATAATCCCTCAAAATAACTTACTATTCTAAGTCTAAGTGTTGAAGTTGAGATATTGCAATTTACTTCAGTAATCTTCACTTTCTTAGATTTGCAAAATGTTTTGAGTTTACCTTGTCCTTTGTCATATTAACTTCTGATGTATTTATTAAATCCCTAGTAAAAAGACCTTATCCTATAGTACTTAACTCCTTTTATCTAATATCCCAAAAACCCATCTATTATGATTTTAACCAAAGTATTTATTTCCCATGCATTCATAAAAAACCCACATTATGTGCCCTTTGGTTAAAATATATCATTATGTAATATTCCCGCCCCTATGATAAGTTAATCGCATTGGTTGATTCATCATATAATAAAAACATATATGAAAAACTTTGAAACATATATTTTATATGTTTAAATAAAATAAATCCCGAGTTTAATTAAAACTAAACTTCGGAAATAATCCCATTTTCCCCCATACCCGACGCCCTAAATCGAGTTAAAAATCCCGCTGTATATTCCATTCCCCAACCCTAACTCGAGTTAAAAAATCAAAGTTCTGTTGCAACCCCGACCCTTTATAACCATGGGATTAATTAATCACTTGGATTAATTAATAACCAACCTTTCCTCCAATCGAAAGCCACCCGGAATAGTTAAATTAACATTAATTACTTTGGGCCCGCGTGTTAAATCCCCCACCATCTTATCGTCATATCACCCGTCCGATCGCCCATTCCCGGATCAACGGCCCGCTGTAATTCCGCTAGCCATCCATCATCCGATCGTTAGCACGCTGGATCACGGTGGTTTCAAAACAGTGCACCCGCCACGTGTTGATCTCCGAATGGAATCGCTCCCATTCCACAAAATACTACCAACTCCCGAAAGCGGTGCGGAATTTACCGCTTACCGCCTGACCCCGGTGACGTGTCCTCCCGTACACTGATGACGTCATTTTCGAAAACAATAAAAAATTCCCGTTGACTTTGCAAATAAAACAAGATTTCGCGTATTTTATATCATTATGTCTGTTGAAAGTGATTGTGCCCTCCACACTGAAAATTTGAAAATCGATTCTTAAACTGCCATTAACAGAATTTACTGAAGACCCCCATCATTCCAGTATTCAAGTGTCCATCCGTCGTCCATCAGTACCTTTTAAACACGGTTTTCCTTCAGAAAATAGGTATTTACCCTAGAAACTCCCTCTGAACTCTGTAAAAACTTGGTTTTCATTTTTCTTTCGTTGAAACAGGTTCAAAATTGATTGATTAGTCTACTCCTCAAATCCCGAAACCACAATTACATTCCCAAACCTGTTTTGTGCCCATTTTTTCATTGAAAACCGAAATTTCCATTTCTGAATCCACAAGAACCAGGAATGGAGATTCTCGTGGCTCTCAATGTCGCACCCTTGGATGCCCCTCACTGAGATTTAGATTATCTTCCTTTAACAGTTAAAGAGTATCAGTGGTTAAAGTGTATCAGGTAAAAGTCAGGGTGAAAGTTAAAATGAAGTTACAGAGAAGTCAAAGGTAAACAGTAAAAGTAAATACAAAAGGCAGTAAAATGGTAAAAAGGAAATGAAAATACTTTCACCAACATTGAAGTTTGTCTAAAGTGAAAGTAAAATAGTCAAAAGAACAAAAAAGTGAAAAGATGAAAAACACAACAAGAGGGAATATTTTTGCAGAAATTGCATGTTTAAGTCATAATTTTGCAGAAACTATTGTGATCAATTCAAGATGAATTTTTCAAAACTGAAATATTTTTATTTTCTTAAGAGGTCCATCTACAAAAACCTCTCTCACGTTTCTAACAGCCATTATGGTTTTGGAAATATTAAACAATGTTGGAAAGCACTTTTTGCAGAAAATGCATGTTAAGTCATCATTTTGCAGAGAATATTGTGGCCAATAAGAAATACGTATTACAAAACTGAAGGAGGGTTTTGTTCCTAAGAGACCCATCTACAAAAACCTATCTCATTTTTTGGACATTGATTTTAGACTGAGAGATACATGCACATCTTTAGAGGCTATGTTTCAGACTCTGTAAAACTCTGTTTTACATATATTTTTGCAGAGCCTATTGTGCACAACTGGAGCGGAATTTTAGGAAAGTGAAAGAGGTTTATCTCGAAAACAGATTTATCTACAATAACCTATTTCACTTTTTACATATCTATTACGGATTGATAAATACAAAGATATCATTGGACCCCAAGTTTGCAGAATTGTTGGAGCAGATTGCACAAAGAAAGGAAGTAGTTAGTGACTTGGATGCCTCATCATCAACTAAGAGTTGGATCAAATTCGAATTCTCCTCTTTTTCATCACCTATCCATACAAAATAGTGCCAAATAAATGAATTAATTTGAGTGTCCTTTACTTAAGTTCTATTTATGTAAAATAGTTGGAGAGATTTGTGAACTAATCTTGATATTTTTTCAAGATATTTTAGTTTAGAATTTGTATAAATACTTCACTCTTGGAAGTATTTTGGGTGGATTCTATTATTTGGCTGTGACATTGAAGTTTTTGGAATAAAAAGTGTTTTGGAGAAATTTATTTGTGGCTTACTGGATGACAATTTGAAGCTCAGGAATTTTTGCAGGATTCATGTGTCGGACTGCAGTTCAATAAGTCTTTCTACCCTATGTCTTAAGTTTTATATCCGTTTATAATATCATTGTGTCCATTTCTGAATAGTTAACATAAAGGATTGAATCAGAATTTACTTAATTGTACTATGATTTCAGATGTGATTATTCTTAATGTTTTCCTCTAAATTGGTTATAAGCACGAATTCTTAAATGCTCTTGCTTTTCTAATTTAAACATTCTTGATTACTATAATAAATAATTCTTCATTGCTCTTTGTTTGTAGTCATTTCATTTCTTTCTTTTGAACATGGTGAAAGATTCTTAGCTGTCTTTCATCCCTTCAAAATCATCCCATCCACTTTAAATTTTAAGGATTGTTCTCTGGTCTGGCTATCTTGCCCTGCAAAGCCATCCTGTGTGTAGAATAGAAATCCAGTAAAGCCATCATTTGACTCCATAGCCCAATGGACTGAAAATCTTCAACCTTGCCCCTAGTTTGCGGATTCCACCATTTTCAAACAAACTCTTGGATCTATAACTAGCCTAAAACCTTCTAAGAACAAAGATAAATCATAAAGAGAGAGCCCTCTCTGGATGCAGATTGGCTAGATTCTGCATCCGAAGGTTGGTTTGTGGTTACCTCGGGTATACTTTCCTTTTCCAAAACTTCAAGGAAAACCTGAGTGATAACATAGTGGCGACCATACTGGGGATCTGAATCATTTTATTGATACTATTGTTTTATTTATAAGCTATAGACAGAGTCTGAAGATCAGCCAGGTAGCCTTTGAAATGCTTTTGCTCTGCAACTGCATAGTAAACAAATGTTGCTTCATTCTATCTCTAGTTTAGCTTATAAAATGAACTTTGGATTCAAAATATTCAATCAGAGTCTCTAGTTCAATAAATCTTTGAGAAAATTTTAATTAAAAATCTTAAATTTCTTGAAGAGTTTGTAGAAGTTGTTTTGAAAATTCACAAAAAATTTGGTTTCCTGAAGAACTAACTTTTTCTTCAGAATTGTTTTACAGGTTTAGATCTGATCTATGATGGTGGACAAGGATCAGACACACAAAGGTTAAAATCATCCACCTGGCGACTCCAAAATCAATTTCACTACTAAGACTCCACTGGAGGAATGAACCTGGAAGAACAATATGGGAAGATCAAGCTTTCAACTTGGATTGTTATCCAAGACATTATGTTCTTTCTAAATTGATATGGTTTTCCAATGTATATTGTATTTTAGAGAAGATCTTAGAGTAGTTTTTAATTTATCTCTTTTGAAAATTGTAAATATAAAATCTCCATGCATATTTGAGCATCATTCTTCTGACTTTTTGATATCATTTTCCAATCAAGACACTGTTGATCAGAGATCAAGAGCTTCAAGTTTCAGAGCAATTCCACAACCAAATAATCCATATTCCAAAGCATTAATAGTGATACTGGATGATAGGGTTTGTGGAAAATCTTTCATTTGATGAAATTTTAAATGAATTCAGGGATGAGTTATCAAAACTTCAGTTTGATGAGGATTTTCTAAGAGCTTTCTTTCTTATTTTTAAATCAAGAAAATGTTCTCCTCGAGTTAAAAAATGGCTTCTTGATATAATTTCTGAAAATTATGAAAATGAAATCAAACTTTTGCATTCTCAAATTCAGTCATACAATTTTCGAAATCCTAAAGAATTCTTTGAAAATCTTCCTTCTCCAAAGCAAAAGGAAATTGTACTATCTTTTGACTTGCATATTGAAGATGATTATTCTTTCAAACACAAGACTGAAGAAATAAGTTCATGGTCTAATATTCATAATTCAATTGAACAATTAGTCATTGAAGGCCTAGAAGTAAATAACATACATCATGCTTTTATTGATCCTATATCAGATTATATGGAGAATCTTTTGAGCCCAAATATGCAAACATGTTTTCTCTTTAAGGATCAAATACATCAAAAGTGGCCTTTACACATCATATCATTTATTATAAAGGCACATGATCATAACATACTTCCAATTTTGATCACAAGCAATCAATTTATCCATTTATTTTTACAGCTACTTGATTGGCTTCATTGGCATTTTTGTATTACCTGATTCAATAAGATTTTTAGTAGATTAGAGTAGGTAAATGAGTGCTAATAAGCTTAGAATTTTGAGCATTTTTTTTTTAAGTTCTCAATTTTCAGCTAGTTTTTCATTAAGTTGGTTTGAAAATTTTTGTGTGTTGTTTTAGTTTCAGATCAGGTTTTAGGTTGCAGAAAAAGGACTATATTCAATTCAAGATTTTCAACCACAACAAATGCATGTTTGGGATTGGAACAAGGCAGAAAATTCCTAACTGGGCAACAAAGTTTTAAGTTTTGATTGGATGGTGACTTCTTGGAGTTGAAGCCCGAAGTGAAGGCCCTAAGCTTCAAAATTTCCACTATCATATATACAATAAAGCTACCAGAAGAAGGAGATTACATGGTTTAATTTGAAGACATTTTGAGGCAACTGACCTGCTGTTCTTGACTTTTCACAAGGAAAAGCCATCCCCAAGTGGAGCCAGTGTTAGACTCCTATACCAATAGGTGTCATTTTTCATGATTGTCTTGATTGAACTATGGAATATGTTCAAACCTTTTTCTTGAGCAAAAGTGTTCCATATTCTTGAAAAACCAAAAAATCAAATAATTTAAAAAATGTAAAGAGGGTATACCCTAAAAGAAAAATCAAAGGGTAAAAAGAATAAAAATGGCCAAAAAGTAAAAGAAATGAACCCCATCAAAAAGAAAGGCCAAGGAAAGTGTGCAAGTCTAAATACCACTACTTTTTACTCTGATGTAATAAAAAAATTGTGTGCAACTTGTATTTTATGCCACAATTCATGAATAGTCAAACTGTTTAAGCTTGGCTAGTTCATTTTTCAATTTCATGTTGTAGAATAGTGAATAAATATCTGACCAAACAGTTTAATCTTGGCAGATAAGTAGATAGGTAGAGTTAATAAAAGGTGCTCAACAGTTTAATCTGAGCCCTTGGATGCAATAAGTGTAGAATTAGATAGATTTTCCATGTAAAAGAAAAGAAGATTGATAAGGGTTTGCCAGTCTAAGTGCACCCTAATAAAGAAGAGAAAATGGTAGTGTAAAGTAGATAGGGTAGGTAGATGGTGTTGCAAAGTTTCATGTGATGAATGATGGTGCTAAATGTATTTAATCCTTTACTTTCATCACAAGTACTGAAGCAGAAAATACATTGGAAAATTCACAGAAAGCAAATTCAAAATCATTAACTTCCCACATCACTTTTTCCCTAAGATTTTTACAAATTTCCCCAAAGTGCTAAGGTATTTGAAGATTAAAGGGGCTCAAGGCATTTCCTTGACTTTTGGAGGGACCGGACCCTCGGCCTAATGATCAAAAAGACCTAAGTACTTGAAGTTATTCATCATTATAATCATTCACTTTTAATCTTTTCCTAAGTAAATTCTATTTTACTTAGGAAAATCATGCAAATTTCCATAATAATCCCTCAAAATTACTTGCTATCCTATGTTTAAGTGTTGAAATTGAGATGATGCAATTTACTTCAGAAATCTCCACTTTCCTAGTTGTGTAAAGTATTTTGAGTTTCCCTTGTCCCTTTGTCATATTAACATTTAACTTTACATATTAAATCCTTATACAAATCACCTTTCCTTATATGTATAACTCCTCCTATACAATATCCCCAAAACCATCTTATTATAGATTTCTAGCCAAAGTATTTAATTCCATATATTTGAAATAAAAACCCTCATTCTAATGCCCTTTGGTTAGAAATATATCTTTATAATCTATCCCTGCCCCTATGGATAATAAATTACATTAATTTATTACCATATAATAACAATATTGAAAAGGTTTTAAACATATGTTTTATGTTTTAAACGGAAAAAACAAATAAAACCAAAGCCTACCGCAACCCCAACTCGCATTAAACCACGGGATTAATTAATCACCCGGATTAATTAATAACCAATCCCTCAGCCAATAAGACGCCGCCCGGAATAGTTAAATTAACATTAATTACTTTGGGCCCGCATGTTAAATACCCCACCATCTTATCGTCATATCACCCGTCCGATCGCCCATTCCCGGATCAACGGCCCGCTGTAATTCCATTAGCCATCCATCGTCCAATCGTTAGCGCGCGGGATCACGGTGGTTTCGAAACAATGCACCCGCCACGTGTTGATCTCCGAAAGGAATCGCTCCCATTCCACAAAATACCGCCAACTCCCGAAAGCGGTGCGGAATTTACCGCTTACCGCCCGACCCCGGTGACGTGTCCTCCCGTACACTGATGACGACATTTTCGAAAACAATAAAAAATTCCCGTTGACTTTGAAAATAAAACAGGATTCCGTGTATTTTCTATCATTCTGTCTGTTGAAAGCGATTACGCCCTCCACACTGAAAATTTGAAAATCGATTGTTAAACTGCCATTAACAGAATTTACTGAAGACCCCCATCATTCCAGTATTCAAGCGTCCATCCGTCGTCCATCAGTACCTGTTAAATATGATTTTCCTTCAGAAAACAGGTATTTACCCTAGAAAATCCCTCTGAACTCTGTAAAAACTTGGTTTTCATTTTTCTTTCGTTGAAACAGGTTCAGAATTGATTGATTAGTCTACTCCTCAAATCCCGAAACCACAATTACATTCCCAAACCTGTTTTGTGCCCATTTTTTCATTGCAAACCGAAATTTCCATTTCTGAATCCACAAGAACCAGGAATGGAGATTCACGTGGCTCTGAATGTCGCACCCTTGGATGCCCCTCACTGAGATTTAGATTATCTTCCTTTATCAGTTAAAGAGTATCAGTGGTTAAAGTGTATCAGGTAAAAGTCAGGGTGAAAGTTAAAATGAAGTTACAGAGCAGTCAAAGGTAAACAGTAAAAGTAAATACAAAAGGCAGTAAAATGGTAAAAAGAAAATGAAAATACTTTCACCAACATTGAAGTTTGTCTAAATTGAAAGTAAAATAGTCAAAAGAACAAAAAAGTGAAAAGATGAAAAACACAACAAGAGGGAATATTTTTGCAGAAATTGCATGTTTAAGTCATAATTTTGCAGAAACTATTGTGATCAATCCAAGATGAATTTTGAAAAACTGAAAGAGTTTTATGTTCTTAAGAGTTCCATCTACAAAAACTTCTCTCACGTTTCTAACAGCCATTATGGTTTTGGAAATATTAAACAATGTTGGAAAGCACTTTTTGCAGAAAATGCCCGTTAAGTCATCATTTTGCAGAGAATATTGTGGCCAATAAGAAATACATATTACAAAACTGAAGGAGGTTTTTGTTCCTAAGAGACCCATCTACAAAAACCTATCTCATTGTTTGGACATTAATTTCAGGCTGAGAGATACATTTACATCTTTAGAGGCTATTTTTCAGACTCTATAAAACTCTGTTTTACATATCTTTTTTCAGAGCCTATTGTGCACAGCTGGAGAGGAATTTTAGGAAAGTGAAAGAGGTTTATCTCACCAACATATTTATCTACAATAACCTCTTTCATGTTTTACATATATATTACGGATTGAGAAATAAAAAGATATCATTGGATCCCAAGTTTGCAGAATTGTTGGAGCAGATTGCACAAAGAAAGGAAGAAGTTAGTGACTTGGATGCCTCATCATCAACTAAGAGTTGGATAAAATTCGAATTATACTCTTTTTCATCACCTATCCATACAAAATAGTGCCAAATAGATGAATTAATTTGAGTGTCATTTACTTAATTTCTATTTATGTAAAATAGTTGGAGAGATTTGTGAACTAATCTTGATATTTTTTCAAGATATTTTAGTTTAGAATTTGTATAAATACTTCACTCTTGGAAGTATTTTTGGTGGATTCTACTACTTTTTTGTGACATTGATATTTTTGGAATAAAATTGTTTTGGAGAAATTTACTTGTGGCTTGCTGGATGTCAATTTGAAGCTCAGGACTTTTTGCAGGATTCATGTGTCGGACTGCAGTTCAATAAGTCTTTCTACCCTATGTCTTAAGTTTTATATCTGTTTATAATATCATTATGTCCATTTCTGAATAATTTACATAAAGGATTGAATCAGAATTTACTTAATTGTACTCTGATTTTAGATGTGATTATTCTTAATGTTTTCCTCTAAATTGGTTATAAGCACGAATTCTTAAATGCTCTTGCTTTGCTAATTTAAACATTCTTGATTACTATAATAAATAATTCTTCATTGCTCTTTGTTTGTAGTCATTTCATTTCTTTCTTTTGAAAATGGTGAAAGATTCTTAGCTGCCTTTCATCCCTTCAAAATCATCCCATCCACTTTAAATTTTAAGGATTGTTCTCTGTCTGGCTATCTTGCCCTGCAAAGCCATCTTGCGTGTAGAATAGAAATCCAGTAAAGCCATCCTTTGACTCCATAGCCCAATGGACTGAAAATCTTCAACCTTGCCCCTAGTTCCCTATTTTACGAATTCCACGACATTTTCAAACATTCTTGGATCTGTGGCTAAAACCTTCTAAGAACAAAGATAAATCATAAGAGAGGCCTCTGGCAGTGAGATTGACTGAATTATCTGAAGGTTAGTTTGTGGTTACCTCGGGTATACTTTCCTTTTCCACAGCTTTAAGGAAAATAACCTGAGTGATAACGGAGTGGTGGACCATAGTTCTCACAGAAATCCACCTAGCGACTCCACTAATCCTCATTTTTATTTTGACCATCCTTCCCATTAGTAAACCCCTAGAGAGGACATCCATCCGAAACAGTCACAAATATCATCCTCTCTAAACTCTAGATTCGAAATCTGGCTTCACAAAGAATCAACACCAAATCTCATCCAGACCCAAATCCCCCTATCATAGTAGATGACCCAGAGAAGATTCTATGGCAAGCTTCCGAAACTGGCAGTTTAGCTACCGATAGGTCCATCCGTAAAGCAAGATCAGTACCTGAACACCTCACATCCTTACAAGATTCCCCATTTGACTTAAAATCAACAAAAACCCTTTTTAGAAGCAAGTCACAAAGTAAGGTAAAATTTGACGATCTTGAGTCCCTAGATCTGCCACAGAGTCCTAGTAGAGAAGCCTCGCCTATTACACCTCCCGATTTTCAGCTTCTCTATCACTTTGGCTCCTACCACCTCAGATCTGCTCAAAATCAGATCACTAGCCCAAGTACATCCGCCACACCCATCCAAACCACTACTGTTCAAATCACCTCAGCTCATCCTACAAGCCCTCATTTTGTACATCATCCATTAGCTCCCACCATGGCAGCCTGGTATGCACCCTTGGTGTTGCCACACCCTTTGGCTCCATTATAAAATGACTATCAATCCAAAATCCCACACTTTACCGGAGTTGAGGCTACTACAGCTCAACAACATGTAGATAGAATTAGTGATGCCTTTGAATACATGGAAATAGAGGACGAGACCATAAGAATAAGGATGTTCGCCCAAATTTTGGGCGGAGAACCCAAAAAATGGTTTAAGAGCTTAGCTCCAAACAACATCCACGATCTCCTAGAACTCTACCAAACCTTCATAAATAAGTGGGAAATCAGAAAAAACCCCATTCAAATCTTGTCGGAATATAACAATCTAAAACGGGAAAATGGGGAAAGTGTCCAGGGATACTGCACTAGGTTCAACAGTGTGTATAATGCCCTCCCACCTCACTTCAAACCTCCACTTGGCTCAGCCTTAGCAAAGTTCCCTGAAGGATTCGACCCAGACATGACTTATCAACTAAGAGACAAGGACCCCCCTACCTTAGAGGAAATGCAAAAAGTGGCCATAAGTGTAGAAGCCAACTTAGCAAAAGAGAGAGCTAGGACTAGATCAAAAAGGAAAGTCACATATCAGGATGAGGTCTCCACTTCAGCCCCTTCTTTAGATCCTAGAATAGATGACTTGGTTAGATCCATGGCAAAAATGTGGGAAACGATAAGTGAAAAGACACCTCTTAGGGACAACCAGCCAAACCCTCCAAACAGAAACCGGAACCAAAATTTTAGGAGGGAACAGCCTTAAAACAAACCAAGGGAAAATGAACAACAAATTAGGCCACCCTTTAATGAAAATTATGTGGAAGAAGATGAAAGGGATACAGAACCCATTGATGAAAATCATTTGAACCTTATAGGTTCTGATAACGAGAGTGAGGATTACCTCACAGAAGAAGAACAAGTGTTCTTCTCTCCGAATCAAGATGAAACCAACTATGAAGATCCCGAAGATCCTGCCATAGATTTTCAGAATGCCATAATAGAAGCTCACAGGCAGTATGACCTTAGAAGCAGAACAAGCCAAGACAACTCCAAGAAAGGTAGCTCAGACATTGCTAAAACCCCTGATACCATCCTTAAAAAAGCAGTGGATAGCAACAAAATCATGGTCAAGAAAACTGACCAGAACAAAGATAAATTTATTCAAACAAGTCTTGGCTCAGATGCTCCTAGTACCTCCACAAAGATTCCCGAGATGGCTGTGTCAAACAAAATCCCGAAACAAAGTCAACAAACTTAGAACATAGAGAAATTCATGGCTAAAAAAACTAAAGCAAACCAATCTAAACTACAAACACCTTTCAGTTTTGAGGGAGAAATCGCCAAAATAAAGATTACCATGCCCCTCACTGAACTTATCGCCCAAATATCTTATAAATCTCAAGTGTTAAAGGTCCTGAATACAGGAAATGATGCAAACACCCTTAATCTAGCTGATGACACTCTTGAAGTGTTGTTTGGTCCAAAAATAGAAGGGAAATTCCAAGAATGAACCACTCTTCCCTTTTACATCAGTCTGAATATCCATGACCAAATCCTACACAATGCCATGCTAGATTTCGGGGCCTTGCATAATCTCATGCCGAAGGTTGTGATGGAAATATTAGGCCTAGAAATCACAAGACCATATAAAGACTTATATTCATTTGATTCGAGTAGAGTCAAATGTCTAGGCTTGATCAAAGATCTTTGTTTTCAGTATGCCCCAAGTACCTGCAAAACACCTAATCATGGATATAGTGGTAGCAAACATCCCTCCCAAGTATGGAATGCTTATATCCAGATATTGGGGAGCTAAACTTCAAGGGAATATTCAACTTAATATGTCCTACGCCACTATTCCTATGTTTGACCAAACTAGAATACTCTATCGGGAGTCACACATGAAATATATGATCAGCAGCCAAGAAATGTCAGATAACATCCTGATGTACTCCTTGCATTCTGATCTAAAATCTTTCATTTTACACACTGATGAGGACATTGAAGAACAGTCAAAAGGATTTGAAACAAACTTAGACCCACCACATCAGTCGCCCCAAGTTCTCTATGATGAACTAGACACTCAAAATTATCATGATCATGAGCAGCTATGTCTTGAAGAAAGAGAGTTTGTTCCTTTTGAAACATGGATAGAGCAAGAAGCACAAACCATTATGTACTATCAAGCAAATTGCTCAAACCTTAGGCAAACATCAGCACTAACATTAGGATACTTTTTTAGAGTAGAGGCATTATAAGACTTACATATCACAAACCTCTTTGGAAATCAAGGGCGGTGGAGCTTAATGTTCTTACCATACCTTAAAGATTTACTAGTACATAACTCTACCCCTTCAAATGAAACCTTGACTGTAGCCATAACGGCTCAAAATCCAGAAAAAATGCCTGATAAACTTCTTATGAAAGGATATGATGATTGCAGTCCAAATATACCTGAGTTACTTGAACTGGCTAACATTATGTCACTCCACCAAAGACTTAGAACTGCTAGAATTTACAATCTTGTTCAAAATACTACTTCATATAGAGAAAATAGTGAGAAACACTATGCCACTGCCATCACTCATAGAAACAACTTCGACAAAAGAAAATACAAAAATATGAACCAAACAGTAATAGTCAAAGATAAAATAGCTGGTCATAGGATCTGTTTTGATTTTAGAAACACTAATACACACCCTTGTGACAGAAATTTTATCCTTCCTACCCAAGACCATGATATACCAATGATAAGTGCTTTTAATCATATGTCTTTGCAAGATGATGTTTCAGGTTATAACCAAATAATTCCTTTGCAAAGCAGATAGCTCAAAGAATTTTTCAAGTATGCTGGAAGTAGTTCCATTTTCAAACCCAGAATTGCAAAACCACTGGATATCAAAAATATTCTCCTAAAAACCATGTTTCCAGTTCTGAAATTCTGCATTCTAACATACCTTGATGATGTCATCATATACTTCAAAAATGACAAAGAATATCTGCACTATTTGAAAAATATGTACAGCAAAAGAAGGAGTGGAAATCAGAGGTATAAAGAGGTACAGTGGGAAAATACAGGGTTGTTCAAAGATTCATGCATGAATCCTTATCTCATGCTTGAAAGAGAAAATTTTCCAAATTTTTCTTTTTAAGAGCTGAGTGGACCAAGAGTGGCAGGAGATCCTTATGAAGATTAGATGCTTAAGTTCCACCATTTCCAAGATTTCTGAGTTAAAACTTTTTCAATCATTGTATATACCATTGTTTGAAAAAAAAATCAAAATAAGAAAATTCAAAAACAATAGAAAAACAGAAAAAGAGCGCAGTTTGAAAAATAGAAAGAAAGCCCCATTTCCAAAAAATAGTTGTTCTGAAAGCACGCAAGTCTAAATGCCGCTACTAGTGCTCAAATGTCTTTTTCAGTTATCTAGCCTAATCATAACTGAACATGTTTTAAATTTATTTGCTGATAAGTTAGTGAGAGGAAAAGATAGTCAACATTGTGTAAGCTTGACTTATCAAAGAGAGTAGATTAGGAAAAGATACTGGTTCCACATGCTCAAAATAGAACCAAAGAGGAAAGCAGGGATGAAAAACAAATTGTGTATCCTAGCCTTGTTTTTCTAGATTTCATTTTATGCAAAATAATATTTGTGTGCAGCTTGTCTTTCATGCCACAAGTACATGACAAATCAGACTGTCTAATCCTGATTTAGTCATTTTTCAATTTCATGTTTTAGATTAGAGAATAAAATCCTATCAAATAGCTTAACCTTGATAGTCGATCTAGCATAGGTAGAGAAACAAAGGAGTTCATCTGCTTAATCTGAAATCCCGACGGATATAAGTGTAGAACTAGATAGTATCATTTTTCAAAATTATTATGTCAAAGGGTTGCTAGTCCAAATGCACCCAAAAGAAGAAAATGTTAGGAAATATAGTGGGGTAGGTAGAAGTGTCATTGATGCTAATCATGCTGTCAATTTTCAGAAATAGCATCAAGGAAGAAAGAAATTTGCGCTAATGGATAAAGGCACTGGTCTTCAAAGAACTGAGATCTGAAATTCTGGACACCTCCTGAAAAGGAGCTGCCCTCCCCAAATGGAGCCACTGTTAGTCATCAGTATTTTTCACCTATTGTAGATGACTAGTTGTTAAAGCCAAGTTTTCTAGCAGTTGATCTCCAATATGTCAAATTTTTCAGCTAGAAAACACCCATAAACATTTTTTCCCTCCTAACCTTTTCAATCAGCCCATGATGAGATAAAACCTCATTGTCAAGCCCTATCTAGCCTCAGCCATACAATCTTGTCCATTATCTCCAAAGAGAATAATCCAAATCTGTCCAAAAAGTCTCCCCTAAGTTAGGTAGTGGTGCTTTAGGCGATCCTCCCTTGGAAAACTATCCTAAAGAAAAAAGACCCTCTATCTAATATCAACCAGTCCTAGAGGACCTTCCTATTCTGCAAATAAAGCTTTATTACACCCTTACATCACACCACTAACAAGCCTTGAGGTCTCAGCAATACATATGCCACATGTTAAATTGATGTTAGGTAGACTTATAGTGTTTCAATGTCTCTTTCAAGAGAAGAAGTGTACCAGTGTTCCAGAAGACATTATTAAACTCAAACATGAGAAGACAACTACTTCTCATGTGGTTTTGAGCCTGGGATGCAACTACAAGACATAGAGTTATTTCAATAAGCTCCTGCAAACACAGTCAAAGGTTAGTGACCTTTGAATAACAAGAAATAATCTGCAGATACTGGCCAAGCTACCTTTGATTGTCTAAAGATGCATAAAGACATTTTAAACAGCAGGATTATATGTCTCAGAGAAATTCCCTTCATAACATATTGTCAATTTTCCACTTTTATTTGCTTAAGCATGAATAGGCAGTGAAAGGAAAGATAACACTGTTTGTAAGTAGATGAAATGGCATCACTGATAAAACCACTTCCATACATGAGCAGATGGTCAGGTCATTGGTTGAAAACCTCCTTCATTTTACAAGCAAAGGGTTTGGCAATGTGATAAAGGCCTCCTTCATCTAATAAGTAGAGGGCCAAGAACAGAGGCAGGGTTTTAAGTGCAGTGGGAAAGAAACTGAAGGCTTATGGATAGAAAAATGGTGTTAAAAAATAGAGGGAAAATAGTGGTACCATGATAATCCAAGAGGTTCTATTTTCCTTCTATTAGAGATCTCCTTCAAAAGTAATTTTAAGCTAAAGTGAACAAATCCTGGACAGTTTCATCAATGTGAAGAAAGGAATATGACACCATGTTTCAAATTTAAAACAACATTCAAAGAAATGAAACATGATGTTGTCACAGATAAAAGCCTCTTGTGGACATATGAACAAACCCTGCTGAGGTATGAAATTTCATTAAAATTTTCCATAGATTTTCTCCTTGATCAACAGGCATGAAATCTAGCCATTGTTTTCCTTTAAAAAACAGAGTTGAAATTAGTAGAAATCCATTCAAGGTTTATAAGTTGAGAGCTGGGTTAAACATAGGCCAAAGAGTGATGTTGATATTCAAAGAAGGTTTTCTCTTCCTGTTCATGAAGATATTTTTCAAAAACTCATCAAAATCGACAAGAAGGTAACCTAAGCCTAGCTTCTGAAGGAGAATTTGCAAATAAACAACAAAAATACTCTATGTATGAAAAAAGGGTATGAAAAGTGTTTTAATTTCAGGGACAACATTCAAAGAAATGAAGCATGATACTGTCATAGACAAAAGACTTTTTATGAAACATATGAAGATACTTAGCTGCTGCATATAATTGCAGGAGAAGCCTTTAGAGGATCTTCTTTTTGATAAACATATGTTTTTCAAACCCAGGTGAATGAAACTAAGGTTCCCACAGTAAAAAATAAATGTCATTTGAAGGGTGCATCTACAGTCAATATATGGCTTTGAGCAGGGTTTTCCTCTTAAAAACAGATATGAACAAAGGAAACAAGTTTTCTCCCTTAATAGGCAAATAGTGAAAAAGAGTTTAGCCTTGAGATGATTTTCTTTCACTTAGGGGAAAATCATATCTATGAAAACTTTCAAGCAGCCCCCACAGCACCTTATTACCAACATTAGTTGGATATGGGCCCCTTTGGCGTTTTGAAGGTCATTTGAGTTTCGTTATAAAAAAGGCATTTTTCAAAGAGGCGTTCAAACCCTCACGAAGCAAGTTCAAAAGGTTTGTTGACTTTAAAGGGAGTTATAGACCATTGCAAAGCCCGTTTGCAAGCTCCAAAAACATAAACGAGTGTTCACGATCGCTCTCATAGCTGCTCACTAGACCAAAGCGATGAATTTCAAGCAAATTTCAGAATTCTTGAGGCTTAAAGCCTGCGCGGCGCACCTCGAAAAGCGCGCGACGTGTTCAGATGAAGAAATACAAAGGCTTACAATGGTAGCACGACGCGCCTGGAAAAGCACGCGGCGCGTTCAGATGAAGAAATACAAAGGCTTACAACGGTAGCACAGTGCGCCTGTAGTGGCACACGACGTGCCTGTAGCGCCGGTCACCACTGCCCGAAGGCCGACCCGACACCTTTTCCACTGCGCGGTGTTCTTTCTAACAAATGTGCCGCGTTTCCTAACACCTTCAAAGAAGCCCTAAAAGCTCTCCAAATGATCAAGCAAGGCTGGTGAAGGATCTTTGAGGTATTTTTCATCACCTCATGGTAAATTTCTAATTCTAAAGGGGTGATTGATGCCATGTTTTTAAAAACTAAAAACAGTGACCGAATAGTGAAGTTCTTGGTAGAAAAGCAAGGTGGTTTGTTACTGTGTTGCCAAATAATGTTACAGTAGAAGGCTAGGGTGTGTTTATATTAGTTTCAAAAGGCCTAAAACTGCCTTCAAGAACAGTGATAAACCATAACACTAATTGCAAGGCAAAAAACACAGTGATAGAAGGTTTTCAAGTTGCTGTAAGGTGTCCTAACAGTGATAATAAAAAAATTAACCTCTGTCTGAAAATCTAAAGTGAAAACAGTGTTTGTAAAGGGAAACAGTGATCCTAAGGTGAACACAGTTTTTGTAAAGTGAAAACAGTGATCATGATGTGAATGCTTTGTCACTTCAAAAATGACCTCTCTGTATGGTAAAAAGCAAACCTAGTGCAGCTTTCCATTGTTCCATAAAAAATAATATGCTATGAAGGTTTTCAGCTCAGCTGAAGGTGTTTGGTTTATCTTTGTATAGAAACCAGTGAATAGCAGAAGAGCATTGTTTGAGGAAGGGTGTTTTTGTTTTTGTCTAAATACAAGGTTTTTTTGTTTCTATCAAAACACAAAAGGATCCTTGTGACTTTGCCAAAACACAGGGATAATATTGAGTTTGTTTCATTTTGACAAATATTTGTTGATTGTAATCAAAGAGGACAAACAGTGACTGATAAGGAGGAAAGAGGTGTGGTTGAGAAAAACATTTCAAGAGCCATTTGAGACAGCTTGGTTTTGCAAAGAACATTCAAAACAAAATTCCTCCCAAGCAAGACAGTAGGAGTGGCCTTCACCGGAGGTTTGAGCCTGTTTCCATTGAAGAGGTAAATTCTCATCCATCAGTCCTATTTAATTTCCATGAGGTTGGGTGTCTAGATTTTTGTCAAAGAGTGCAGGATGTGAAAAACTATTCCCCTTTAACTCATCTTTGTGATTTGAGGTTTCAAGAGAAGCACTTTCAGCTGGCAGGCTTGGATTTCAAGTTCTCTCCAAGGTCTATTTCCAAGGCCACCAAAATCCCTTATGTCGAAGAGAAGTGGTTTAAACAAAGCCACATGGACTTAGAACAATATAAGCCTTTTCTGAAGCCTGAGCATAGAGATTCATGTCCATCCATTTTTCCCTTCTCATATCTATTGACTAGTTACGCCCCCCTCATGAAGATAGTCATGAAATACTTCAATTGTGAGGGAATATTATCCTAAGTCTATGCCTATCATGTCCAATTGCTCATGAATTTCACAAGAGCCAAATTGTTAAATCTTCCTTTCTTCCTACATAGAAGTATTGAGAAAATGACTTCCACTGTTCAGAAAAAGCCTCCTTCTCAGCAGACAACCTGCGTCTTCCATCACTCCCTCATCAAGGTTATCATTCTTCATCAGCTTGAGAAGAAAGAAATATCTTGGGATAATTTCATTACACATCTGGATTTCACCACAGTCCCTTCATTTCATACATCTCCTTCACTTTCTACTCATCATCCTTCGCCTTCTTCAAGCAAGCCCATTCCCAAGAAGCTCAAATTCCCCATTGAACAAGAAAAAGAGTAGGATGAAGAAGAAGAGCATGAGCAAGAGGAGGAATATGATGATGAGCAACATCATGATGAAACAGGGCAGCAAGAGGAGGAAGATGATGATGAGCAGCATGATGGTGAGCAACATGATGATGAACATGTGTAGCACAGTGAAGAAAGGCAACCACATGATGATGAACAATAGACTCATGAAGAAAATAACAATGAGGAGAGGCAGCTACTTGATGATGAAAAGTAGCCTCATGAAAAATAACAACAACATGATGAAGAGGTGCAACATAGTGAGGAGGACAGCCCTCAAAAATAAATGCACAAGGCCAGTCAAGGCATCCATGAAGAAATCCAAGACAGTGGCAAGAATGATGAGCAAAGTAACAAAGGCAGAGAGCCAATGGAGCATGTGCTAGCTGCCTCTCCTAGGCAAGGGGCCATGCTCTCTTCTCTGAAAGTGGCCAAGCCCCAAACATCAAGGAAAAGGGTTCCTAGAGTTGTAACTCCAAATATTACTAGGGCCCTCTGAAGCAAGGGAAAATTTCCCAAGAATCCCATTGTTGAATTGCCCAAGAGGAGGAAGACTAAAAGAGCCACCCAAAGCAAAGGAAAGGAGAAAGAAGAAAGCAGCCATGAAAAGGAGAGGGACTTCGACGTAATTCAAATTCAAAGTGATGATAGCGACAATGAAGCCCTAATCCTTGAAACTCTCTTGATCAATAGATAAAACCAAATCGATGCTTTGAGGACTTATCTTGAGAGGGCTAGAAACTTCAATCACTTTTTGCAAATTCAAAACAAACAGATGAGTGTCCATATGGTGATATATGAGACACGATCCATCAAATACAAAAAAAAGGCCTCAAAAGCACAAGTGAGATTGGAAGAACTCATGGGTGAGTTCGATGAGAGTGAAGATGAAGATCATCCTAAGAGAAAGAGGCCAAGAACCATGGGGCTCAAAAGAACCCTTGAGAAAAAAAACGAAGAAGAAGTTGCCCTTCTCCAATCTACCCCTGTCACTACATTGTTCACACAAGAGATAGAGAAAAATCGAGAAGCATGGCTTGAGAGGGTTAATGATCACTTGGAGAAGAATTTGGAGAAGGAAAATAGAGACTTGGACCTTCAATGGAGGACGACCGGGCATTATAAGAAACTCAATCAGTTTGCCCGGTGGAAATTGAAGGCCACTCAGGAAAAACTCAAGGAGGCTAAAAGGAAGCGCCCGGCACCAAAATTGAGGAAAGACACCTCAAAGCTCCAAATTTTTTCCTCAGCTTCACAGCATGTTTCTGAAAAACCTTGAGGGTCATGCTCGCCAAAATTGGGCGAAATTCGACAAATTTTGGTTTTTTGTCATTTTTGGGTTTTTGGCTAAAACTCATGGGCATCGCCATTTCAGTTTGGGGAATCCTAAAAGGATGAAAATGGTATCATTGGATGCCATAATTTCAGGGGCATATACTCAACGATTTTCATATCAATTGAAGATCATTTGCTCCCCCAAAATGGCGAAAAACACTCACTTTTTTTACACTCTGCCCCGTTTATCAGCAAGGTCTATTTTCTAGTTTTTTTACACACAGGTCAGATTTTGATGGAATTACAATGGTCAGTTTGGAGAAAACTAAGTGTTTTCAGAAAATAGACAGTTATAGATTTCCAACGAGCTATCACGGGCCTTGTTTCGACATTTGGAAGGCATTCAAATACTATCCGCAAGACATAGGACTTTTTGCTAATGTATTTTTCAAGTATTTTTGTGAAAAAAGTACTTTTCAAAAGTGACTTTTCCTCATGTGTGTTTAGTTATTTTTGGGCATGGTTAGTTAGGAAAAGTCAATTTATTTTCCTTTTTTAGCATTTTTGAGATATTTTATTAGATATTTTGTGCCTTGGGCTTTGCAAAGCCTCAAGGACAAAATCAGATATTTTGGATAGGCCAATGAGATTGCAAGTTGAACTAGGAGGTTTTCCTCACTTTGGCCTATATATTCCAAAGGATTTCATTGTAAACAAGGTTGAACTTGATGAATAGAAGCAATATATGGTCATAAAAGATTTTGAAGAAACACTTGTCTCATGCTTTTGGATAGTCTCTTAGATGTTTTTGGATGATGAAAGAGGATTGTTGTTGGATTCCATGACTTGGTAGAATGGTATAGTGTCTCTCTCTCTCTATTTTGTTTCTTATTTTTCATTCATAATTCCATGTTCTTGCTTTCTATAAGATAGTAGAGAATAGATTTGAGACATGCCCTTGGAGGCACCTCAAATTTCCTATTTCTTTATAGCTTCTATGTTTTCTTCATTATTAGTCATATTAAAGAATCCTTGATTGCTCTTTAATAACTGAAGAATATTGTTTGTTTGTTTCATTTATGGTTTTATGCATGTTAAGTATGATTCACGGTATGCCTTGCTTACTCATGGCTAGTCATAGCTCCACCTCTGAAACCACTATTTGATTGATTAGATCGTCATTTGTTGAACCAAGGAGGTCTTGTACTGATCTTGCCCTTTGCCTAAAACTATGCAATATTTTTTCAAAGTGCCCAATAGATTGAAATACTATGTTTAGGCATTCCTTCATAGTGATTTGAGTTTTTCGTTTGTCTTAAATTTATTTCCCCAAAGTTTGATATCCATTTCCTAAAGTTAGAGAGTCATATATCTCTATGCATGGCTTGAATGTTTATTTCTATGCATTGATCAGTTTACAGTTACATGTCTCATGATTAATGGTTTGCCCTACCATGTTTATGTCAGCTATTAAACTATTTATGTTGGAAATCCTTTATTCTTCACAAGTTTAATGTCCATCTCACTCCATTTTACTCAAAGATCCATTTTACCTCGATCAAATCGGCCCTTCAACAACCTTGTATCACCACCTAAAAGCTTTCTTGACCTTTTCGACCCCATAGCCCAGTTGATCTGACATCTTTTTTTACCTATCTTATTCTTTCATCAGTTCATCCCTCACAACCTAAAAACCAAAACCAAAAACCTACTTCATAACTAGCCTAAAATGAAGAACACAATAAGCAGACACACAGATATCCCTTACACAAATAGAGAGAGCCCTCTCTGAGTCTAGGAAGGCTAGGTCCTTGGGATCCAAAGACTGGTTTGATGTTACACTATCATTTGGCTTGCCAATCAGCCAAATCATGGGAACCTAACGCACCCCACCTTTCACATGATAAATATTCTTGTCTAGTGGTAGAGCCTCACCCTCCATGGCGTCCATCACTTAAGAAGACCATACATCAAGAACATGGTGCCATGGCCAGAACATCCAAGTTGGGGAAGCACTTCATGTTCATTTCATCCATCATACATCAAGTCAAGTTTTACCGTGTCACGATGAAACCCCTTTCCCAGACTACCATTCTCATAAGCAGATGAAATACGCACTGCCGTGTCTCGCACTTGGTCTACTGCACCCCCCATCAACATAGCCCACTTGCGAAACTTTTCATCCACTTCACCACCCCCACACCGAGACTAACTAATGGGGCCCCCATGCTCAGCAAAATACACCCTCCTCACATCATCAATGAGTGATCATTTTCATGTTTATTGGGACACCCGTCTCTGTACATCCCAACCCAATCTATATTCTTTTGGCAAGTGTGCAAATATTTTTTAGGAGAAAAATCCCACCCATCCATCCACATTTCTCACTCGACAATAGTCCCTAATCACCCTTGGTTGGAGCTTCACATTCTTTACCCAACCCCACCATGACACTCATAAAAACCACATACCCACCCTGGACATCGTTCCGACCTCAAGGTTTTCCTCACCAAAAATTGTTATGACTTTCGCCACTTGCATTTACAAGCTTTGACCTTGGGCCGCTGAAATTCCATCATTAGTTACAACCAATTATCATCATCATGCCTATGTTAGCCTATCACACCCCCTCTGCTACATCAGAGACTCTATTCCCTTGCATCAATACTTCTCTTGGTCGGTTCAGGCTTCCTTCTTGTCGACTTCAACAACCATCTTCCAAGAAGGAGGCAATACCTTGGAGGGCTCCTCACCTCAATAGAGGGATTCTAGGATGGCACTATGGGAGCCATCATTGCCCATTTATGTCATCGATACTCCTAAAATTTGACTATAACTTAAGATTTCATGTCAAGATGTTATCTTACCTCAAAACCATTTCTCTTTGTCTGAATTTATCGAAGACCTGTGCCATCATAATCATCTCTTTCAGCAATGCTTACATGGGAAGGTCCCCAGTCATAGACCCATCAATAAAATGAGAATTTACTCTAAAAACATGACATACCAAGATTATTCATATGGGCACTAAATTCAACCTACTATCAAAAGAAAAAAACGCCCTTGAGGGCATCAGCAACCGTCGTCATCAACCAAACAACAGGTCACTACCACACAAGTGACACATATAGAACCTCTATCTGTCAGATAAGCTTTAACTAGCCAAAGCATCACGAGCATGGGACACGCCCACATCATAGAAATATTGTATTTATTTTATCTCTTGCAGGTTTCCAACAGAAAATGGTACCTCTTTTACTCATGGCAAGGGGTCTCCAACCTCAAGTTTCATGCAAGTTACTCTCTCTCTCTCTCAAATGGATTAAACAAAAAAAAAACTATAATGTATTTCGGCTATACAGTTTTTCCTAGAACTCATACATTAGGGGGAAATCGTTATCATTGGAAAATTGTACAAGAAAAAGACATTAGGAAATTTCAAGAAGAAGGCACAAAAAATGATTTACAACGAAGAAAGACATTACAAGATCTGAAATTTTTAACTTTTCCTAAGGTCAAGTAGGAAAATTTATCAAATAATGCAGAGAAATAACTAACCCTAGATGATCCACGCAACATTTTCTTTGATAGTAGCAAGGATATTCACGACTATTCCTCAGATAGCCGCGTAATCCAGGGTATGGCGGAAAGTCACCATCCGTGACCACTTGGAACACTTGAAGAAGAATATTCCCACTCAATCCAGCCAAGTACAACCACCTTGGAGACACCTTGAGGCCCTAAGTGCAACACACAATGGAATCGGCCTCCCACTCTCGTGTCAACATCCATATTGTACCAAGAGAGGGAGGGAAATTTGAAATTTTCTTATAAAATACCACCATGGGAAGAAGAACATGAGAAAAAATTGTTATGTTGGCCAAATTTCTTAAGAGAAAACTAGCATTGTGTGGTACAAGCAACGAGGAGTGGAAGGATTCAGCTATTGGCCATCCAACACCTCAATCCAAGAGAAGAAGTTCACCGTGTCCATTATTCTACCATCCATTGAGGAGAGAGAGAGGCTTGTAAGAAGTTTAAAGGGAAGAGATTCCCTTGCCTTGAATATTAGAGCTCCATAGCTCTAAGGATTTATTGCAAGTGATTTAGCATCCTATTCTCTTGTACCATCAACAACTAATAAAAGGGGAAAGTTCTTTGTTTGTATTATTAGTGTTTTTGACTCGATTGAGCTTGTTATTGTACGTGTATTTTTTTTCTCCTTTATTTTAGCATGCTATTTTCTTTTTCTTTGTTTACTACATGTTATGTTGTTCCACTAAAAATCTAACAAACCAATTGACCTGTTACTTTCTTGTAGGAAAGAAACCTCCCCTATCAAGCATAGTGCATTTCATCTTCTCATGTGTCAAATGCACTACAACAACCCCCATGAATGAGATCAAAGCTCTAAAATCATAGAGATTGACCTTATCACCACCGTTTAACAGCCAAATCTCCACCCTTGATCTTCTAAAGGTTGAAGCTTCTCCTCCATTTGAGGAAACACTGCCAGAAAGGGGATCAACATGGTTTTACAAGCAATTAGTACACTAATAGCGCTAAGCCAGAACTATAAAAAGGACATTAGTGTGGTCATGGCACCAAGAAGGGCGCTGACCCAGGAAACTAGGAATTTTTACCAAGTTTCTTTATTAATCTTCCAAGGCAGTCTTCTTTGGATATTCAGGGTATATGCTAACAGATTTATTGATTGTGGAAACATTACACAAGATTTTTCATGAGGCATTTCATAATCAGGGACAGGAAAATGATCATGGTGAAAAATTACTATGTAATAGATGCCCCCTAAAGCATGAAGGCAGAACATGGAGTGATGGTTGAAATGCTTTATGAACCAAGGAAAAGAATGCAGACCACATCCAGAAAATCCTGCCAATCAAAACATTTTATAATATATGACATCTCTAGTATGAATATGCCTAACCACATAATGATGCACTAGGCATAATCACACATGAAACCACAACATGGTTGTAGCCATCCATTAAAAAATATCATAGAAATTGATCCATGATATGGACACGACCGTCCGTATAGATAGAATCATGTACACAATCATGAATAATTAATAACTCCTCGCAGCTTGGACCAAAAATCAGATGTGACCCAGGGTCTTCACCGCAATCTCAATCAACAAAATGTATGAATCTAGGAGGAAAAGTGACGAATGTAGGATGTTCCCAACCCAACATAAATTGCAAATGAGTGTCATGTTCAGGGGAAAAAATCTACCCAAAATACCTATAGGATGTTCACTTTAAATTTTCCCTCGTTATTTCTAACAAGTACCTATTTATTTTTTATACCCAGTGTGAAGAGGATAGCATATTTTGAGCACATAAGTTCATTCTTTGAATGAATCCATCCTAGTAAGTTTAATGAGCCCTAGGAAGGAGGAACTCAGTCTCGTCATGGTGACAAGTTTAATATTTAACGAGTCTAATGAAAGGGAAACTCAGTAACTTTTCATGTTTAAGGAGTTTGAAATAAACAAAAAGGAAACTCCCTCATATCCCTTTTCGTAAGTCATCCCCTGAATTTGAAAAGGTAGAAAACAATATCCAAGAGAACCTCTTGACCATGTTTGTTCAAGGTATTCCATATTCGTAAATAGTAAATTTCAACCTGAAAAAGGGGCAAACGTATATTGAGACTATGTCAATTCATTCACTTTAACGAGTTCCAAATGACAAGTACTCGAAAATATTTTCATTTTTGGAGAGTCGAAATAGAGCTGAAAGTTGACTCCACGGGGGTTACTTTTTCATAAACGTTTAATGAGCCTGAAAAAGAGATAAAATACAACTCGTTTGTTTCAAAAATAATCATCAACAGTGTGGAAGTCCTATACTACACAAAAACAACAAACATCACAGGTATCAAGGAAAAATAATAAAATATTGGCCAAAATTTTCAAAAATTTATAAATAGGACAAACAAAAAATTCATTTTAAATTTTCTATTTTGAGAAGAGAATTTTGTCCATTTTCCCTCCAAATTTCAAATCATCGGTGCGGACGATCCAGGACACCATTCGTTGATATGTCAAGTTTAGGTAAGAGCTCTAAGCCTCCTTTTCATTTTGATCCCTTTCATTTGTCATTTTATTTTATAAATAGGGAGATTAGGGGGAGAATTTTAAGTTTTAAAATCGTCTGTGAACAACACAATTTCAAGCTATCAGGGTTGCGTTGGTCGCGAATAACCGATTAGGGTAGCACACCACCAACATCGAATTAATTCAGATAGTCGCACTGGCCGTGGGAAGTATTTTAAAACAATAAATCCTGCCAACTCCACGATGAATTTCTAAAATTACTCCAATGAAAAATCCTAACAAGGCAATTGAACATGTTTTGCAGGTGCATTCTTCAAATATCTCGATCGAATGGAAAAAATGAGGCCACGAGGTGGAAGACCACCAAGATTTTTAGGATCAAAATTGCGCCAATTCTTTGCACAATTGTGGGTTGCTCAAATTCTTTCAAACATTTGGGCTAAGAGCTCAAATAGAGATACTCCAATACTTGATCAATATATGGGACGTGGACTGATAGTTATTTTTCATTGGGGACCAAGGGTTAATGCTAGATGTGATGGACATCTATTTCATCAATGGAATTTCCAGAAGAGGGGAGAGGATCCAACTCTCTGGAGCTCGCGCAAGGGGTGAGAGTACCAACATGCTCATATAGAGATACTATCTCGGAGCTCGAAAAATAGAGAGTGGGAAGGTAGAAATTTATTCCATCATAGTGCTGCCCCTACACACAATTCTGCATTGCATTACGAGAGTGGGAGGAGCCCAGGCGTTGTATGAGGCAACAAAATATCAGTTCCTATACACAGTGGACTGCTTCACCCAAATGATGTTCAACTGGTGCATGGGGTTACTGACTAACATGAAGATCCAGCTAACCAAGTGCGAGACAGGGTGACTGAAACAGTTTGGGTACGAGCCAATTCTGGTGACCTTCTTTCTAGAGAGAGTACCCCTATTCCAGTACCAGTGGATAGAGATCCATGATCCATCCCTGAGGGATGTAAAGCTGATGAGATGGTTCAGAATTATGCCCCAACAGGGTGGGGGCCAATAGATTCATTTCCCCACAACCTTTTTCAGTTGGCTATGGTGTAAACTTATTGTATTTGAGGACTATGCATATGCCAGCATCGACTTCAGAGGAGATCCGGATCTTCCTATTCCACCATCTACACCGTGGACTGATGCAGGTAAAAATCATTTTTTTAACATTTTTACTTTTTGAATTTTTTTTTGTTATGTATTATGAAATGTAAACTTATGATGTGTTTACAGATATGGATCCTTAGAGACCTCCTGGCATCTCATCGATTGCGTGGAGGGTAACCCACCCAGTAGAGGATGCTACTTATGAGGAGGGAGCAGATACACTAGCTGAGCTGGTGCGGAACCTAGTTGGCCTTACGAGTGGCATTCTAGAGTATGCTACATTCGATGAGATTCCTCTACGCCTTCAGAGGCATACAGTCGGAGTTCCGGGCAGACTTCGTTGATTATTTTGGTGAATGATTCGAGCAATCACATGCTACTATGAGCACCATGTGGGTGGATAACAACCCTATTTTTACATTTTTGTACGGATGTGGGCTCGGATAGCCATTTTTGTAACATTTTTGAGATTTTGGATGTAACACACTTGACAGACCGATATATATATATATATATATATATATATATATATATATATGCATGTTTCTATGGCTACTTGTGTATCATGATGATGTCCTGATTTTACATATAGCGCAAATTTCTATCTAATACATGGTTTTATAATGTATTTTTTAATGTATTTAAACATCTTGGAATCTGTTGATATGTGATAAAATAAAAATTTCTTTCCAATAATCCAACACGCAAATACATACGCAAAATTTGAGGATTGCGCTCAAAATAATGACCATTTATTATAACAAAACGAGTTTTGAGTCCAACTTAACAACCAAATCTCTAATCCCAAGATCAATGGCATTTGATAATAGTTTTATCACCACACTATACCCCAGAAATATTGTTAGTTGTTCGACCCAAACAAATACCTTGTAAATTAATCAACTCGGCATCAGGAGAAAAGAGTTCCCATGTTGCGGAAGACAAGTTCCGTGTGCCACGACAAGTGCCATCAGAAAAAAACAACGTAATAATTCGAAGACATCTAAAAACCAAGTGGAACACAAGGTGAGCAGAGGAAACATGTCTGCAAGGCAAACCATCACACAAAAAATCAACTCAAAGCACACTAATGAATAAAACAAGAATGTACAAAGTATCAAACTTATGATTAAGCGTAATAGTTTTTTAGATAAAGCCCATTTCGAGGTTCAACCAATGGATTGCCTTCCTAATCTGCTAGCACATAGGCTTCATGCTCCAATACATGTTGAATGATATAGGGCCCATGCCACATTGGCTTGAGCTTTCCTACTCCCAACTTATCATGGGCTTGGTCATAAATTAGGACCAAGTCACTTTCAGAGAAAACGCAAGGGGGGGGGGGGGATGATGGATTTTTCATATTGAACCTTAACTCGTAATTTATGTCTTCAATAACTAAAGAATGAAGCCTTCGAGTCTCATCGAGATGCTCAAGGTACAAAAGATGTTCCTCTTCCCGGGAAGGGCCAGGAAGTAGTTTGATGGCTAGCTTTAGAGAAGGAATCTCACACTCCATCGGGAGTGTGGCCTCCAGACTGTACACCAATTGGAATCCTGTGAATCTAGTGGTAGTATTAGTAGAGGTTTGATACTCCCATAGAGTTGAGAAGAGAATGAGTTACTAATCTCGTTTGTGCTTCGCAATGGTGCACTGAAGCATTGTCACCAAGACTTTGTTGACAACCTCAACCTGTCCATTGGCTTGTGGATAATAAGGGGTGGAGTTATCTTGGCATAACACAACTGAGTAGTGAGCTATGTCATCATATGATTATGAAAATGAGAGCCATGACCAGTGGCAGTCACTTTAGGTACACTAAATCGAGCTATGACATGATTGAATAAGAATTGCACCGTAGTTAGACCTTCATTATCATATGTAGGCATCGCTTTGGCCCATTTAATGAAAGAATCGATGGCAACGATGATATAAAAATGACCCCTGACTGAGCGAGGGTTACATGTCATGAAATCTACGCCCCATTTCATAAAATTTTCGATGGTCACAATTGGGTGCAAGGGTGAGGGTGGGGCACGCTCTTTCCGAGAGTAAATATGGAAATCATGGAATTTTCGTAATGTGATAATGCAGTCTTTAAAAATAGATGGCAAAACTACCTTGCGCAAAGGATCTTTTGAGCGGTAGCATAACCAAAAATGTGACCACCACATGCCCCAGAGTGGTATTCATTGAGATCTTTCTAAATTCCCTCAAGAGAAAAACATTGATGTAGGATAGAGTCAAAACTAGTGCGATAAAGGGTGTCTCCAAAAATACGATAAGGTTGGGACTGGTAACGAATCTGTCGTCACTCATACTGTGATATCTCTAGCTAAAAATTTTGGGTCTAGAGATAGACAATGATGTCCCCATACCATGCATCAAGAGAACTAACGAGAAAGAGAGTCTCATCGGGATGGACTCATAAAGAGGAGTGGGATCATCTGCAATGGGAAGATTACAGATCAACTCAGCAAAGACCAGGGATTTCTTAGACTTAGAAGTAGTGAATTCTAATTTGAACTCTTGAAGGATGGCGATTCATTTTGAGTACTTACCCCCAAGAAACTGACGTGTGAGAATGTAAGTCATGGGGTTGCAATAAAAAATCACCAAAGTTTTGTAGAGGAGAATGTAGTGACAGAAAAATTGAACAACATGGACAACATCCAGTGCGAGTTTCTCTACATGACCGTAACGAGTCTCAGTATCGAAGAGATTGTGGTTCAAGTAGTACACTATGAGAAAATTTATAAACAAAAATCGTACTACAATGTCTTGATTTACTTTTCCTACTTGAATTAAATTACAAGTTAATTTTCTGAATTATTCAGTAAAATTAGTAAAGTAAACACAACTGCAGCCTACACATTTATAGATCATTTACTGAACATCACATACACATCACAAAGTGATACAGCTTTTTCAGACAAATGTCCCGAGAAAAACCCAATGCAGGAAAACTAGTGCAACTAGCTCTAGAGGGTTTTATTATTATGAAGAATATGAATACAACAATATCTGGGCACCAAAATGGTTCACCCTACAGATAAATTACATGGAAGTAGTACCTATTTCACTCAGAGACAAAAAATATGGCTGATTCACACCCTCAAACAAGATTTACAGAACTCAAGCCATTTTTGGCCCCCTAAAAACCCCAGGGTTGTTCTGTAGCCCTCTGTGTCAACCTTTATGGCCTCCGCTAGCCTTTTCGCTGCCCTGGATGGGCCTGCATTAGCCTCTTAGAGCTTATGATATCCCTGCGCTGCCCTAGTTGGGCCTGTGTTGCCCCTGAAGGGTTACTGCTACCTTTTGCGTGGCTCTGGCTGAATTTCATATCTCTGGATGAATTGATGGATTTTTCATATTGAACATTAACTCATCGTTTATGTGCTTCAATAACTAAAGAAGCATGCCTTTGAGTCTCATCGAGACGTTCGAGGTACAAATGATTTTCCTCTTCTCGGGAAGGGCCAGGAAGTTGTTTGATGGCTAGCTTTAGAGAAGGTATCTCACACTCCATCGAGAGTGTGGCCTCTAAACCATACACCAATTGGAATCGTGTGAATCTAGTGGCAGTATTAGTAGAGGTTCGATATGCCCATAGATTTGAGAAGAGAATGAGGTGCTAATCTCATTTGTGCTTCACAATGGTGCACTGAAGCATTGTCACCAAGACTTTGTTGACAAACTCAACCTGTCCATTGGCTTGTGGATAGTAAGGGGTGGATTTATCTTGGCATAACACCAACTAAGCAGTGAGATCTACCATCATATGATTATGAAAATGAGAGCCATGGCTAGTGGCAATCACTTTCGGTACACCAAACCGAGCTATGACATGATTGAATAAGAATTGCACCGTAGTTAGACCTTCATTATCATATGTAGGCATCGCTTCAGTCCATTTAATGAAAGAATTGATGGCAACGATGATATAACCATGCCCCCTAACTGAGTGAGGGTTACATGTCATGAAATATATGCCCCATTTCATAAAAGTTTCGATGGTCACAACTGGGTGCAAGGGTGAGGGTGGGGCACACTCTTTCCGAGAGTAAATCTGGAAATCATGGCATTTTCGTAATGTGATAATGCAGTCTTTAAAAATAGATGGAAAAAATACCTTGCGCAAAGGATCTTTTGAGTGGTAGCATAACCAAACATGTGACCACCACATGCCCCAAAGTGGTATTCATTGAGAGCTTTCTAAACTTCCTCGAGAGCAAAACATCGATGCAAGATAGAGTCAAAATCAGTGCGATAAAGGGTGTCTCCAACGATACGGTAAGGTTGGGATTGGTAACAAATCTGTCGTCGCTCATAGTGCGATATCTCAAGCTGAAAAGTTTGGGTCTAGAGATAGACAATGATGTCCCCATACCATGGATCAAGAGTACTAATGAGAAAGAGAGTCTCATCGGGGTGGACTCATCAAGAGGAGTGGGATCATCCACGGTGGGAAGATTACAGATCAACTCAGAAAACACTAGGGATTTCTTAGACTTAGCAGCAGTGAATTCTAAGTCAAACTCTTGAAGGATGACAATTCATTTTGAGTACTTTCCCCCAAGCAACTGACGTGTGAGAATGTAATTCATGGGGTTGCAATAAAAAATCACCAAAGTTTTGTGGAGGAGAATGTAGTGATGGAAACATTGAACAACATGGACAATAGCCAGTGTGAGTTTCTCTACATGAGCGTAACGAGTCTCAGTATCGAAGAGATTGCAGCTCAAGTAGTACACTATTTGAAAATTTATAAACAAAAATCCTACTGCACTGTCTTGATTTACCTTTCCTACTTGAATTAAATTACAAGTTAATTTTTTGCATTATTCAGTAAAATTAGTAAAGTAAACACAACTGCAGCCTACACATTTACATATCATTTACTGAACATCACACACACATGACAAAGTGACACTTATTTTTCGGAAAAATGTCTCGAGAAAAAACCCAATGCAGGAAAACCGGTGCAAATAGATCTAGAGAGTTTTATTATTATGCATAATATGAATACAACAATATCTGGGCACCAAAATGGTTCACCCTACAAAGAAATTACATGGAAGTAGTACCTATTTCACTCGGAGACAAAAAATATGGCTAATTCACTCCCTCAAATGAGATTTATAGAACTCAAGCCCTTTCTGGCCCACGTTAGCCTTTGCGCTGCCATGGATGGGCTTGCGTTAGCCTCTTAGAGCTTATGATATCCTTGCACTACCCTAGCTAGGCCTACATCACCCTTGAAGAGTTACTGCTGCCTCTGTGCTGCCTTTTGCGTGGCTCTGGCTGAATTGCATATCTTTGGCTGGCCTCTGCGCTGCCTGGTATACTGCCTCTCTGCCACTGTTGTATTCTTGTCCTTAGATTAGATAATCCCTTGCCAATCTCTGCCCCTCACTACACTGCAACTCACTTCGAAATTCTTAGCAAACCACGCCCTAGAATTTCGACTTAGCTTCAGTGCTTTGCCAATGTGTGTATTCTCCAACTGACCCCAAGCCTTTATGTTATACTTTTCTCATTGGCAAACCAAAAATCGTGATCTAATCTCTAATCAATGTCTAATAGTAGAAGGTTCTTGATCCATAACACTTAGAACATTCTCATCACATGTTTAATTTAATTCACTTTAATATTTTAATTTTCCTAAGTTGTACTTAGGGTCCTTAATTAAAAATATTAATTATTTGAATAACTATCAAACCATATGGAATTTATCCAAACTCTTTCTGGGTATTGGATATATCATCTACTCCATCTCCAAAAAAATTCGGAGCTAGAGCACATCTGATTCTACCCCAAAATCTCAACACTCCCTCTTAGCGAGGAATTTACTCTAGCCATACTTCCACACTAAAGCATTGCCATAATCTCTGGCATCGTTCCCTGCACTGATTCTTGGACTATTGCACTCCATCACTGCACTACTTTTGCTCTCTGTATTGCTTCCCATGACTCTACCACAGTCACTCCCACATCTGTATTGCAACTCCCTCTAAAATTGTTGCATCATGCTACCATAGCACTGCCACTGCTAACTACTGCAATGAAACTCAATTGCTGAGAAGTAAGAAATTGAAGGACCCCTGCCTAATCACTGACAGACAAGTCAGTTAGGCTACATCTTATCACTGAATCTCCCTTGGCTACTGCTCTGCACTGTCCTCCTAAATCCACTACGCTACTACAACTCTGCACTACATAAGCACTACCCCATCTGCACTGCTGAAGTCCCATCACCTCCTCTGCACTGTTTCTTCTATGGTGATGCTGCCTCTGCACTGCCATGCTCACATATAAATAATCCCAGCTTTGCCCTCCACTTCACTATGATCTCCTACACCAACTGCTCCACTTGTCCCGCTACCTTCTTAAGGCCCCCGTAACTCATATGTGATCCAATAGTTTGGGCACCTCAAGGATCCTACCTACCATCTGTAGCTTCTCTACAGACCAATATCTCCCCACCTCTTCTCTTGAGGTTGAGGAGAAATCATGGATAAATCATCATCAGATCCATCGTCTTCTTTAGTTGCCACAACCTTGGAATCATCTTCCTTGTCCTTCTTCCTTAGAGGAAAAGTGGTGGAAAAGTGTCCAAGTTAACCACACCTAAACCATCAGATCTTGGATAGATACCTCTTCTTCTTCCCTTGTTGCTTCTTGGATGCAAGGTTTTCATCTTCCTCTTCCTCCTTCTTCAATTTGCTGGATCCGGTGCTGTTTTGTCTCTTGGTCATCTGGCAGATTTCCTCTTGTTGGGGGATAGATCACATGTCGTCCCAGCTTGGAAGGTCCTATATGCCCAAGATGCTTTAGAAAAACATTTCCCATTCATCTGATACTTCATTTAGAGTAGTACTCACCATGAAATAATCCTCCATTTTAACCCCCATTGCAATCAGCTGATCCCGGATTGTCTGCAACCTGGAGAGGAAAGGATCGATTTCCTCCCCCTTTTTCATCACAAACAACCTCATTTGGTTCCCTAGAAGCATCTTCTTCTGGACGAATGTCCTTGATACATTTTGGTCAAATATGTCCACTTAGTATTAGTCGTATTCTTCTCAGAAATGTGTAGGACCACCTGATTCTTGACCCTGTCCATGATAAAGTGTTTAGCATGAGCCTCCGCTTCATTATGATTTGCGAGAATAGAATCTTCTATTGGTGTAGCCAAGACATTCTCTAAATGTTCCCGAAGTGCATATGCCTCCAGAACCATTAGGATTCTGGCCTTCTAGATAGAAAATTTGGACAAGCTGTCCAACCTATCTTGATCACGCAGTCCATATGATTGCATCTAGCTTAAAATAATGTGTCGAAATAGATGCTTCTCTCCCTGCTATTGTTGCTACTCTCAATAGAAGCCATAATATAGGGTCCTTGATGAAAGTCACCCTCTATAGAAACTGATCCCTTTGACAAATAATTTCCCTCCTCCGAAATATACTAAATCCCTTAAATCAACCCTCTTCGATCACCATCCTAATCGATCCTCATATTTCTTTAGAAAAAATATGTTGAGCGACTCTTATCCTCTTGCACTTTGTCAACTTAGCTAGGGAATGTTCTGCACTGACAGAGCTTGTGCCACACCAACAGCTTCTGAAGACTGGAAGCTACACTTCCAACCCCAAAAAATTGCACAACAACACTGAAAACAAGACTGCGTCACCCCTAGGGTCTGCTCCAGCCACTGCGTCACCTCAACGTGCCTTTAACCAACACTGCATCACGCTTAATCTTGTTGCGTCAACCTTTGCTTAAGCAAGGTTGCCGGTGTGTCACCCTGATGGTGATGTGTCATCCTATGCATGATCAAAGTGGCTCTGTGTCCTTCTCAGCTGGGTCTGCGTCCCCCTTGATGTTGTGCTACCTTCTCTGGTCTATGCTGCTTCAACTGTCCTTCCTGTAGTAAAAAATCTTCAGCTGCTTTGCTGGTGATTCAACTTGATCTGCAATGCTCTGATACCATGTGAAATTTTATAAACATAAATCCTATTGTAGTGTCCTGATTTAATTTTCCTACTTGAATTAAATTAAAAGTTAATTTTATGAATTATTCAGTAAAATCATCAAATTAAACACAGCTACAACCTACACAATTACTGAACATCACGCCCACATGAAAAAGAGACACATATTTTTCAAACAAATGTCCCCAGAAAAAACCCAATGCGGGAAAACTGGTGCAACTAGCTCAAGAGGGTTTTATTATTATGAAGAATCTAAATAAAACAATATCTGGGCACCAAAAGTGTTCACCCTATAGATAAATTACATCGAATTAGTACCTCTTTCACTTGGAGACATAAAATATGGCTGATTCACTCCCTCAAACAGGAATTACAGAACTTGAGCCCTTTCTGGGTCACCAAAAACCCCAGTGCTATCCCTCAACCCTATGTGTCAGCCTTTATGGCCTACGCTAGCCTCTGCACTGCCCTGTATGGGCCTGCGTCAACCTCTCAGGGCTTATATTTCCCTTGCGTTGCCCTAACTGGGCCTGTGTCACCCCTGAAGGATTACTCCTGCCTCTGCACTGCCTTCTGTGTGGCCCTAGCTGAATTGTATATCTCTAGCTGGCCTCTGTGCTGCCTGGTATACTGCCTCTCTGCCACTGTTGTATTCTTGTCCTCGGATCAGATCATCCCTTGCCAATCTCTGCCCCTCACTGCACTACAACTCGCTTCAAAATTCTTAGCAAACCATGCCCTAAAATTTCGACTTAGCTTTAGTGCTCTGCCAATGTGTGTATTTTCCAACTAACCCCAATCTCTTCTCTTATACTTTTCTCATTGGCAAACCAACGACTATGATATAATATCTAATCAAGAGCTAATATTATAAGCTTCTTGATCCACGTCACGTAGAACATTCTCATCACA
>CM076578.1:1270533789-1270719539 GCA_034641835.2 Pinus albicaulis | reverse complement strand
TCGTCGATGCCCTGTTAGGTGGACGTAGCCCAGATTCGTTGGGGAACCACGTTAAAATCTAATCGTCTTTATGTTTTTTTTCTACCGTGTGTGATTGTTTTAAGTTTCTCGCTGTGTTAATTACTTCCCTAACATTTTCGCTTTAAGGAGTTAGAAAAAAACATAAGAAAACTCACAGAGCTATTTTTCGTAAGTTTAGTCTCTAAACCCGAAAAAGGATAAAATAATGTAGGAGAGAACTCTATCGACCATGCTTAGTCAACGTATATATTTTTTGTAAATATTCTAATTCAAATTGAAAAGGGGTAAACATATACGTAACAGACTAATTGCTCATTCAACTTTAACGAGTTAGAAAAAAGTCAAGTACTCAATGATATTTTCTGTGTTTAGAGAGTCCTAGAAGGTCTGCAAAGAGTGTGACTCCGTGTTTTGCTTTTTCATAGTTTTATAGAGTCCGAAAAAGCGATAAAATTATACTCAATGTCAAAATGTTCTTTCCAAACATAACCCGTTTCCTACACAAAAACTCAAAAAGATTACAAATATCTGCCCTAAAAATATGAAAAAAAAAATTATTTTGACTTCTAAAGTGAAAATAAATAAAATAATATTATTTTATTGATTTAAAATTATAAAAATAAGTTAAAATAAATCATTTTCACCTTTTATTTTTCAGAGCAGAGCAAAAAGAGTTTTTTCCCTAAAATTTCCAGAGCAGATATCAGGAGAACCCACCAACCATTTTGAGAACCGTCCACGCTAGGTATTCCACATCATCATTAAATTTATTTTCATCCGTTTAGTTTTTTATTTTAAGTTTTTAGGGCATTTTTTAGGGCTAAACAAGGTTTTAAAATCTGCCCTCGGGGGTGCATAGGCTTTCATGGTGATATCCGCGCACCCCGATGATTTTTTAATAGAAAAAATCATTGGGTCGTCACAGTTTTTATGTGTAGATCATGCGCAAAAATGCACTGTGTACACATAAAACCTATGCAAGAACCATGGGGTTTTGAAAACATGTTTCTATCCATAAAAAATGGCTTAAATTATCCCAACTTATTTCTAATGATCTTAATTGATGGTTTATAGGCTATCAATCATGTTGGAATGGCGAGAAAGAGAGCATGAACTTGCAGATAACGCAACCATGGATGACATGGCATAAATTCCCACATTGAAAAATTGTGGCTTGTATCAAGTCTGGGCTATTCAAGGTATGAAAGCACAGGTTGAGCTGATGACATGGCTAGTGAATGCTTGGGATGTTTGAGATCAATGTTTCATCATTGGATACCATAGGCTTGTGATCGAGTCAGAGGACATCTATTTTCTCACTGGATTACCTCGCAGAGGGAGAGACATTTCCTTGTTTGGAACAAGACCAGGTGGTCTTCCCACTACATCTTATATGGCTCAATATTGTAGACAAGTTTCAGAGTTGAAGGATGGTCACATTGATATCAAAACTATTGTGTGACTAGACCTAAAGACCATTGCATTCAAAGTTAATGGGTTGTGTGGGAGTGCAGCTCTGCATGTGGCTACCAAAGCACAAATGTAGACTACAGTTGAATGTTCCGAGGGAACATTTTTCAATTGGTGTGAAGGAGTGTTGTTTAACATGAAGGGACAACTTATGAGAGCTAAGAATGGGAAGTTGAAAAACTTCGACTATGGAGCCATTCTTGTGTCTTTCACTTTGGAGAGGATCCCACTCCTCGCACCTCAATAGTCTCTAGTGGATCCCACAGGACCTAGGGAACCACGTATGTTGCGATGGGTGGCATTGATGGCTCACCATGGTGGCGATGGTGGTACAGTGGTTTTCTATACTCCTCGGTTCTTTATATGGCTTAGGAACCATATCTTCATGATTGAAGATTTTCCTTACGCAAGGATGGATTTCAGAGGTGACCTTGACACATCAATTCCACTAGGGGTACAGTGGGATGAATCAGGTAAATAAAATCATTTTGAAGTTTTTATGTTATCTAATTTTTATTTGGTTTTCTATCATCCAATATTGATAAAAATTTAAATGAATATTTTGACCCATCACGACCAGCAACGCTTCATCGCTTTGATAGGTGAGATGTGCAGACTATAGTAGGCCCACCATAGACCGATGTGGCAGAGATCCTTACAGAGCTGGAGCACAACCTAGAGAGTTTGAATATTAGTGTTCCACAGACAGGGACAGATGATATACCTCTCATAATCTAGAGGCATGTGACTGGTGTTCTATTCCCATTCAGAAGATATATGCGTAGGGTGGCACATGTCAGTTTTCTATCATGATCATCATCATGTATAATCAATGGTCGATTCATATTGACATTTTGTTTTTTGTATCAGTATCTTTATATCATAAGGTGTTTTAAACCTATGATCACAGACGATGTAATATATTTTTGACACACAACTATTTTTACCCTAATGATATTTACTACTTTCGATCTCTGAGTATCTTGTTTAATATGGATTAAATATTATTTTTTTTAAATTTTAATGCTGAAGATGTCTATTTAAAACTTTATTAGCTAATGCATCAGCCAATGTGTTTAAATTTCTTGAAATGTGTTGATATTCAGTATAATCAAATTGTCTTTCCAAGAGACGAACCCTCAAAAACATTCTTAAATAAGCTAGATTTCTGATAGCGTAAACACCATTTAAATGTAATACAATGAGTTGCAAATATAACCTAAGAATCAAACGTCGAATACCAAATGTGATGACATTATATAATAGCTCAATGACTGCGCTATATTCTACAATATTGTTCGTTGTTTGACCGAGGCATATCCCATGCATAGAGACTAACTCATCGGTGGGTGAATAGATGAACCATGCCACGGAAGAGATGTTCCATGTACTATGACAGGCACTGTCAGCAAAACCAATGTAAGTTTGAAGGAATTTCGACATTTGTAGTATCAAGAGTAATCAAGATAAGCAACGAAATCAGCAAAAAATCGTCAAGAAAAAATAACTAATCCTAAGGCACACTTTTCTAATCTAAGGCACATTGTTCTAAAATGTAACTAATGTACAAAGAGGATCTTCACACGAAAAATCATGCATAATATCTCTTGAGATAAAGGCCATTTATGAGTTTATCTAAAGGTACGTTGTCATAATCGATTAACTCATAGGCTCCTTTTGCAAGCACGTGCTTAACAATATAAGGACCATGCCACATTGGTTCGAATTTAACAGCGTCTAGTTTGTCGTGAGCTTGATCGTATACTAGAACTAGGTCACCTTCTGAATATATGCGAGGATTAACACTTTGATCATATTGAGCTTTAACACTTTTTTTATGAGCCTCAACAGTTAATGCAGTGGTGCGACGAGTTTTATCTAACTGTAATAGGTATATTAAGGTTTTTTCTCTTCAGAGGTAGCTGGTAATAATTAAATGGCTAATTTGAGTGACAGGATTTCACATTCAATGGGTAACATAGCTTCCAAATCATAAACAAGCAGAAAAGAAGTGAACCCTATGGATGTTTTTGCAGAGGTACGGTATGCCCATAATGCCAAAAAAAACATGGTATGCCAATTTGTTTTACAAGTTCTGATGGTTTGTTTAATCGTGTTGGTAAAAAACTTGTTGACAGCCTCAACTTGACCATTATCTTGTGGGTAATATGGTGTATAATTATCATGGTGTAGGCCAAGTTGATCAGAAAGTTCGGTCATCATAATGTTTCGAAAATGACTTCCATGGTCCTTAACGATAGCTTGAGGGACACCAAACTGAGCAATTACATGATTGAACATGAAAATTGCTGCAGTTTTTCCATCAGCCACAAATGTAGGCATCGCCTCGGCCCATTTGGTAAAGTAATCTACAACGAGAATAATATACCCATGCCCCCCAGTTGAGTCAGTGTTACATGTGAAGAAATTTATGCCCCATTTGGCTAAAGGACCAATAGAAATGATTGGGTGAAGATGAGTTGGAGGTGCACGCATCTTTCGACCAAAAATTTGGCAATTGTGGCATTTTATAACCGCAAGAATACAATCTTTGAATAGTGATGGACAGAAATAGCCAGCGTGCAATATATTTTGGGTTGTGCCAAACCCACACATATGACCACCACATGATCTAGAGTGGAAATCATTCAAAACCCTTTCGACTTCTTCATGAGATATACAACGTCGAAAAATAGAAACAACACCACGACGATAAAGAGTATCACAAACAATATTATATTTTTGATATGGGTATCTAATTCTTCGTCGATTTGATCGTGAAATATCCATTTGAAAGGTTTGGGTCTAGTGATATATAATGATATCCCCAAACTAAGTATCTAATATACTGATTAGAAACAGAGATTCATCAATGAGATGGTTTTCCACCACCGTTTCAGATTTAGTATTAGGAAAATCACACATAAGCTTAGCAAATACCAGTGATTTCTTAGACTTGGATTTCTCAAAATCCAAATCAAACTCTTGTAGGATAACTATCCATTTAGAGTATTTTCCCCCGAGAAATTGTTTCGTCAAAATATACATCATCGGGTTGCAATTAGATATCACTATGGTTTTGCATAACAATATGTAATGATATAAACGTTGGAAAACTTGAACAGCTGCCAAGGCCAATTTCTCCACATGTGAATACTTGATTTTTGTCGGGCTGAGATTTCGAGTTAGGTAATAAATCACATGTTCATTGTTAGAAACATCCTCTTGAACTAGAACCATTCCAATCGTGGAATCATACACAGCTAAATACAAAAAGTAATCTTTGTGATAATCAGGAAGATGCAACAATGGTGCATGGGTCAACACGTGTTTAAGCGCATCAAAAAATTTATCGGAAAGCTCGTCCCAAATGAATGGAACATCCTGTTTTAACAACCGGGTAAAACCTTTAGTTAACTCAACATAGTTCGGGATAAAACGATGCAAAAAGTTTTCTTTCCCTTGCAAAATTTGGAGTTGACGAAGAGTGGAAGGAGGAGGTAGATTAACAATAGCCTCAACCTTCGATGGATTGACACGAATGCCTTCTTTTGAAACAATGAACCCAATTAAATGTCCTGATTGTACACAAAATACACATTTGTGCTGATTCAAACGAATGTTGTAATGCCTAAATCTCATAAAGATAACACGTAAGTGGGTAGGATGATCTTGTCTGCGTAAATAATGATTAGGTAAGTCATCCAGGTAGGGTTGTACAATATGTTTGAAATCGTGAAATGCATAAGACATATCTCGTTGAAAATTTGCGCCAACATTTTTTACTAAAAAGGGTAATTTACAGTATGAAAACGTGCCCCATGGACATATAAATGTTTTTTTAGGTTGATCAGCAGGGATTATGTTGATTTGATTGTAACCAGAAAAACCATCCATGAACGAGAATATTTTGTTTCCACACAATCATTAATAATTTGGCCAATATAAGGGGTAGGATAATTGTCCTTAGGACAGGCCATGTTAATATCCTGATAATCGACACATACTCTGATAGTCCCTTGTTTCTTGGTTATAGGAACTATCTTAGATACCCAACCCGTCAAAGGAATAGGATAAATAAATATTGCACGTAGTAATTTTTCAACTTCAACTTTAATTGCAACGACTTTCCGCGGATGTATCAGACGTAATATCTGTGTAATGGGCTTAGCATCCGGGTATGTTTTAATTTCATGAATAACAATATTAGGATCAATACCTGGCATTTCTTCATAAGACTAGGAAAAACTGTCTCAGAATTATTGATATAGGGCTTTATAGATCCTGATCTCTTCAATCAAGCAAGAAGCACCTATATGAATGTTCTCAATTATTTTGGGTTTAATTGATATGTCAATAGGAATTGTGGTGGAAATATTTCCCAATTTTTTCTCAAAATATGAATGAAGAATGGACATAGGATTTTGAGGTTACTTGACATAATCAATTAAAAATATGGATTAAAAATCATTCTCGAGTTTATCAAGGTTAGGTAGAAAAGAAGATCGATAATGGATATTTTTCCATGGTAATTCGCCCGATGACAAGATTTCTCAGATATTTTCATCTGTTGAAAACACTTGCTGAAAAGGATCCGAAAATGATGTAAAAGTTAAGCTTGATAAAGAAGAATACTCTTCACTAACCACATTCATTTGATCAGTATAAGTTGATGGGGTGTCAGAACACGATTGTACTACTACATATGTTGATTCAAAAGGACTTAAAAACATCTCGCCACCATAGGAGTCCAATTCTGATTCTAAAGGCACATTCCAGGTGTCATCAAATAGCATTGTGCTTGATGTAATCATATTGATATTGGAAATAGTTCGGGGTACGTTGGGAGAAGGTATAGCTAAAGTTCCCATGAGAGAAAAATCCTTGACTATTCCTATCCCAACATCTTCATAATGGATAACCGTTTTTCTGACATGCTGGATAATATCTGTAGAATTAGGATCTGAAGCGAAGTAAGGCAACTAATCTATTTTAAAAATATTTCCTTTATGAGGAAAAATTGTCATTCGAAAGACTGATGAAACAAAAACAATCATAGGATAATACCAAATTTGACCCAGAAAAAGGTTGTAATCAATAGGGGCATGAACAACTTCCACCTCGAGTGTTACAATTTTTCCTTCTACTTCTATAGGCAGATCCTGGAGTATTTTGAACGAGAAAAGACCTCTTCCATCAAAGGCTTTAAGAATGGTGGGTGACTGGTTGATTGTCGGAGAACCAAGAGTTTTCCAACAAGCTAAGGACACAATGCACGTAGATTCTCCCTCATCAATTACTGTGCGAAAGACTCTCCTTGATTTGACTGATATCGAAATTTGAAAATCCATTTGATGTGGGAATCTAGGTACAAAGTTTTTGAGATCAAAGACAATAGGATTTAAGTCTTGAGGATCAATCGCTCCTATAGCTGATAATAGTAATTTCCTATGAGCTGGAAAATATTGAAGCACTTCGAGGGCCAACATTGTTGAAGGGGATATGGCCAAATATTCAACAATATTGTAATTTTGGGCTGCTCTCGCATGTGGATTGAAAGAAGATTTTCGAAGTACGCCTTTGGAAGGTTGTTTAATCACCAAATCAAGATTAGGTTTCTCGATTTTCAATGTTTCAGAAACTGAAGGAGTTGATACTGGTGGTTGACTGGATGATTCAATTTCTTTACTAGTTACATGAATCTTAGATCCAGTCTTGAGATCATGTCGCAACCATGATTTGGGACATCATCAAGATATCTACCGATGAATTGGAAGAGGATCCGATCATTTTGCTATCTTGAGATGGAACAATATTTTTCAAGACAACAGGTGTGGGTGAACCTTTGACAAATTTGGATACCTCGGTCCGATGCGGGTACTCTTTGGTGTAGTGATCCTCATCACAAATAAGATAATAATAAAGAGGTTTCCATTTTTCGTCTAACAGTTTGGTTTTTTCAGCTTTCTCTTTGGGAGAAGTGTTTTGTTTATTTTTACCCTTCCCCTTCTTCTTATTGCCGAATTATTTAGCTTTGGTTGTAAATTAGTCTATGACGTGAATCTTGACATAAGTTTCTAAGAAAGGGTTTCCTTTAGGTGAATTTGGTAGAGTTATTATTGGAGAAGTAGATTAAATTATTTCTTCTTACTCTTTGTCATATTAACTGTACCAATTACACCATCTGTAGAATGAGAACTAGGAGGAGTTGCAGTAAGTTGGCTTGGGCATGGTAAATCAAGAATTTTTTCATACATAGTACCAGACTGTGTGTAAACGAGGTGCAGGTACTATGCTTGAGCTATGATCTGCTATTCTGTTACAACGCCTCCTTTAGCTACATCTTCAGTAATCTCAGGAAGTAATGATTTAATGAACCATTCTACCAAAATTTGATCTGGAAAAAAAACTTTCACTAAACGTCATCTACGTCGCCATTCTTGTATGTGATTTGAAATATAAGTAGACGTACTCTGTTTTAATGAAGTCAAAAGTTTCGTGCCATTGTCATAATGGACTGGCAATTGAAAATGAGTTAGGAAGTCTGTTTCTAAGGCGTTGAAATTATTGAAAGAGCCACGTGGTAACTCAATGTACCACTTTGCAGCTAAGCCGATCAAATTTCTATGAGAAAGTCTCAAATGAATGGAATCATTGATTAAGGAGTTGGAAGTAGACCACAGATGATAAGTCATCACATGATTTGAGGGGTCTTCTCCTGATTTTCCTTCAAACTTTGGAATATCACTCGAAAACTTCGTGGGAATTGTCGACCAAAATGGAATATAATAAATCAGATCATTCATTAGCCGAGATAAGTTCGGTAAATATAAAGGTGCAATGAACAGTAACCGCCGGTTAGGGTCTTGTTGTGAAAACTGATAACCTTGAGGAACAATACCAGTACCTGGAGGAGGATATCGAGGAAACCCTGGAATAGCATGAGAAGTTGGGATTGGAATACCTCCAAGGTATCCAGGGTTAGCCATACCGAACTAAGGTTGAGCTAGTATTTGATATGTATAACGAGGGTATGGTTGGCCCTTGTAAACTGGATTTTGTCCCATTTGTCCATATTTGAATTTCCCTTGAAAAAGTTGAATCTAAACAAACTGACCTTCAAAGGTTTGAACCATAAAAGGTAGACTTGTTTAAACCGTAGTTGCACCAGGTTGTCCTAAAAAGGTTTGAGGAATAGACTGAACCGTAGGTCTAGTTTGATGAGCAGTAATATGAGGGATTTCCTGTGTAACAGTTGGTGTTTTCATTTGAAGGTGGTAACAACAGGGGTTTGATAAACTCCGAGGATAGGTGTACTCGATTGTTGAAAATAAATTTGCACAACAGATTGGATAGGAGTACTTGGAGTACTCAGAACAACGTGTTGACTACTTGGCACAGATACCTATGGAGTAATTTTCATTGCACTCTGAACAAGATGTTGGACTTTGGTAAAACCAAATGGTCTAGCTGACTGATGAGGTTGAATATAAGGTACTTGTAAAGTAGGCTACAAATATTTTTGATTCAACAAGGGATTCCAAACAGTATTAATTCCTGGCTAAGGAAGTCCTATCAAAGGTTGCGATGCATAAGGTTGATCATAACCAGTTTGAGGCATTGGAACATAAGTTTGATAATTATAAGGAATATTTGGCCCTAAAACTAAGGGATAAGTTCCAGGAAAAGGTTGTCCTCCTTGAAAGGATAGTTGCTTTTGATAAGGTTGCTGCCCTTGGAAATGTAGTTTCCCTTGGAGAATTTGCTGCCCTTGGAAAGGTAGTTGCCCTTGGAGAGGCTGCTGCCCTTGGAAGGATTTTTGCCCTTGGAGACGCTACTTCCCTTGGAAGGATTGTTGCCCTTGAAAAGGCTGCTGCGCCTGAGGCGTTATATAGCCACCTTGAGAGCTAGCCCAAGGAATATTTCTGGAAAACATATAGACATGTTCCATTATCAAAGGTTCGGTGGTAGATTCATAGAGACTAGTCGATTTTCTGAAAGTTTCGAAAGATGGAGATGCTCCTGAGAAAGTGACAGAGAGCGACTGGTATCCAGTAGGACTAGATGGACCGCCATACAAAAATGTTTCTGGTGATGAAGAAAACATAGATGACTTAGTAGACATGTTTGGTGAAGTCATGTCACTACCTATGGGTATAGCATAAAAAAAAGTATGCAATGTGATGAATAATTATAACTAGATTTATGCAGAAAGTCAGTAAATTGATGATACCAAGGATTTGGTCTAAAAGGAACGAAAGGGTAAATTTGTTCACTAAACCTTAGATCTAAAGATCCTTGACATGAAGGAATTGTGATCTCTTCTTCCACGTCAGAAATATATTCAATACTAATTAGGCTAGGAGGAAGATTCTCAGTAATAAGAAGTTTCACTCGAGGTGAATGAGGATGACCAGGAGTTGAGGCTATGAGATCCAAAGGTGACTCAGAAAAAGTATATTCAGATTCAGACTTCAATATTTCAGGTTCAGTGAATTGGGTATCTCACAATTCACCAGTAATAGATTCAATTATAATTATTTCAGAAATTTATGGTTGATCTTGATCTTTTTCAATTATCTGAGGTTGATTAACTTTGAAATCAGGATGTATTACAATGGATGTTTCTCCTTGTTCAGTAGACCCTGTTCCTAATTATTGAAATCTTCTAGTTTTAATTTTTTCCAATTGACTGGGTGTATACTTAGGGGGTTTCCCCTACATTCTACGTGAATGTCTTGGTAATTCAACCACGGTTAATATTTCAACACACAAAATCAAAAAATTTCAAAAGAATACACCTAAGGTGGCTAAAAAAATAAAGCAAATGAACACACGCCTGAAAATCTAAGATACAAACCACACAAAAATTGTATGTTTCCACAATAAAAGCACTAGTTGGTGATGAAATCCGACGTCACAGAAATGAATGGGGAAAACTGGCAGTTGGAACAGTTACCTTGAAAACCTGCTTAATGAAACAGTCTAGTGCAAGTAACTCCACTATGCCATCTCAAAGTGAAGAGTACCCTCCAGAACATCCAAGTGAGTCTAGTCAATGTCTACTCCAGGTACAGTGAGACCTTCCCTCCACCGTCAGCTTTGGAAAAATCCTAAATATTATGGCCATTAAGGTCACCAAATGAGACAATTTCACATGGGGGAACAATCTATGATTCTATATACATGCAAGGGCAGAGTATCAAGCTCAATACCCCTTAAAGCTCCTCGACATGGTAAATCTGAGGTTTGCTAACAAGTGACCCTAGGCTTCTCGACAATGGTTAATATGAGGTTTACCATTTGTATTACATGCACATATTCTATCTTCAACAATGAAGTAGGTACGATTACCTCATTGGGTCCGACATGACCTCGTGCTTGACTCTTTTATGAAGAGCTTCCCGGAGTGAAAATGCAGCAATTGGATTTCCCTACTGCAAGATGCTATTTTTTTTTTAATTGCTTCAGAACGTTTATTAAAACCTATTCCAAAGCACTAGCCTAAGCTAAATTGGTGGAATGAACCCTAGAAAATGTGAAAAATATCTAGATTGATTTTACTAAGCGCTGTATTTATTTGGTTGTTATTAACGCAAAGGCGTATGGAGATGAAACTTGATGTTATTGTGACCTGACTCAAAAATACTCTAAATGCATTGATATGAAAAATGCAACTCTTTTATTCCGATGAATTATATATAGAAGAAAGTTGAAGGACTTTGAACTCAAAAGTACAAGTTTCCTAAAACCTCAAATAAAATTCCTTTTCGATAAGAAAATTTTTCCATTAAGAACACAATTTCCAAGCATGATCAATGTCTCTTTTTGTGAATTAAATTTCGTTGATTACAAAATCAAAAACTACAATTTTGATAAACAAACAAATCTCAAAATAAGGCAACTTCTAAAACCCTAAAAGGTACAAAAAATTCAAAGAAAATCAAATTTCTAATTATCAATCCTAACTAAGATACCTATGAGTGTCTTTCTAATGATTTCTCTTAGTTGTAATTAGAATAAAAATGTTTCCACTTGACCTATCATAAATGAAATCATGAAAGACTAGTTTGAGAAAAATCAAACTTCGGTGATCTAGAAGCTTTTTCGTTTTGCAATCGAATAAGGAACAAATAATCAAAGAAGTTAAGGTCAGAAATAATCATGGTGGCTCAAGGAGACAAAATCATAAAACTAGTGATCTTAGGCAAATGAATGTATCTTCCAAAAGGATCAAAATCAAACCATGGTAAACCTTAACTGTATAATGCAAAAAGGATGATTTATCAAACAAGACTATAAGGTGTTAAAGAAGAGCTTATACATAGATTCTCACAACTGGTATAGATCATGTTAAACCTCAAGAATTTGGTTATCTGACTCCGGAAGAGAAAATTTTAAAATTTCCCAGGGGGTATGCAGCTTCTCAATTCACACCAGTGCGCATGCACACTGAACTATGTTGACAAGTCCCGCAGGTTGCCCCTCTGTTTTCCACAGAAAATCTCATAGGGCAGCGAAAAGTTGGAAAAAATTAATTTTTAGGTTTTCTATCTCAGAGAATATAAAAGGTCATGTGCCCAACCACACTCAGAGAAGTCAAAATAAGAAAGATAGAATGTCAAACTGAACAGAACCAAAGAAAACTAAACTTGTCTTCCCCATTATGGTCGCCAATTTGTTATTTGGTATAATCCATCTTGCGGACAAGAGCGATCTCCCTAGTACTCCAACAACTAACTAGAAACAAAGATCCATTGAATATCTATTTCTCTAGATTATTTATATCTAAGATTATTACAACCTTGAAATAAGAAGGTTATGCTCCTACCTTTCAACTGAGATGTTCGATGTAGTCTTTTTCCTTTCGCTCCGAAGCATTTCTTCAATGCTAAGAAAAACCTGCAATCACAAACAATACAAAAGATCAAAGCACCTACAGTATATAATAATAATAAATACTAATCTAACTTAGTGATCAAGGATTCTAAGTATTGACATCATTTCCATGAATTCAGAAACAAGACAATGAGAAAAAGAGATCCATATGTATTATCAGAAATTGAAAAGAGCATTCTTACAACCTGTGCTTTGATGTTGTACAAAATTCTCCTGTGTGTTTGCGCAATAGTTTCCTTCAATCTGATAAGCCTTCCTCTCTAGAATGTCCAGCATGAAGTCATATGCACAAGGGTGTAATCTTCAATGTGCCAACAACAACTTACTAGTTCAAAAACTATGAACTTCTATGAACTCTCTCCATCTTAGAATCTATACAAATCAGTATCTACTCGTCAACCTGAAACTTCAGCTCAATTTATAGAGAGATTGAGGTAGTTTCAGATCCATTAAGAGAGCGATGAGTTCCTCCCATGAAGGGATTTGGGTTCCTTTAGCCAAGGGATAAGTTCCATGAGTACAGGGATAAATCTCAAACTGGCATGACTCCACAGGCTTCTAGTTGGGAGAATATTCGACCAACTAGGATTCTAGAAGTTACTTTTTATATTTACTTGCTTTTTATGGGGGTGTACATGTTTTAGTGGCAAACAGAGCGGTGATCGCTACAGCTAATGGAAAAATCATCTACGCATGCGCAGGAAAAGGCCATAAAAAGCGCGCAGGGAATGTTTTAAAGAGTTTTTCTCCAATTTACAAGACTTGGTTTAGGAACATGAGTGTTTTTTACTTCTAAGGGAACATGATATGGACGATGATATACCCATATGGACAATCAAATGTCATGGTGAAAAAATGACATGTAACAACTACGAGGTTTTCCATAATCGTGAACTTCACCCATGAAGACCAACCTTATGTTCAATTTATGAAATCTCATTGCAAACTGGTCACTAAACTTACCGGACCCCATCCTTATGTTCAATTTATGAAATCTCATTACAGACTGGTCACTTCACTTACTTGGGTGGTCAGCACGACTAAGCTAGTCTCCCTAATGCTGGTGGCCAACAAAAAAGCCATCCACTATCACCTTGGTGGCCTTTCTCCACATTTTAGACCACAAACATCCTAGTATAGGGGTATCCCTAAGTTCTATCTAGATAAATTTTGTAGATGTGGGAGCAGTTTTCAGCAAGGATTTATTAGGAATGAGATTGATCAAACAATCATATTTCCATAAGAGTGAAATAAAATATGAAGTGTTATATGAATAAAAAGTGTAACACAAGTTTGCCCATTGAAATTTGGATTACCATTAACCATGAACTTGTGTTAAAATGTTGGAAATGATTATGTTATGACCGTCTTTGATGACCACAATTAGTACATGAAACACAAATTGTTGGAACAATATCTCAAAGAAGATAAAAATGAGGGGTTGTGGCCATGTGATTCTAAACCAATCATTTCATTCCAAAAGTGCCAAAAATTAACATTCACATTAACTATCCAAAATGTAACATGAAATTGAAAGTGTGAAACATGTCCCATTAAGAATAAACAATAGTTTGATTTCAAACCAATATGAGAAACTTAAATGTGATTTAAAAAAAATAAAAGATAAAAAATTTTAAATAAAAATAAAAAATTTACTAACTTAATAAGGGGTAGGTTACAAGAAAGTAGTGTTTTTCAAGGGTGTTTGATTGTGACTGTGCATAATTGCAAATGAAGGGTTCCATACTTAAAAGTTTTTTTTACATTCTGAACCTAAAAAAGATTTATTCTCACCTGTAATATTTTTTATTTTATTTTATTTAACTTGTTGTTTTTCATATTCTATATATTTATCCTATACTAAATTTATTTTTTCATTATATTTGTAATTGCAGGTCTAGTCTTGGGGTAATGGACAATATAAAAGATACTTCATATGGAAGAAAAAAATACACTATTTCTATTGAGGTGGACCAAAATATGGCACCATTAGACAAGAAAAATAGTCCTAAATAAGGGGTGTAAGTGACAATGACAATATAAAAAGAAGAGACGGGGAAAAACATGTTGACCTGTGGGCAAAGGGAGAGTTATTCCCAATAGATCCTACCACAAATTCTCACCCAAAATTTAAAATTGTAACGAGACTGGTCAATTTTTTGTGTAATGGGAAGAATGGGTTTCTAGGATATTGTGAAAACATAAAGAGAACTTGTAAATATCTTGAGGATAAAGTGGAAAACCTACTCAAAACAATCTATGATTTGGAATACCAAAACTACAAGTTGGTTGAAATCATTAATCAAATTCAGAACATTAATTTGGTTGCAAATAATCAGAATATGAGTTTATGAAAAACCATCTTTCTACAAAATCAGAGTCTTATGAACAACGTTGTAGAAAATAAAAGATTGGGTGAAGAGGGAAAAATGAACTTTGAAGAAAATAAAAGATTTGTCAAAGAGAGAGAATCTTTTAGTAAAGAGATTAACAGTTTTAAAATTAAGGTTGCTAGTTTAACAAGGAATTGAAATTACTCAAGAAAACACCATTTGGAGGAAGATATAGAATTAAAAAAGTTAACAACATTTCTTCTTTGGTATCCATAGGGGGTGCTATGAAAAAGAGAGTATATGCTATAAAATCTCTCGTGAAGCCAAGCAAGAGAGAAGAAATCTTGGAGGGGGCAAACATGTCTTATATATTGAAGTTCATGTTCAAGAAATATGAGATAATATCCATGATTGGACAAAAACGTTTTGATTCCCTTAGCAGATGTCTTGTTGAACAAGTGATAAATCAACTATCAGAGTCCATGAATGTATAGAAAGCCCAAAGTGTTTGCGATGATATTGGGATTAGTAGACGAGGTTATAAAACACTTTTTAAATGCTTACAAGAAGGATTGATAAATGTTGGAATCACTAAAGTTGTCATTCCTCGACCTTTTCATATAAAAAAGTGCTCGTGCAAGAAGTAATAGCAAAATTGTTGATCTTCTGTGTGACATGTATCATATAGAAGAAAAGAAAGAGATAAACAAAAGGGTGGGAAGAAAAATGTTAAGAATGAAATTGTGATTCTGAATTCGAAGAACAACATATGGTTAGATCTAGAGAAAATATTGCAAGCTATGGTGAAATTTTACGATGTGGAGGAAGCACATGGAAAATTGATTTTTGTTTTCAAATTGGATGAGATGTAACTCATTAATAGTGAGAAATATGAAATATTTTCTATCACATTAATGAACAGGGCAATGGATCCTAATATTGAGGTAACTGATAAAAAATAAATTTTCTGTCCAATCTGAGAATCACATATGGTGGTTGGGATTGTTTCGCATATATAAGGAGTCTCATGGAACATTAAAATGGTTTTTTTTTAATCAAAATTTGATACCCACAACAATTGCCTCACATAGAATGGGAGAAAAACTAGTTTTTGATGATTATGGATCATATGAAGTTGAATGGCATCTAGTAGCTGATTTAAAAACTTTAAAATTCATGTACAATGTTGGCCATGGTGCTAATGCAAAGCATAGTTGTATTTATTGTATCCACACAAGGAAAAAAGAAAAATTTCCAAGTGGTGGGTGGTCAAATGGGATTACAAGTTATAAATAAGATATTTCTCCAAATCGAGATGAGATGGATGAAAATATGGATCCGATACTACCTATACCACTTACAAGAGTACATATATGTACGTTGCATGCATTTGTAATAATTGTTGATAAATTAGTGTACCTTTATATTCTATTTGCTTGGAATAAAAGGCCACGAGAAATTGCACTAAATTCACTTGATGCAATTGAGAAGGTTCTTTCTAATGCCTGTTTGCATGGACTCTGGAGGTAATGTGAAAATTTGCAAAGATACAAAATTTTCAGGAGCCCGAGGTAATGTTCCTTCTAAACCATCCATGGGAGGGGTTAAAGCACGACGCTTTATTATAGATGTAAAAGCATAGGGAAAATGCCAATGGGAAATTTATAAAGAACTTATTGATGCAGAGGATGATCGAACTAATAGCTTCTTTCATGTGGTCAGTCAGAGTGTTTTTATTAGCTCTATCTATGAATATGACAATGTTTCAGGGCAATGCATAAATATACCATTATATATGAACATCTACAGGAGGTTGAGAAGCTTGTGGAATATTGTTAAGCATTATTTAATCTAGAATTAAAATATTTGATCATTTCATTTGAATTTTATTTTAAGTTGGAAAGATCATTGATCAATGTCGCAGTTGTGTGATCATCACTAAACATTGTCAAAAATTTCTCTTGAAACATATTCCAATTGGTAATAGAACGTGATGGTAAAGAAAAGTACCAGGATCCCATTGTGTTGGAAATACTGAGAGGGGAGTGAATCTATATTTCTTTTCAATTGTTATTTTTACCAGTTAGATTCTTCACAATTAAAACAAAGAAGTGTATAATAATAATATTATTAAGGATCAAGTAGAACTTCAATCCTTTTTTAAATAATCGAGTACAATAATTATGAGAGGGCACCAACCCTTTATGCTTTAGGCACCAACCTGTTTCCAAGCACCAACTTGGACTTTGATGAGGCTCCGACCTCTGGGGCTTTGACCCTATCTTCTTCAAGGCACCAACCTTGTGTTTAGGAGCACCACCTCCTAGGACACCAATACTTTTTTCTTCTTTTAATAGAGAATGTGAATAGTACTCACTTAAACATCCTTGACATAATTATTCATTGTTTAATCACTTACAAAATTCTTCACTATCTACTTGTTCATCACTGCACTTCAATTAACTCATCAGAGTTGTTGTCTTCACTGTCCAAAAGGAGAAATAGTCTGAATCACAGAGTCAATGAGGAGATCTAATCCAATGAACAGTCTGAGCCAAAGGTAGTAATATTTCACCAAGCCAAGGTAAGAAATGTTGTTGCACCAAATATATGCTTGAGTCACAAATTCGAATGCTCACAAGTTCGAGCCTCCTAAACTGGATGTGCTTGTTCACAGTTCCAAATCCGAGGGTGACAGTAATTGCTGTTCTTCGAGAACCAAGAAATAGGACTATTCTACCACGGATAAACAATTCTGGAACTTGACTCTCCTGAGCTGCAATTCCGAGCTGTAGTGAGATCAAAAATATATATCCGAGTTCCTAAAGTGGACTTAATTTTATTTTATTTTATTTGAATTTTTATTTTATTTTTATTTTGTATTTTTATTATTTATTTATTTATTTTTCGAAGCTTCTCACAATACTGAGCCCTTACTATATTGATCCGCAGTCCTGTAGCTTCTGTGGAGGGGACAAAGCTCCCAAATTACCTATATAATGTCTCAACTAGGTCCGAAGAGTGTGTCTTCTACAAAATTAGCCCTACCTGAATAGATGACACAGAAAAGAACTTGCAGTGCTAGAGAATAGGGTTATTCTTCTCCTTAAGGGTTCACGAGATGTGAACCTGTTCCTTTCTATGTGCTCTGACTTCTTCATCGAGCTGCCCTGTCAAAAATGGAGGTTTGGAACATGTATTTATAGTGTTTTGTTTTGTTATGAGTTGAAAGGGAATGCCAATAATACTAAGGCCGACATGAGAGACCTAACACAAGTCGGCTCAAGGACCAAATAAATATCATTGACTTGAAAAATATATTTCTCCCAAAATATTTGGAATTTTGGGCCAAGTAAGAGCTCACATGAAAGCTAAAATTATGCTCTAAATGATGGTGAAGGTTTCATAGAAAATTTTTGCATCTAGGTAGTAAAAATATAATTTTTAATGTGACTGGTCATTTATAGGTGCAAAAATAGAGGTAGGATAGAATGTCAAGAGGTTCTTTATGGTTTGATTCTTCATCATAGCCTACTTTATCATAAGGTTATCATGCCATAATGATATGTCTTCATGAGTCCTCCATCATCCATATGATCATCTAATCCTTCAGTATGGTCATTCATCATCATTCATCATCATCAAGCATCATATTGCCATCAATGACAACTTAGATTAACAATCTCCCCCTTTGTCATTGGATGACAATATTTTTCTTTTCTCCCCCTTTGACATCAATCGAAATGAGGTGCCAATGTACTCTCCCTGTCATGATGCTCCCCCTAAGATGCTGCTTGATTTAATGTGATACAAGAGCAATGACCCCCATCTTTTGGCGAAGATACTCAATTGATTCTCGTGGAAGGAGTTTTGTAAAGATATCTGCAATTTTCCCTTTTTTATTGATGTATTCCAACTTGATATTTTGTTCAACAACTTGTTCACAAAGAAAGTGGTATTTTATTGGAATATGTTTGGTATTTGAGTGCATCGCCAGATTCTTTGAAAGACTAATGGCGCTAGTGTTGCCACAAAATATAGTAATCAGTTGCTTAGTTTCTACGTTGACATCCTTCAAGGCTTCCCTCATCCATCGAATTTGTGTACAACAATCAACAACAACTATATATTTGGCTTCAGATGTAGAAATAGATATAGATGATTACTTTTTTCTGAGCCAAGATACAAGACAATCTCCCATAAAGAATGCATTTCCATTGGTAATTTTTCGATCATCCACGCTTCCGGCCCAATCATCATTAGAGTAAGCTGTCACAATAAGATTTGAACTCTTAGGATACCAAAGACCGAAATTAGCAGTTCCTTTCATATATATGAGAATTCTCTTCACAACTGCTAGATGGGATTGTTTAGGACTTGAATGAAATCTTGCTGCCATTCCCACTGTTTGCATAATATTTGGTCTTGTAGCAGTTAGGTATAGGAGAGCTCCAATTATTGACCTGTAAAGATTTGCATATATGAGAGGGGTATCATCATATTTACTTAATTTACAATCTATGGTCATCAGTGTGCTCATATTTGCACAATCTTCCATCCCATATCTTTTGAGCATGTCTTTAGGATATTTTGCTTGAGATATAAACATGCCTGCATAGATTTGAGATATTTGTAGCCCAATAAAGTAAGATAAATCACCAATCATTGACATTTCAAATCTTTTGGACATATTTAGAGCAAATTCATGGCTCATCTCATCATCATTGCTAGCAAAGATTAGATCATGAACGTATACAAGAGTGATCAGAAGTTTTTCCTTGGACATATTCATGTAGATATTGCTATTTGCTACTCCCTTTTTGAAACCTTCTTGTTGCAGATCGTGATCCAACTTTGCATACCATGCTCTAGGGGTTTGTTTTAATCCATACAAGGCCTTTTTCAGCTTGCATACAAAGTCTTTTCCTTCGGAAAGATCAAATCCTTTTGGTTGCTCCATGTAAACTACTTCCTTGAGATCTCCATTCAGAAATGATGATTTTACATCCATTTGATAAACCTTGAATCCTTTTGAGAAATTAAATGCAAAAAATATTCTTATGGCTTCCAATCGAGCTACTAGTGCAAAGGTTTCTTCGAAGTCAATTCCTTCAATTTGCGAGTATCTTTTGCAAACAAGTCTGGCTTTATTTTTGATGATTTTTCCATCCTCGTTCATCCTGTTTTTGAATACCCATTTTGTTCCAATTATATTTTTATCTTGTGGGTGAGGTACCACCTCCCAAGTCTCATTCTTTTCGATTTGAGACATTTCTTCTTCCATGGCCTTTATTCAATGAGGATCTTTACTTGCTTGAGAAAAAAATTGAGGTTCTATTAATGATAAGAGAGCAACATTATATTTTATTGGAGTGTTCGTCATCCTTATTCAAGTTTGGATTCCTTCATCTATATTCCCAATAATCATTTCTTCAAGATGATTTTTTTTGAAGGAATTTGATCTTAGAAGGAGTTTTCAAGGCTTCACTTTGTGGCTCTTCATCTTTTTCAGGTTCTTCTTCACTTTCTTCAAGGAAGGGCTCAACTTCATGATCCTCAATTTTCTTTTCTCGAATGCCTTCATAAATCTTCACATCAATTATTTCCACTATTCTTCGTAGACGATTGTTGTAACATTTTTAAGCTTTTCTCCCTGTGGAATACCCAAGGAATATTCCTTCGTCAACTTGAGAATCAAATTTTCCTAGTGAATCATCATTGATTTTTATGAAGCATTTGCTTCCAAAAATACTAAAAATACTTTATTGAAGCATGTCTTACTTTCCATAATTCATAAAGAGTCTTTTCATTATTTGGTCTTAGTTGGGTTCAATTTAAGGTATAAACTAGCATCCCAACTACTTCTCTCCAAAACATTGGTTGCAAATTAGTTGCTAGTAGCATTGTCCTTGCCATTTCTTGAACGACTGGGTTTTTTCTTTCAACTAATCCATTTTTCTTGGGAGTCCTAACAGTGGATAGTTCTCTTTTGATTCCATGTTCTTTACAGAATTCATCAAATTCTTTTGAGGTGAATTCTCCTCCTCTATCCGTTCTAATACATTTAATCTTAGAATATTTCTCATTTTCAATGAGAGCTTTAAGATTCTTAAAAAATTCAAATGCTTCAGATTTATATTTTATGAAATATACCCACATCATTCTAGTATAGTCATCAAAAAATAAAGCAAAGTACCTTTCACCTTGAAGAGTTGGAGTTCTGGTTGGCCCACATAGATCTGCATGAATGATCTCCAGAGGTTTTGATGTTGAGAACTCCTTGGTTTTATGGCTAGTTCTAGTTTGATTTCCATGCTTGCATGGGCCACATACAACTTGATCTGGCTTAAACATCTTAGGAATGTCCCTTATTGTATTAATCTTACTGATATTTATCAAGTTTTCAAAACTTGTATGCCCCAATCGCTTGTGCCATAGCTAAATTTCATCTGTTTGACTCAAGTAACATTTATCTCCTTGGTTTTATCTTAGAATGTAAAAGTTATCTGGTGTTGTTACTCCTTTTGCCACAAGTTCTCCTGAGGACGAGTCTCTTATTTCACAACTTTTAGTACTAAAGACAACATTATGTTCTTGGTCACAAATTTGGATAACACTTAAGAGATTGTGTTTGAGCCCCTCAAATAGCAAGGTATTTTTAGCCTTTCCTTGTCCATTAATGAGAGTAGTTGTTCCTTTTCCAGTGATCTTAGCAGATCCACTTCCAAAAGATACATTTCCGTTCTTTTTGTTTAATGAGACAAAATTAATTTGGTCACCTATCATATGTCTTGAAGCATCCACTATCCACGAATCAATGATTCTCATCACTATGAGCACATAGAGCTAGGCCACATTTATCTGTATTGAGATTCACCTTATAGCTTCCTCATTTTTGAGTGGGCATTTTTTCTCATTATGACCATGATTATTGCATTATGAAGAAGTTGGATCAAACTTAGCCAAAGGATCAAAAGAATTATAAGTCTTGATTTGTCCTTTCTCTTTAGGATCATGTAGTTTGTTCGTTTGATCCTTCAATCTTGGTGCTTCATTTTTATGAGCCTTACAATGCTGCGCTTTATGACCAAAGTTTTTAAAATAGTAAAAATACCCAAGAAAGATAGTTTGGTACCTGTTGTAAGAGTCATAACTTGAATCAAAATTCTTCCTTGGAGTTGAATTTCCTTCATTTCTTGTGTTGGAGATGAGCCTTTGTTCTTGGCAAGATATATTTTCCTCTTTTTGATGGCAAGAAAGTACACTGGCATAACTCCTTGTATTCTCAGTAATTGATGATTCTCCTTTGAAACCAATCCCAGATCTGTCATATTGAGGCTTTTGACTATTAAGGATGTTATCAAGTGTTCGAGAGATTTCCAACTCCTTTTGACTTTCTCCAATTCCTTCCTTAGAGATACTATTTCAGCTTCACGTTTTTCACATATATCTTCCTTTTCTTTTAGCTTATTGTTCAAGAAGTCTTCCCTTTTTTTTTCTTCCTCTTTTTCTATTTTGAGAGAGGCGATCTTCTTTCATAAATTCTCATTCTCTTCAATGGCACTTATCGGTAATTCATCCATATTTCCTTCGCCTTCTAATTATGAATCATCATCATTTTTGAATGCCATGAATAACACTTCTTTGCTTCCAACATAGTCATTTTCTTCATCTGATGAATCACGTCCTCTATTGTGATGAGGGAAATTTCTAGATGATTTATTCTTGATGACTACAAATTCATCTTCATCAGACTCATCTTGTTTGGAGAAGAATTTTTTCTTATTAAACTCTTTATTTTTGTAAGCCATATTTTCAGATTCCTCTTCATCATCACTATCATGTTTATAAGGACATTTTGTAGCATAATGACCTATTCTTCCACATTTGAAACAAATAAGAGGGTACTTACCTTTTAGCTTAGATCCATTCTTTAGTATTCGTACAAATTGAGCTAATTCGGTTTCAGTATCGGAGTCATCACTGTTGTTATTCCATCCTTTTCATCTTTTTGTTGATTTTGAGGCTTTAAATGTTGCTTCTTTGGAATTTGGAATTCCTTTTCTCGTTTCTAGCAATGAGGATTCCATGAAGTTCATCCATCTTGAGTGTATCTAGATCCTTCATTTATTCTATGGCACTTACTTTGGAGTCCAATCTGTCAGGAAGAGACCTTAGGATTTTTTGAACAATAGTGCTTCCTTCAATATTTTCTCCTAACCCTTTAAGAGAGTTAACTACTTCAGCTACTCAGAGGAAGTATGATGCAATATCTTCTTCATCATCCATTTTCAGACTCTCAAATTGTCTTCTATAGGTTTGAAGCTTTGCATTCTTAACTTTGGAGTCCCCATCATATAGGCCAACCACCTTATCCCATACTTCTTTGGTCGAGTCACAATTCATGACTTTTGTGAATTCAGAATCGATGATTCCACTAGTGATGGAATTTAAGGCTTTGGCATTAGGAATGCAGGATTTTCTTTCGCCTGGATCAGTTGGAAGAGTGGAAGGGGATTTTTACCCATTCAAAATAGAATGCCACACTTCAGGACCAAGGGACATTAAATAGTAGGACATCCTCTTCTTCCAGAAACCAAAATTTGTACAATCGAAGATAGGCAAATTCCCTGTTGCTTCTATGTTCTTCATTGTGTCTAAGAATCCTTCTTCCAGCTATTAGGATGATAATGAAGAAGCTAGCTCTGATACCAATAATTGGAAATACTAAGAGGGCGGTGAATTAGTATTTCTTTTCAATTGTTATTTTTACCAGTTATATTCTTCAAAATTAAAACAAAGAAGTGTATAATAATAATATTATTAGGGATCAAGTAGAACTTCAATGATTTTTTAAATAATTGAGTACAATAATTATGAGAGGGCACCAACCCTTTATGCTTCAGGCACCAACCTATTGCAAATCACCAACTTGGACTTTGATGAGTCTTTGACCTTTAGGGCTTCAACCCTATCTTCTTCAAGGCACCAACCTGGTGTTTAGGAGCACCAACTCCTAGGACACCAATCCTTTTGTCTTATCTTAATAGAGAATGTGAATCATACTTACTTGAACATCCTTGACATAATTCTTCACTGTTTAATCACTTCCAAAATTCTTCACTGTCTACTTTTTCATTACTGCACTTCAATTAACTCATTAAAGTTGTTGTCTTCATTGTCCAAAAGGAGAAATAGTCTGAATCACAGAGTCAATGAGGAGATATGATCCAATGAACTGTCTGAGCCAAAGGTAGTAATATTTCACCGAGCCAAGGTAAGAAATGTTGTTGCACCAAAATATATGCTTGAGTCACAAATCCGAATGCTCATAGGTTCGAGCCTCCTAAACTGGATGTGCTTGTTCACAGTTTGAAATTCGAGGGTGACAATAATGACTGTCCTTCTAGCACCGAGAAATAGGACTATTATCCCACAAATAAACAATTCTGGAACTTGATTGTCCTGAGCTGCAACTGTGAGCTGTAGTGAGATCAGAAATATACATCCGAGTTCATGAAGTGGACTCAAACTTTTGTTCTGAAGCTTCTCACAATACTTAGCCCTTACTATATTGATTCGCAGTCCTGTAGCTTCTCTGGAGGGGACAAAGCTCCCAAAACATCTATACATTATCTCAACCAGGTCCGAAGAGTGTGTATTCTACAAAATTAGCCCTATCTGAATAGATGACACATAAAAGAACCTGTAGTGCTAGAGAATAGGGGTGTTCTTCTCCTTAAGGGTTCATGAGATGTGAACCTATTCCTTTCTCTGTGCTCTGACTTCTTCAGTGAGCTGCCCTGTCCAAAATGGAGGTCTGAAACATGTATTTATAGTGTTTATTTTTGTTATGAGTTGAAAGGGTATGTCAATGATACTGAGGCCGACATGAGAGACCTAACACAAGTCGGCTCAAGGACCAGATAAATATCCTTGACTTGAAAAATCTATTTCTCCCAAAATATTTGGAATTTTGAGCCAAGTAAGAATTCATATGAAAGCTAAAATTATGCTCTAAATGATGGTGAATGTTTCATAGAAATGTTTTGCCTTTAGGTAGTAAAAATATAATTTTTAATGTGACTGGTCATTTACAGCTAGAGAAATAAAGGTAGGATATAATGTCAAGAGGTTCTTTAGGGTTTGATTCTCCATCATAGCCTAATTTATCATAAGGTTATCATGCCATAATGATATGTCTTCATGAGTCCTCCATCATCTAGATGATCATCCAATCCTTCAATATGGTCATTCATAATCATTCATCATCATCAAGCATCCTATTTCCATCAATGACAACTTAGATTAACAATCGCCCCCTTTGTCATTGGATGGAAATATTTTTCTTTTCTCCCCATTTGACATCAATCGAAATGGGGTTCCAATGTACTCCCCATGTTATGATTCCCCCCCTATCATGTGGTCCCCCCTGAGATGATTCTTGATTTAATGTGATGCAAGAGAAATAACCCCCATATTTTGGTGAAGATACTCAAATGCTTCTTGTGGAAGGGGTTTTGTAAAGATATCTGCAATTTTCTCTTTTGTATTGTGGAATTCCAACTTGATATTTTGTTAAAACTCTTATTCACTTAGAAAGTGGTATTTTATTGGAATATGTTTGGTCTTTGAGTGCATCACCAGATTCTTTGAAAGACTGATGACGCTAGTGTTGTCACAGAAAATAGTAATCAATTGCTTAGTTTCAAGACTATAACATATGAAAAAGTATCCTTTGGAAAGTCTTTTATTAGATTGGCTTGTAGTAGGGAATCAATGATGTATTTAGTGAGATTTGATGCAAGATTCCTAGCTTTGATGATTCCCATCTCTGCACTTTTCATTTTAATATCCCAATCACTAAATCAATATCCTTGTGTGATTCTTCAATTCTTTGAAGGTTGGTTGTTCTCCCTTCTGTACCATCCTGCCAATATATGAAAGAAAAGATTTTTTCGTCGATCTCTTCATAGAAGGTTCTCAGCTCTGACAGTCGGGTGACTAATGAATCAATTTTTTTTAGACAAGTCATGAATTAAGGACAACTTATGATAGAAAATATATTTTTTCTTTGTCAAAAGGATGTCTAAATCTGTTGCTTCCTTTCGAAATTCATTTATTTTAGGACTATCCTTCAAGTGATCAACCTTTTGCTGCAGCTGTTGTATTTGTTGATATTTATCTCTAACTTATTCTTCATATTGCACCTTTATATTATCAAAATTATTTTGTAAATCAACAAGGTTTACTTGCCATTGTTGTTATATTGCTTGCTTCTCAATTTGGAGACTTTTCTCTAATAGAGAAATTATTTGATCCTTTTATTTCATCAATAACTATACTTCCACATATTTATCCATGGTCGCATTAACAAAAGCTCCTACAAATAGTCGATTTAGATCATCCTCTGGGGTGGATTGAGCGTTTTTCCAAAGAATTTGAACTGAGGTTTCACTAGGAATCAACATTTTAGTTTTTTCCAATCTTCTTTTCTTTCTAGACCTGATCATGACTGCCTTGTGATTTAGACTATAGAATACGTCCAAATGTGGTATTTCTTCAATTTTAAGGACTATCCCCGTAGTGGGAAAAGCATGAATTATTTCCATGTCTTCAGTTATATGAGAATAATTCTTTACCTCTAAAACAGTTTTTTTTGCAAGTGTTTCAATATTAACATCACTTTAGGGATCCTCTGTAGTAAATGAGGTGTTCCCTACATTCTCTGGAATCTGCAAAGTTTCTTTATGGTTAAAAATTGTCTTTGTGCTTGGTTCTATGACATGCTTTATGAATGGCTATGAGTTGATTACAACTGCTTCTGTATCTGCATGACCGGAAACATTTGCAATGTGGGTTTCCTTAGTCATCAGAACATTCTTGAATTCCTCCCAAACTTCATAAATTTTTTCTCCTTTGATTCCAATTTATTGTCCAACAACTATATTGGTTGTGTTAGCACTGGTTTTGATTCCTTTCAAAGCTGCCCTCCCCATCATTTTTCTTGACCTCTAGATCCTTATGATTCAATTCTTTCGCATCCTTTTCGCCATTTCTCTTCGATCCTTTCCTCATTTTTCCAAAATACTAAAATGCCCTAAACGATTCCTATTTGGCCATTTGCATGTCTAAAAATCTATCTAATTGTATTTTAATGTTGTCCTATTTATTCCCTATTTTAGCCAAATCTTACCGAAAAGGGGAAATAAAAATTATATATTAATTTTATATTTTATATATATAATTTTTAGTAAAAACAAAAATTGGCTTCATTGAACTCCCTAGCTCTCAACCCAAATCCTCATCATAAAACCAATTGTCATATAACTGAGAGATAATTCCAAGATCAAGTCCAAGTACAAGTCACGAGAGGAGGACACATCGTGCCAAATCTAACCTAATGTTCAAACCTACATAGCCTCGAGCTCATAATCAAAACTCATAAGATCCCAAAACATATATAAACAATTTGATCTTTCCATGTCTAGAAAATGTGGGATTATTCCCATTGAATATGAACAAACAATAAACAAAAGGCGCACAAGGGATGACAAGTGTTAGTCCGAAATTGCCATATGTTAAAACGCAGGGAGGCTAGGTTACGGGTGTTAACAAAAAATGACGATCGATACCTATGTCTCAATTAAGCATTAATAATGTCTGTAGCTTTTGTCGAACTAATTGTGAATTGATTTTCATATGTCAAGTGCTTTAGGTATCCATGGCTGAGCTGTCGACTAGGTATTGATGAAGGTCAAGTTATCATTTACAGATGTACGCGTTTAACCAAGAAGCCAAGAAAAAGTGTGTAAATAGAAGAGGAGGGTTTATGAACATCTCTTGGACAACAATAATTGTAGGGTGCGCGTAGTATGATCATGTTGATGAAGCCTGGGCACTGTTCCTAAAAGCATCTGAGAAAAATGTAGGTTTCGTGGAATGCCATGATTACAGGATTTTCGCATAGTGGGCAGGCAATCAAAGTCATGGATTTTTTTGTCCAAATGAGATGAACCTGAGTGAAACCAGACCAACCAAGTTATGTATTCTAGCATTCTTAGCGCTTGTGCCAAACGTGGGATCTTGCACTCAGAAATTCAATTTCTCGATACAAATTCAAGGAACGTGGGATACGGCCTGAGTAGGCGCGATGAGGACACTTTGGAATTGGATTTCGAAATGCAACAAATGGGAATGAAGGGAATGCCCTCATTGACTTGTATTCGAAATGTACGAGCATAAAGAATGCAGAGCGAGTGTTCAAGACTTTGTTTGAATGCCATGTGGTTTCATGGAATGTAACGATAACAATATATGGCCATCGTAGGCTTGGCGGGCATGCTATGAAAACGTTATATGACATGCGGGGAAGAGGAATAAATCCCGAACATATTACATTTGGGAACTGTAGTTAGTTCTTGTGCCAAATGTGGTCTCATAAAGGTGCCCAAAAGTTGTTTGATGAAATGTCTGAACATAGTGTGATTTCATGGAACATTATCATTGCAGGCTATGTCCATAATGGGTACGGTGAAGAGGCTTTCACATTATTTAGGTAAATGAAGCTGACAAATATCAAGGTAAACCAGATTACAATGATCATTGTTCTCAATGCTTGCTCCAGTCATGGTGGGCTGGAATACAACAAAAAAATACATGATCTTATCATCAAGATTGGATTCCTATCGAATGTCTTTGCTGAAAGTGTCGTGGTTGACATGAATTCGAAATATGGATGCATAGAAGAAGCTACAATAGGAAAGTACGAGGATGGAAATTTCAATGCCAAGAAAGCCTACCTATATGTGACTATCATTTACACTATATTATAATCTTTAGCATCGTATGCACTTCTTTTATTTATGTGGTCTGCAAAGATCTTCTTCGGCCATTCAATCCAGTTCCAAAGTCTATAATCATAAAATATTTTGTCTTCCTGACATACTGGCAGGCAGTGCTAGTTTTTCTTACAACAAAGTCTAGCATGATTAAAAATGCAGAGGATTCTGCGGATATTCAAAACTTTGTTATTTGTCTCAAGATGGCTATTGCTGCAGTAGGGAATTTGTATGGATTCCCTTATAAAGTGTACGCTGAAGAAAATATAGGTGCATCTAGTGGTTTAACTAGGAGCCTTATCCATGCTTTGAAGTTCAATGATTTTTACCATGACATAGCACATCAATTTGCCCCATCATATCATGATTATATCCTTTACAACAATGAAGGTGAAGAAGGGACAAGGAAATATTGCGCACACACTTTTGTCCCAACTGGCAAGGAGATGGAAACTATACGGAAGCAGAAACAAATGTTTGTGATTGGCAGAACATATTATCCATATGCATTAGGGGTATCTTCTTTAGATGCTACAAGCCCTCGTATTACAGTGAATAGGCAGAAGATTGTCAAGGATCCGAAATCCGTATTACAGTGAATAGGCAGAAGATTGTCAAGGATCCGAAATCCATGAGGTATTATTGGCTTCTTGATCCTACAAATGTTTCTTTCACATCCATATGATGTGTCACATTCGGAGTCTGGTCAACCAACATTAGCTGGAAAAGGTTTGTCTGATTTTAACCCAAGAAGGGCATGACTGAATTCCAGAAGATATATGGGAAAACCAACAGATGAAGTGGAGGTACTATTCAAGGATGGGTACCAGTCTGCAAAGAAGAAGAGAAGATAGAAGCTACAACAGGAAAGACCTAAAGGGTTTATTTATGTGTCCCTTAAATCTCATGTTTTGGTTTTAACTTTTGGAGACAATGCTTCTAGAAATATTTTATTATCATGCTTAGTTTGTTGTAGAGATTGAGCCTCACAGTTTACTCTGTTGGGAGGATTTTAGTCATTTCCAGGAAATTGCTGCCTTTTACAGAAAATCTATTTTTATCAGCAAACCTAGAAGGTAGCTATTTTCCCTGAAATTTGAATGCAACAGATTTAGGGGTTGGTTAGGTGGAAAAATTGACCCAGATTACAAGGAAGAACATAAGTAGTAGTTCATCGAATGCTTTCCATATTTTAAGGGAATAATTGGTGCATGTGGCAGTTAATTCCACATTTTCTGCAGCAGTTGGATATCTAGGATTTTAAGGAGGTAGATCAGCAAAGGTGGTAGTCAAAACAGAGTTAGTTTCAAACTAAAAAGGATCCAATACCTTTTCTTAAGCAACAATTCCAATTATTATGCGAGTTCATTTATTGGAATGTCTATTTTTATTTTGTTTTATTAATCAGTATTCTTAACACTGTGTAACAATATGTTTTGCAATGCTCTATTTGAGAGCCCAGTTTGTATGTAAAAAATGAGAGAGAGGGTTGGTGGCACAGGGTCGAGTGCCCTGTTGCTGATTCTCATGTCATTCTTGAACAATGTATTTTTGAACAGAAAATACATTCCAGATTACGCTCTTGAGGATTCACAAATCATATGGTGTGCATTTGTATTTTCTTTCTGTGTTTCAATATCTTAGATCTTCATTTCTGGATTGTGATATATATGTTGTCTCATGTTTTTGTTAGCCTTATGACATAGTGACACATGATTATCAAATTTTATCAGTCTTGTTCTACAAGCTTTCTTGATAAGATGTGTATGGAAATTTTTTTCATAAGCATTCCCTGTGACATAAATCTTTTAGATGTATGATGAGATCCTTGTAATTCTTGTGAAAGCCTTCTTTCATTAATGCATTTCAGGTCTGGAATCCTTTGTTATCCATTCATCTACACAGTGGACTTCTATCCTATAGACCCACTATCTTTTTTCTATTCTTCTGACTATTTGACTACAAACTCAACCTTGCTACCACATCATATATCAGTGCCCTCATATGGGTCAGAGCCTTTTAGCTGTTCAACGTTCCTTTTAGAGTGCTTGAGATCCAACCACTTTCCAAAAACCCAATCAAATCATAAAAAAATTCCTTAGAGCTTAGGATGTGTTCTTTGCATCTCTGAGTTCTAACTCGAATGTTTTACCAGAAATTCGGGTAGATGATCTATTCTCTTCTAACAATATTTCTTAAAATTAATTTACTCGTCGGGAGTCAATTGCTCAGAGGCTAGTCTTTCTACCATAGAATATTCTGGGGTCATTTCAAATAAGTCATCAAACTTATCAGGCTCATTTGAAAATGGCTTGAGTTTAACTTGCGTGGTGAAATCTTTAGCAATTCCACTGGGGTCAAACTGTCAGTTAGGTATCACTAGAAAACAGAAAACTTTCAATTACTCAATTTCAAGAAAAGCATGCTTGAAATTATATAAATTATATGTACCATAAGGAATAGGAAAACATGGCCAAACAATGTTCTTTGCATCTCTACGGACTTTAGTTAGGCCTTGTCCAACATTCTGGTAGGTGTTAGAAATTATATATTACAGAGTAATGAAACACATAAAATATGCGGAAAACACAAGCACACAAAACAAATAAAACCAGAGAGACACATATATACATGGTTCACCCAGTATAGGCTACGTCCACCCCGAACAGCCAGTCCTTCCTTTCTATTATCCAGCAAAATGAAGAGACACAACCTACAGCAGATCCGTTGTAATATCCTCTGTTCTCTCTCACAATCTCCCTATCTGTTTCTCGCGCTAAGAATACACATACAATACACAACCGCAATACAATACCCTCATACAAAGCGAGGGGTTGCCTTCTAGGGAAAAAAACCCTAAACTAAACATAACTTCTACTGTCAGATCATCTGCCTAATGAACAACCGAGACTGACTAGAAATTACTATACTTTTACAAGGAAACACTGCCCCTCCTGGACCCCCCAGGAAACGTTTAATTATGGGCGGCATTTTCGCCCCATTAAGGTACAGGGGTACAATGCTGTGATACAAAATAAACAAGATAATCAAGCTCCACACCCAACAATCTCCCACTTGGACACTGATTGTAGCAACTCTACCACTGCTTCATTTGCTGGACAATGACTCCTCTTTGGACTTGGTTGTTTCTCATATTCATCATCATCCTTGAAGACCAATTGAAACTGAGCATAATCTCAGTTTCTCCCTGGTTACAACTTTTGTTAGCATATCTGCAGGATTCTCGCTAGTGTGTATCTTTTCCAGCTTCAACTGTCCATCTTCCAATACTGACCGTATGAAATGGTACTCGAGTTGTATGTGTTTAGTCTTGGAATGAAATGCTGAGTTCTTTGCAAGATGAATGGCACTTTGGCTATCACTGTATAATGTGCCCATATCATGCTTCTTACCCAATTCATCCACAAACCTTTGTAACCAAATCATTTCTTTACTAGCCTCTGTAACAGCAACATACTCTGCTTCTGTGGTTGAAAGTGCAACAACACTTTGGATTTTTGAAACCCAACTGACAGTTGTTCCACCTACAGTAAATACATATCCTGTAGTGCTCCTCCTATTATCTCTGTCACCTGCCATATCTGCATCAAAATATCCCTGTAGAGAAATGTTTGAACCACCAAAGCATAATGCTTGATATTTGGTACCTCTCAAATATCTGAGAATCCATTTTACTGCCATCCAGTGTTCTTTTCCTGGATTGTCCATGTACCTTCTTACAACTCCTACTGCATGTGCAATATCAGGCCTTGTGCAGACCATTGCATACATTAAGCTTCCAACTGCTGATGCATATGGAAATTTAGACATAGAGTCCATTTCTTCTTGGGTCTTGGGGCACATCTCCTTACTAAGTTTGAAATGGCTAGCAAAATGTGTACTAACTGATTTTGCATTCTGCATATTAAATATTTTCAACACCTTTTGTATGTACTCATTCTGAGATAGTGTTAATTTGTGATATTTCCTGTCTCTAGTTATTCTCATACCAAGGATTTGTTTTGCAGCTCCCAAATCCTTCATTGCAAATGAATTTTCCAATTTTCTTTTGAGCACATTTATTTCCTGCATGTTAGACCCTACAACAAGCATGTCATCTACATACAATAACAATATAATATAGTTGCCATCATTTTTCTTTTTTCAGGTAAACACAATTATTAGAATGACATCAAGTATAACCTTGTTTAGGCATGAACTTGTCAAATTTTAGATACCACTACCTTGGAGCCTGTTTTAAGCCATACAAGATCTTCTTTAACCTGCATACTAATTTTTCTTTCCCTTTGACCTCATATCTTTCTGGTTGCTCCATATAGATCTCTTCCCCCAAATCGCCATGGAGAAATGATATCTTTACATCTAACTGTTCAAGATGTAAATCTTCCGCTGCCACAAGACTTAAAATAGTTCTGATTGAAGTCATCTTAATAACAGGAGCAAATATTTCATCAAAATCAATACCTTTCTTCTGTGCAAACCCCTTCACCACAAGTCTAGCTTTGTACCTCTTTTTTCCTCCATCTTCTTCCTTCAGCTTGTAAACCCATTTATTCTGCAATGTAGTTTTACTTGCAGGCAACCTGACTAAATTCCAAGTCTGGTTATGCATTAAGGAGTCCATCTCTTCTTCGATGGCTAGCTCCCACTTCTTCTTGCTTTCAACCTACTTTGCTTCTTCATAACATTCAGGTTCACCAGAATCAGTCAACAATAAATAATATAATGAAGGAGAGTATCGTTTAGGGGGTCTACTTATCCTGGTAGATCTTCTAACACCACTTTTAGGTGTTTGAGGTGCCTGTTTCTGTTGTGGTGGTTGCTGTTGCTGTGACTGTTGATTATTATTATTTTAGGTGATCTCATCAAGAACTGTGTATTCTTTGTTTTCTTTTTCCTGTTTATTTTCCTGCAACTGATTCTTATACAAGACCTTTTCATTGAATATTACATCTCTGCTCCTAATGATTTTGTGATTTTCATAATCATATAAGCGATAACCAAAATCATTAACATCATATCCAATAAAGGTACATTTATTTGATTTTGAGACAAGCTTTGTTATGTTTTCTTTATTAATATGGACAACGGCCTCACAACCAAAAGGTTTTAAAAAGGCGTAGTTTACCTTTTTACCTGTCCATGCTTCCTCTGGAATACCACCATCCAAGGAACTTGAAGGCCCTATGTTTATTAGATAAACAACAGTATCTACAACATCTGCCCAAAACTGTAAAGGCAATCCTGCATGCAATCTCATGCACCTTGCATGCTCCATGATTATTCTGTTCATCCTTTCTGACACACCATTTTCTTGTGGTGTTCTTGGAACTGTCTTCTCTTTCAGTATTCCATTTTCTGAACAATACCTATCAAACTCTTTGCTACAATATTCACCTCCATTGTCTGATCTGAGACACTTCAACTTCTTTCCTATCTCAATATCAACCAAATCTTTCCATTTCTTGAAAGTATCAAATACATCAGATTTATTTTGAATACAATAAATCCAAGTTTTTCTAGTTGCATCATCAATAAAAGTAACATAATAACGAGAGCCACCAAAAGGTGATATCTGAGCAGGTCCCATACATCTGTATGCACAAGCTCTAATTTTTCGCTCTTATTTTCTTTCCTAACTCTGAGAAATCTGACTCTCTTCTGTTTTCCATAAATGCAATTCTCACTTAAATCCAAATCAACATTCTTAAAACCCAGCAACAAATTTCTTGAGTGAAGAATCTTCATCCCCTTCTCACTCATGTGTCTGAGCCTATAATTCCATAATGCCACATCTTCTCCTTTGGAAGTTAAAGCATTAACAGAGTTAGAAATACCATTGCATAAATACAATGTACCAACCTTTTCGCCTTTTTCTATTACCAGGGCTCCTTTGGTGACCTTCCAATTTTTATCTGTGAAAGTTGTCACACAACCTTCACTGCCTAACTGCCCTGTTGAAATCAGTTTTTCTTCAGATCTGGAACAGGCCTTACTTCCTTTAATAGCCATTGGTTTCCATTCTGTTTTTTTACAAGACCTTTACCCATTCCAACAATTTTACAGGGTTTATCATCACCCAAACGAACTTGTCCAAAATCTCCTTGAACATAGTCATGAAAATATTTATTATCAGGTGTGGCATGGAAAGAGGCCCCTGAATCTACTACCCAGGAATCAGTAACATTTTCGAAAGAAAGAATCAAAGAATCTTGTAACACATCACCTGTCACATTTTCTTCATGATTGTTTTCTTGTTGTGCGTCTCTTTCTTTCCCTTCCGAGATCTACAGTCTTTCTTCAGGTGTCCTTTATTTCCACATTTCCAGCACACTATCCCCGATCTGGACTTGGATCTTCCTTTCCTTGATTTACTGCGATATCCTGAGCTCTTTCCCCTTTCCATTCTTCTTCCCTTAGACTCTGCACTCAAAGCATTACCCGATGTCTCACCGAAGCTTTTCCGTCGCATTTCCTCGCTAAGGATAGCACCGACAACATCATCAAACTTAAAAGTACTAGATCCAAAGACAGAGTTACTAATGGCCATAACTAAACCATTCTAGATTTCTGGAAATGAGCATAGAAATAAAAAATCCCTAACTTCATCATCAAAGTTTACCCCTACAGAACTTAACTGACTGGTAACTGTATTAAAATCATTTAAATGGTCTGCAACAGATCCACCTTCCGACATCTTCATATTAAATAAACGTTTCATAAGAAATACCCTATTTGAGGCTAAGGGTTTTTCATATAATTTCGTCAATGCCTTAATCAAACCCTCTATTGTTGTTTCCTTCTAAAAATTGAAGGCTACCGATGCTGCGAGGCACAACCGTACTGTTCCGAGTGCCTTTCTATCGAGAATCTCCCATTATGTGTCTGTCATAGTCGTCGACTTCTTTGTTTTTCCGCTCAATGGTAGGTACAGATCTTTCTGATACAGATAATCTTCCATTTGCATCTTCCACAGTGGGAAGTTTTGGTCGTTAAATTTCTCAACCGTAAACTTACCATCTTTTGCCATTTCCCCCACTCGAACCAGGAACCCTTATTTCCCGCGAGTTTATCAGCCAAATAGACCTTCGGCTCTGATAACAGTTGTTAGAAATTATATATTACAGAGCAATGAAACACATAAAATATGCGGAAAACACAAGCACACAAAACACATAAAACCAGAGAGACACAGATATACGTGGTTCACCCAGTTTGGGCTACGTCCACCCCGAACAGCCAGTCCTTCCTTTCTATTATCCAGCAAAATGAAGAGACACAACCTAGAAAAGATCTACTGTAATATCCTCTGTCCTCTCTCACAGTCTCTTTATCTGTTTCTCGCTCAGAGAATACACATACAATACACAGCCGCAATACAATACCCTCATACAAAGCGAGGGGTTGCCTTCTAGGGAAAAAAACCCTAAACTAAACATAACTTCTACCGTCAGATCATCCGCCTAATGAACAACCCATATTGACTAGAAATTACTATACTTTTATAAGACAATGCCGCCCCCCTTGGACCCCCCATGCAGTGTTTATTTACGGGCAGCGTTGCCGCCCCATTAAGGTACAGGGGTACAACGCTGTGATACAAAATAAACAAGATAATCAGGCTCCACACCCAAAAATCTCCCACTTGGAGACTGATTATAGCAACTCTACCGCTACCTCATTTTCTAGACAGGACTTGTTTGTTTCTCATCTTCATCGTCATCCTTGAAGACCAATTGAAATTGAGCATAATCTCAGTTTCTCCCTGGTTACAAATTTTGTTAGCATATCTGCAGGATTCTCGCTAGTGTGTATCTTTTCCAGCTTCAACTGTCCATCTTCCAATACTGACCGTATGAAACGGTACTCGAGCTGTATGTGTTTAGTTGCAGCCGCCCCCCCCTGGATCCCACAAGCAGAGTTTAATTACGGGCGGCGTTGCCACCCCATTAAGGTACAGGGGTACAATGCTGTAATACAAAATAAACAAGATAATCAGGCTCCACACCCAACAGTAGGCGATTTCTTTGGCTAATAATTTATCTGGAACAAACAAAGGTAACACATGGGGATGGGCTAAGCTTCTGAAAACTCTAACATAAGTGAATTTTTCTTCTCCGAACCATTTCCCTATATTCCTCAAGTCTCTATTGGCTTCGGTGGTAAGCCTCAGGGCTTTATTACTAAAAACTTCTTGATCGAGGGGAAAAATTTCGTGACAAATCTTATAGAAACTAGAATGGTTTTTGGATTCCCAGAAAATGTGAAAATAAACATGAATGGGGGTGGCATACTGAACAAACCATTTCCATCCCAAGGATGTAAAATTAAAGGAAAAACATATAACATCCATAATGTAGGCACTCATGAAAAAGGGAGGAGTTGTTGTTTCTAGTAAATTGCGTATTTGCCTATAATTATGGATTTGAGTACTCATATTGTTTAACAAAATGGTTTCCTAGTCCATGATATAACCATTAGAGGTGGTTTCAATCAACAGTACCAATTCTTCAGAAATTTTTTGGGTATGCGGATAACCATAAAGAAGAAATAACATAGCAACAATTTGGGAGAAAGGGCCAACAAGAGATGCTAGTGAATACATACCCCTGTATTCTCGCTTGTTTTTATTTGGATCTTTCCTCCAATCTTTGATAATCTCTGCAGGGTTCATATTTTATTGCATGAAATTTTGGACGAACTGTGTATCGTACTTCCTTTGAGGCATCGACAACTGGTACATCCTTCTTAAGTCTTATGGCTTGAAGGAACCAATTACTATCTTTTTTTATGTAATAAAAAGTCAATTCGTTATATCCACATGGTCAATGACCCACCTCACCATATATGTGTATGGGAGAATTTTCGGACAAGCGAAAATGCTATGAAGAAATGAGTTAGATACGTCACTACATGGATCTGTATCCCTTGGTGGAGACTCATCAACAGTAGATCCTCTATTTTCAATTATTCTTGGATTTTCATCAAATAACTTGTAAATTGCTTCCTAGTTAGAGGAACCTTAATCCAGGGTGCATGTAGTATCTTCAAACAAAGGAGCCATCTAGTGAGTTTCTTCAGATGGAAAGACAGATTCTTGCTAAGTTGTAGACTTTCTTCATGCTTTTATTATCTTAGACATCTCCTTATGTTGTTCTTTATGAGGATTTACCTGTAAAAAAACAAGTTGAGATAAGTAGAGAATTACTTCGAAGTATGCGAGATTCATATCAATTCCTTGAGAGCCTTATGAAAAATCCTTTCGCATTAACTTAAAATCATTATAATTCATTTGAAAGCCTATAGATTAGAAACCATAAGGTGGTCATTTAATTTCTAAATGTTTGTTCACGTGATGCAGACATTTGGTATTACTTTGGAGTTTCTCTTTTCAACGTTCTTGATATCGGGTATGGTGATCAGATTTAGTAATGATGTGATATGCGAAACAATGAAATATCAGGATGCTTGATAAAATGTAATATCGAGATCTGGTAGTGGACAGAATGCAATATCGACAGTTGGTTAATTGAAGGAATTTCAGCGCTTTGGCATATCGGCTTTTCGAGCTTTCAGATTTTTGGCAGATCAGAACTTCGGTATATCGGCATTTTAGAACTTTAGGAGTTCAGCATTTCGGAAGTTCGACAAATTGGAACTTCAGCAATTCGACATTTTGCATTTCAGTGATTCTCTTTTCGCTTGATTCCATCTATTACCGACATTCACTTGTTTTATACCTTTTTTAACGTTTTTCATTGTTTTCTGATGTTTTCATAAGATTGTGTTTATTATGAAAAAATGATTTTTTGTTGTTGTTGTTTTATTTGGAAAGATAAGGGAGGATATACTTAATTTATCTATATAAAATGGTTTTACCTAAAAATTTTAAAGGGTCCCAATTTTTCCTTCTAAATCTTCCAAAAAAAAATGGGGGGTTGTTGAGTACCACAACACAAGGTCAAGAGTGCATTAATTTTTCCCATAGTCTTTCACCCCTTTAATGATTATGTTTACTGCTCTATATTTCCTTTCCTTTCTTTCTCTATCTTGCATGTTTCCAACCCTAATGTTTTCTTCTCCTTCCCTATTAGCAGAATTGCTAATAACTAGAGCCCAAGTTTTGGAAACTTTTGTGGAGTCCCCTTTCCTTTCTTCTCCTTTAGTCTCTTCATGGTTTCCTATTTGCACAATTTCTTTCCCTTTATCTTGGGATGGGTTCACATTTACCACCTCTATACTCTCCACTAAAACTTTCTTCATGTTTTTCACATCCGCCTTCATGCATTGCCATTCTGTCCTCCCTATCAGGATAGATTCCTGTATCAATGCCACTTGATCCTTCAAAAATTTATTAATTTCTGCTAAAGCCTGGTTTTCAGCTGTTATTATATGAATTGTATGATCCCTTTCCTACTCTTTAGCTTCTAAAACCTTCAAGCTCTTTTTTGCACTTAAAAATTCTTTCAAATAAAGTTCAGATGACCAGGTGAGAGGTGTGGATGTGGGACCATAGAGGGTAGAATCATCAATGGGGTTTCCTTTGGACCTGTTGTTTCCACATGCTTGCAAAGGGGAATTATTTGAATATTTCTTATTGCGAAGTGCCCGTGCACTTTCCCTTTGAGATTTTTTTTCCTTGTCTGCTCCCATTTTATATGGGCTAGTCTTTGTTTTAAAGTTCCCTGATACTGTTTGGAATTGACCCAAAATCACTTCCCAAATTTCGCTAATGAGGCAGTTTTCACTTGTCCTAGATCATCTGTTTCCATAGGTTTTGAAATTTATTATCATGTTGTCATGATTTAATGCATTTCTGATGCACTGTCCTTTCAATCAAATGTTTACGAAAATGTCTAGTTTTATTCACTCTTAATGGGTCCTCTGACTTTTCCTTCCACTGCCATTTTTTATCATGGTTGTTTGTTGTTTGTTTAGAAAACCCAGCTGCTACTACCCAACTGAATGAAAACCACACACAGTAATGCGGGTATCGAGCTTCTTCCTCATGGTGACACTATGCTTCGACAGAATTATATTTTCTATTATCCGCGGAAGAAAAAATAAGATAAAATCCAAATCACCGCAATCTTCTAACACATTTTGACCAATAAATTACCTTTAGAAGAAGAAAACTGTAATAAAATACACAAATCGAAGGCCTGTTTTCCTCCAAAATTCTTAAAAATGATGATAATTTCAAAATCTAAAGCACACTTCACAGACCGAATATAATAAGAACACATGCCACTATTGGAAAAAAACTAGACGGTTCCAAACCCTCCCTGCGATCAGCGACTACCATCGTTCATCAGTGTGTGATAAAGACGAGATAGCGATTCCTCTCCTCGACCAGCTTCACCATCACCTCCTTTGCCAAAACCGGTTAAGAAGAAACAATTAGGAAATTCATCATGAACCGGAAACAAAAGAGAAGGAGTTGGAAGAGTATCCTCTTTCATTTATTATAGAAGTTTGTGACCTTGTGAACATGATCTTTTATTGTGATCTCACTACTCTTCCTCAAGGCCTTGAAGGTTTCATAGGCAAGGAGATGCTTCCTTTCCAAAACTCATTGATAATTGTGAAGCACAGTATGATCTTATTGAAAAAGATGGTTTTGTATTCACTTTTCAAACCAATTAAAATTCTCCTAGGTATAAATTAGTGTGCATAGAATTTACGCAACCATAAGCTTGGAGTGATGTTGTTTAAGAATTTGAGAAGAACATGCTTGAATTAGATTGTTTTGTCAATGAAAAAAAATTTCTAATAAGCTATTTAACTGATGTCAAATATGTTATGCAAATATGGGACTTGCAATCTGGATACCTGCTTCATAATTTCTCAATAGATATTGGGTCACTTGAAGAGATATCAGGAAGGCATAAATACAAGGAGATATTTATTAATTTTACAAGATTTTTTACCCCTGAATTATTTATGAATGCGACTTAGATGTGGAAAAACCAAAGTTTGTAGTATTTAGAGAAAATTTTGTTCCAGGATTGATTGGACAGAGCTTGAGACTAAACAGGTTTTCATAACCAATAAGGATGGAACTCAGATCCCAATGTTCATTGTATCCAAGAAAGGAAGTGTTCTTCATGGTTCTCATTTATCACTATTATATGGTTGTGGGGGCTTTAACATTAGCATCACCCCATACTTCAATTTTGGTCACATTGTTATTTCAAGACATTTAGGGGCAGTTTTTTCTATCATAAATATTCGAGGTGGTGGAAAATATGGAGAAGAATGGAAAATAATAGGTTCTCTTGCAAGAAAACAATTTTTTTTTATGATCCTTCATATCTTCTGTTGAATTCCTTGTATCAGAAGGGTATACATAACCTAAAAAGTTATGTATTGAATGTTGAGATTCAACAAGATGATGATCCTAATGAAAATTAAGCACCTTCACTAGGTGGGGCCCACAAGCTATTTTTAGGTGTATGTCTATTTTTAGAATGGTGAGCCTATTTTAAAATTAGCAGGATGTTGATTCTAGATGGTTGAGAAAATTCTATCTTTAGATGAGTTTCTATTTTTAGAACATGGGCGAATTCTATTTATAGATCGCATATCTAAAAATAGAATGCATGTCGATTATTATTAGCCCTTAATGATAATCAAACAATAAATAATAACTTATTCTCTTGGAGCACTTGATTTTAGTTAACTAATGTGGAAAACCAGTTAGCTGAAGGAATTACGAGTTCCAAGGTTGGTTGGTGACTCATGCATGATGTACTTCGTTGTAATTGAGTGTGACACAGTTGTAACAGAGTTGGAAGAGTAGTTATGGGAGTTGTTATTTAGTTTAACTCAGTTAAGTGAGTTAAAATCGGTTGTGCTATTTGTAACTAAATATACACTAGTGAAAGATGAGTGAATCAATTATTTAATTAATTCACAAGTAGTGTCTTAATTTCAACCGAAGAAATACAACAGTTAACTACTTGCATGTTAGATCTAGTGTAGACCCAATGGAGAGATAGGTGATAGAGTGTGTTTGAATATCAGTTGTAACTATAGTGATGCATTCAATGCATCTACACACACATTAGAGTTTCCAATGAGGATTTCACAGTCAAGGAAAGGCAATATTGAATTCATTCAGGGATCTTCTTCAACAGGGATTGCGCAGTGGAGGCAGGTTGTCAGGAGGCAATAAATTGGTGCATGTGTGAACCAATTTTTGTATGACAGTGTGAGACGATTGTATATTGTACTGAGAGATCTATGAGCTAAGATTTGTATGATATTGTTTCATGATTCCATGATATACATAATATATGATAGTTGGGGTTTTTAGCTTTAATCTTTCCTGGTAAAACATCTTGTTATGTGCGATTGATTTTTATTCATATGTTTGCATTTGGCGATTTAATTTCCACAAAGAATTGAGTAGAAGGATTATGTATTTAACAGTGGATTTAATTGTTAGATTAGGGGAGTCTGGTAATATACATGCATATTGTATATAATTTATACATGGTATCAGAGCAGTGTTAATTTCTGGAGATTGCAATATTGAAGTAGTGTTGAGTTGTGTTGGTGGAACAATTCGAATTTGCTGCAAGAATTTCTTGGTGCAACAGTTGAGTAAAGATTGAAATGGATTTCAATGTGTTGCGGTTGGAGTATGCATTCGAAGGCATCTCTAACTACATAGCCTGGAAGAACAGGATGGAGGCGGTGCTTGAAGATAATGGCTTGAAGTAATTCATCGATAGTGATGTTCCTAAGCCCACTTCGACGGATGCTGCATTACATGATGCATGGCAAAAGAAAGTAGCGAAGATGAGAAGAATTCTGTTGGAAGGTGTGAAAGACCATATTGTGTCAAGCCTTCACAGTAAATACACTCCATTTGCAATGTGGAAGGCTTTGATAGATCTTTTCGAAAGCAGCAGTGACCATAGAAAGTTGGCGTTGAAAGATAAACTTAGAAAAATCAAAATGGAGAAGGGCGACATTATTCCAAGGTATCTCACGAAGTTTGTCCAATGTAGGGATGAGATGGGGAGTGTGGGAATTACAGTTGTTGATGATGAATTGGTGAGCTTGGCTCTCCTTAGACTTCCGAAGAGTTGGCACAACTATCAAGACTCTGTCAATGGGTGGGAGAAACTGCTGGACTGGGAGCGACTTTGGTCGGATCTAGTGCAGAAGGAGATAAGGCGGAGTACCAGGGATGGATCTTCATCAAAGAATGATGATTAAGAGGATTGTGATTTGGCTGCCAACGAGAGGAAAGGGAAGGGGAAGCAATCCCATTCAAAATACAAGGCTAAAGGCAAGAAGTTGTATTTGTCCAAGGTGAAGTGTTTTCACTGTCACGAACATGGACATCTCGCCAATAACTGCCCACAGAAAAAGAAGAACAAGAAGGTTGTTGGAGCTGCAGCTGGTGAGGCCCTTTCCTTGCAATTTGAACTTGATTTTTCTTTGATCGCATGCTTGGTTTCAAGCGCAATAGGATCGGTGTGGTATCTTGATAGTGGTGCTTCCTTCCACATGATAGGAGATAAGGAGCTTTTCAGCGACTTGGAGGAGAAAGATCTCCAAATGCATATAGAGATGGGCGATGATGGACGATACAGTGTGACTGGAACTGGTACCATTACCTTTGAGAGGGAGTCAGGTAAACCATTTCTGTTGAAAGATGTTATGCATGTTCCAGGTCTAAAGAAGAAATTGGTCTCAGTCGCAGTGTTGGAGGACAGAGGTTATGACATTGTTTTCAGCGATGGAAAAGCTTTCTTACGACATAAAACAACGGGTCAAACCAAGAGGATAGGGATTCAAGTTACAAATATCTACAAGATGTAGGTAGATGGTTGCGCTACAATGGTGGGCAAAGAAGAAGAAGTGGTGAGCCAGGATGAGGGCAAATTATGGCATAGGAGATTGGGCCATCTTCACCATGGCACCCTGAAGATTTTGTAGCAGATTTCTATTAAACTTCCCAAGGGTACACTTGTGCAGATAGATCAGTGCAAGGGATGTACTATGGTTAAGTTTGTGAAGATCACCTTTCATGGGAGAACCATGATTCGGTGATCCTGGAGAGAGTACACACAGACGTGTGTGGACCATTCTCGGTTACTTCAACAACAAAACACAGGTATTATGTTATTTTTGTTGATGAATATTCTCGTAGATGCTGGATCTTCTTCATGCAGAAGAAAGATCAAACATTCTCAAATTTTTGTGAGTTTAAAGCATTGGTGGAGAAGGAGTTGGGGAAGCAAGTGAAGGCCCTGCGGAGTGATAATGGTGGTGAATATATCTCGAACTAATTCAAATACTTCTGTAGCAAAGAAGGAATTAGAAGAGCTCATAGTGCCTCATAACCCACATCAGAATGGGGTCACGGAGAGGAAGAACAGAACGATCGTGGGTGCTACACGAGCTATCCTACATGATCAAGGCCTACCAATGCAATTGTGGGCGGAAGCATGCAACACTGCGGTTTATGTGCAAAACCGTTGTCTTCATAGAGTACTTGGCATGAGTACACCTGAAGAAGCTTTTACTGGTATGAAACCAGATGTTTCTCACTTTAAGATTTTTGGCTCATATGTTTATTTTCATGTGACCAAAAACACCAGGAAGAAGCTAGAGCCGACTGCTGAAGTTGGGATATTTGTGGCGTACACAGAAACACCCCATAATTATCGTATGTATTTTCCAAATAGTCGAATGACTGTGGTGCGACGGGATATAGAATTCAATGATGGGAAAGCCATGAAATTGTCGCTTGAGAGGGAGCTACACTTGCATGCATAGGAGGAACTCCTTGTTCCCAAATATGAGCCTCAAGATGTGGATCAACCATAGGAGGAGGATCATGGAGTGGAGGAGTCCACTCATGCAAATCCAAACATAATAACTGGCATAAGACGTACCACAGAAGCTGAGAGGTTGAAGCTTGACGTGGCACAAAATGTAGGAGTCCCTACTTCACAGCGCAGAAAAAGACAGTATCCTGACCGATATACTGGATACATGGTTCCCATGATCAAATGTATTATGACAAAGCCATATTCTTTTCAGCAAGCAGTTCAGGAGCCGACATGGGTAGATGCAGTGGTGGAGGAGTATGACTCCATTGTCAGAAACAGTGCTTGGGAAATTGTTCCAAGGCCGGTTGATAAATCAGTGGTAGGTTCAAGATGGATCTACAAGGTAAAGCAAGCTGCTGATGGGGTGTCAAAAAGTATAAGGCAATATTTTTTTTCACGGGGCTTGTCACAGATCGAGGGGATTGATTATGAAGAAACCTTTGAACCTGTCGCATGGTATTCTTCCATAAGGACCATCCTTGCTCTCTTAGCACAGATGGGTTGGCACATTCATCAGATGGATGTAAAGACTGCGTTCCTTAATGGGATCATTGAGGAAGAAGTGTAAATTGAGCAGCCTGAAGGATTTGAGATCTTGAGCAGCGAGTCTCATGTGTGCAGACTCAAAAGAGCATTGTATGGGGTGAAGCAAGCACCCCGTTCTTGGTACACTCGAATCGACAACTATTTCACTGGAATTGGCTTCACGAAGAGTGAGGCAGATGCAAACCTATACCAGATTTTGGTGGAGGGTAAGATTTTAATCATTGTTCTTTATGTTGATGATTTAATACTGATTGGTGATGAGCAGCTGATACACTCATGCAAGGAGGACCTTGCAAAGGAGTTCAAGATGAATGATATGGGCCTCCTTCATTATTTCCTTGTATTGGAAATATGGAAGCGAGAAGGTGAAATGTTTGTGTCTCAAGGCAAGTATGCAAGGGAGATACTCGGTATGTTTCACATGGAGGACTACAAACCCATGGATACTCCTCTTCCAGGAAATTGGAGGAAAGAGGATGCTACATCGGCAGAGGTAGTGGAAGCTACTACCTATCGACATTTGGTGGGTTCGCTCATATATTTAGTTAATACAAGACTAGACATATGCTATGCGGTGAACCAGCTTAGTCAAGCGATGGTTAAGCCTACCAAGCTATTTTGGAAGGCGAGCAAGCATGTCCTGAGATATCTCAGGGACACATCTGAGTATGGCTTATGGTATAGACAAATGGATGAGGTGAAGTTGCATGGCTTCACGGATGCAGATTGGGCAGGAAGCCCAACAGAAAGAAAGAGAAAATCAGGAGGGGTTTTCAGTATCGGATCTACAACTGTTTCTTGGTACAGCAGGAAACAGAGATCCGTGGCACTCAGTTCAGCGGAAGTGGAATACATGGCAACAATTCAAGCTACATGTGATGCTATTTGGATGAGGAAGATCCTGGTCAGTTTGTTCGGTTCTCATTTCGATCCTACAATGATTCATTATGATAATCAGAGTTGAATTAAAATCTCGATTAATCCTGTGTTTCATGATAGATCTAAGAATATAGATATCTGGTATCATCATATCAGAGATTGTTTGCAGCGGAAGATCATGTTGCTTCATTACATTCCTATGGAAGATCAGGATGCAGATATCCTGACGAAGGCACTCACTAGGAGCAAATTCAAATACCATAGAGATAGGATCAGGGTGAAGGATAATGCCTTTCTTGTTGAGACGGAGTGTTGAGATTCAACAAGATGATGATCCTAGTGAAAATAAGCACCTTCACTAGGTGGGGATCGCATGCTATTTTTAGGTGTATGTCTATTTTTAAAATGGTGAGCATATTCTAAAATTAGAAGGATGTTGATTCTAGATGGTTGAAAAAATTCTGTCTTTAGATGAGTTTCTATTTTTAGAACATGGGCTAAGTCTATTTATAGATCACATATCTAAAAATAGAATGCATGTCGATTATTATTAGCCCTTAATGATAATCAGACAATAAATAATAACTTATTCTCTTGGAGCACTTGATTTCAGTTAACTGATGTGGAAAACCAGTTAGCTGAAGGAATTACAAGTTCCAAGGTTGGTTGGTGACTCATGCATGATGGAATTCGTTGTAACTAAGTGTGACACAGTTGTAACAGAGTTGGAAGAGTAGTTATGGGAGTTGTTATTTAATTTAACTCAGTTAAGTGAGTTAAACTCAGTTGTGATAGTTGTAACTAAAGATACACTAGTGAAATATGAGTGAATTAATTATTTAATTAATTCACAAGTGGTGTCTTACTTGCAACTGAAGAAATACAACAGTTAACTACTTGCATGTTAGATCCAGTGTAGACCCAGTGGAGAGATAGGTGAAAGGGCGTGTTTGACTATCAATTGTGATTATAGTGATGCATTCAATGCATCTACACACGCATTGGCGTTGCCAATGAGGATTACACAGTCAAGGCAAGGCAAGATTGAATTCATTCAGGGATCTTCTTCAACAGGGATTGCATAGTGGAGGTAGGCTGTTAGGAGGCAGTAAATTGGTGCATGTGTGAACCAATTTTTGTATGACAGTGTGAGACAATTGTATATTGTACTGAGAGCTCTATGAGCTGAGATTTGTATGAGATTGTTTCATGATTCCATGATATACATAATATATGATAGTTGGGGGGGTTTTTAGCTTTAAACTTTCTCGGTAAAACATCTTGTTATGTGCGATTGATTTTTCTTCATATGTTTGCAATTGGTGATTTAATTTCCACAAGGAATTGAGTAGAAGGATTTTGTATTTAATAGTGGATTTAATTGTTAGATCATGGGATTCTGGTAATATACATGCATATTATATATAATTTCTACATTGAAGGTGTAAATAATGCATGGACTTATGATTATGGCTTTTCAGACAAGGAAGAGGAATTTCATTGGTTGATTAAATACTCACCATTGCATAAGGTAAAGATACCATGGGAGACACTAGGAAAAAATTTACAGTATCGTGCTACAATGTTATTGATAGAATATCATGATGGTTATGTTGTGTCATTCCATTCTTTGAAACTCCTAGCAACAATGCAATATGTTATATGTAAAAGCATGGAGAAAAGCCCACAAACCAACCCAATTATTGCCTGAATTGATACAAAATGTGGTCATGGTTCAGGAAATCCAACCCTAAAACTATTTGAAGAGGCAACACAATCACGATATAGAAAAGAATAGAAGATAAACTTCAGAGTGTTTTCTGGGCAAGAAAATATGGAAATATTAGATGACCAGTTTGAAAAGCAAGTTATGGAAAACACAATTAATTGTTTTTTTTAATTTCTCTATTATCTGGAAAATATTCAAAGGATAATCCAAAGGGTCCATATTTCCATGAAATACATTAAATGCTTCTATTCGATAAAGGTATCAAGTATATATGTAGTTCTGGATCAATGGTAAACAAATCAGTATGTGAAATTTTGTCAAAGGAAAATTACCATGAAATCTTTGGCAAAATAGTAGCTTTCATATTTTGAGAAAAGACTACGCCACAATTTGTTATTCACTGGACTTACTAGTCAAACTGGGAAGACACATTTTGCATTTATATATTCATTCTCAGTTTGGGACAGTTGCAGTGCTTATTGTAAGCTATTATGGAAAACTTATTGATATAGTAATACAATCAGACTTGTGTTTGGTATTTAAGTTTATTGGTGCCTGCACTAAAAGACCAATTGGTGCACTATAATAGAGGTTGTATAGTTGGAGGTGTATGTGAATGATTTAAGGGAAGATAAAACTTGGGCAAAAAATTACCAATCATTAGTTTTATCAATTTTTTGCTAGTTTTCATATTAGAATTGCTATAGCTTGGGAACATGCATGAGAGGAATGAAAAACAAAAGTCAATACTAGTTAGAAATTCAAATAATTACCTTTTACATTCCCCAAGCCTAGAGTAAAAATGTTTCTACGTAGTTATATGGTGAAAGTTTTATGAATAAATATAATAGTTGTAGGATAGTAAGGAGATAAAATAAAAATTTAACGAAATAAAATATTATTCTCCTAAAATAGAATGAAAAGACAATTTGTTGACATGAGTGGAAAAGTTGACCAATATTTATGGGCAGTTGACAAGTTCTTGGGGAACAACTAAGGCCGCCCTCCTATTTAACTTAAACCCCCAATCAGTTTCATCATTTCCTTGTTTATAGCAACATTTACTATTTTTAGAAGTTTTGTGGGTCTTTAACTTTCGGAGCATTTTTGACACCCTAAATGGCTTTTTTTAGGTCCACAATCCCTTAGCCATAGGCAATGAATTTTTAGCAAATACTGTAGTACTCTAAGATATATTTCCAATGAGATATTGTACACACCAAAAAAATATAATATGACTGAGTTACAACCTCAAGAATTTGGTTGCCCAATGGGGCCCACAAACTCTTAGTGTTCTATCTCTTGGGGTTATGGTTTTTGTTTTTTAGGGTTTTATCTTGTTGTTCAATAATAAAAATTCCCTTGAGCCTCATTTTAACATAGTTCAGAGGCATGTATTGCCACATCTCTTCTCAGAGATAAGCTACCATCGTCTTAGCTAGTTTATTTCCATTATGTCTGTAAGCATATTTTAGTTATTTGATATTAATGAAACAACATGTTATTTCTACTACATCTCTATATTTATGGTTATATATGTATTTTGTTGCATTCTTGTTTAAGTTCAGATCAGTGGTATCAGAGCGATATGCTCTTTATTTATTTTTCTTTGCATGTCCCCAACGAGGTCAAGGCATAAGGAGTTAGGGCTCGAACTAGTTGAACCTTTGCAAGAATAGCCTCGCAAAACCCAATGGCCTCCCATGGCGAAAGAAAATAAAGACGAGGGAGTAGGAGATAATTTCAAAATATTTCTCCAAGAAGCCCTCGAGCGACAGAGGAACGCAATGTTCAACAACTTTTCCGAGATCCTTCGACAGATGCCCACTGGCGACACATCTTCATCCAAAAATCACTCGGGAGGCACCACTCCCTTCAAGGTACAAGTCAAATTTGACATTCTTGTATTTGAAGGCGAAATATATGGAGATGTCGTAGATATATGGCTAAATTTGTTGGAAGGATAATTTTTAGTTCATGAATTTTCCAATAGGGAAAATATTACTTTTGTGCTCCTCAAAGCCCCCCCCCATGTCAAGGATTAGTGGGAAACCTACTGTGAGCAAAGGGACAAGAGAGAACCCTCACTATTTTCAGCAGCAACCACTTGGAATTATTTCCAAGATTCCATCAAGGAACAATATTATCCTGTGGGGAGATATGAGGATAAGTACATACAACGGACTACATTGCAGCAGCAAAGGGATCAAGATGTGCATGAGTTGACGAATCTGTTCCATACCTTGCACACAAAGTTGGGTATCAAATATTTAGACAAACATTTGGTTATGAAGTACCACATTTGTTTGCACAAATACATTCACAAGAAAATAGAGTTCCTCGACATCTCCTCTCTTGGTGCAGCATACTGATATGCTGCTAAGATCGAGTAAAAATTTAAACAAAAAAAGAGATACTTTGGATATGTGAATCTGAAGCAAAGGAAAGGTGCCCCCAAACCACAGAATAAAGGACAAAGCCAAGGAGGGGTGACCCAGGACAACCCATTGAAGCCACAAGCAAAGAATCACACCATGAAGACAAAGAAGGACATGGGAAAGTGGTGAGTTCCATATGAGCCCCACTCACAACACAAGTGAGTGTTGGGCCAAGTAGTCACTGGTGGCCAAGCTAAAGAATTTTGAATCAGATGCATGTTTTGACTCTGAGTCAGAACCCGAATAGAGGAATAAAAAAGGGAAGAATATTATTGATGCAGATCCCAATACTACCGTTTAAACCACCAAGATCCATAAGGATGAGCTGGAAGATACAAAGGAGGGGGAGAGCCTCCTCCATTCCCAGATGTGGGTGAAGGGTTCTCCGTTGTAGTTCATTGTCGACAGTGAGAGCCAAAAGAACCTCATTTCGACAAAGGTCGTGAAGCAGCTAGGCCTACCAACACTACACACTTGCAATTGTACACCTTTGGGTGGCTTCACCAAGGACGATATCTCTGCGTCATCTAGAAATGTTTCCTTCCCTATAACATCAAATCCTTCACATATGAGGTATTGTGTGATGTTTCTCCTCTTGAAGTTTGTGATGTATTATTAGGCCAACCATACTTGTGGAAGCGACATGTTTTGTATGAGTCTAGGCCTCACACTATTATTATTACTTGGGGAATAAATTGTATAAGATACTAGAGGTAGTACCGCCTATCGCCTTCTCTTTGATAATTGTGAAGCACTGTAGTAATATCATTTCCCATACCGAGAAATTCATTTTCCTTATGATTTTCCCTTAGGGGAAGAAGAATATTATGGCCACAACCTCTAGACATAACTCCCTGACGCGGTAGCAGTATATGGACAAGGTTGTGGAGGAGTACAAGGACATCTTCACCTCACCCATAGGGGCACCTCTATACTGTCATGTCAAGCACTCCATCGATCTGACCCTAGGTGCGTCTCTACCCAATGGACCGATCTATCAACTATTTTTTCTGGAGAGCGATGAAATCAAGAGGCATATTCAGGATTTGTTGCAAAAAGGGCACACTAGGCCAAGCTTATCACCTTGTGGGAGCTTGATCGTGTTGGTATAGAAGAAGGGAGACACCTAGAGACTCTATATTAACTATTGGGGATTGAATAAGATCACTGTCTGAAATAGGTATCCAATCCCACAGATCAATGACCTTCTGGACCAGCTCAAGGGGGACAAATATTTCAGCAGGATTAACTTGAATTCTCGCTATCACCAAGTATTAATCGAACCCTCTGATGCGTGGAAGGTTGCCTTCAAATCTAAGGAGGGTCTTTTCAAATATTTGGTCATGCCTTTCGGGTTGAAAAATTACCCCGCAACCTTCATGAGGTTGATGGAAGATATCTTGCGACCCTTCACCAATTGATTCATGGTGGTGTATTTAGATGACATCCTTATCCTTAGCTAGAGTTGGAAAGAGCACCTCCACCATATTTGGCAGGTCTTCCAAACCTTGCGGCAACACAAGTTGTGTGTCAATTTTGATAAATGAACTTTTGGTATGACCTAGGTTCAATATATGGGGTACATAATTGATCAACGAGGTGGGCATGTGGACCCATCCAAGATACAAGTAATTCAATATTGGCCAGCCCCAACCACTCTAACAGAGCTCCGCAGTTTTATGATTCTTTCTAAATTCTACCGCAAGTTCATGTTGGGATTCTCTCATATCACTTGGCCTTTGATTCAGGTCACCACGGGAGGAGCGAAAGCAAAGTTCTTTTAGTCTGAATCCTAACAGAAGGAATTTTTTAAGTTGAAGCGTAACCTCTTCTATGCACGAGTGCTCACACTACCACACCTAGAACAACCATTTGAGATTGAGACATATGCCTCCGACTATGCGATTGGTATAGTTCTTACTCAGAAGGGGCATCCAGTGGAATATCACAATGGCACACTTTCAGACATAGTCCGAAAGTATCCCACATATGAAAAGAGGTGTATTACATTGTGCAAGAATTCTGAAAATGGAAGCATTACATTCTAGGGAAGTAAACTGTCATCCAGATAGACCATCGACCCCTACAATTCATACAGATACAAGGGAAGCTGCTGAACGATCGCCATCAGAATAGGTCCACATACATGTAACAATTCAATTTTAACATTAAGTACAAGAACGAAATCACCAACAATGTTATAGGCTGCCTTTTCCGACCGCTGGTGATGGTGTTGACCACTGTGCTTGACTCTTGTGGGCATAAGACTTCTGGGCGGCCGAATCTTTATAAGAGCAATCCAGAATTCCACAACACATACCAGACACTCCTTGAACGTAAGCAAGCTCCAAATTATCACCTCCAGGATGCACTATTATTCCACCTGGGACATCTTTGTGTTCCTTCAAGAGAGGGCGCGAAGATGAGTTGGGAGGCACATTATAGTCGATTCGCTGGACATTTCGGGGTAGAGAAAATAGTGATAGTACTGCATAAGTATTTTTATTGGCTGAACCTTCGACAAGGTGTTGGGAAGTACATAAGATCCAGAACTACATGTGTTACACTAGAAAATTTGGCGCAATTTTCGACGGCCAAATCGTCGCTATTCCGACACATAGTCGTCGCAAGAGCGACAGTTCAAGGACGGGAAAAGCATGGTTTGCCATGCCGTCGCAATTCCGACGCATTTACAAAGTGTCGCACTACTGACACTTTTTCCGTCGCTTCCAAACAAGCGTCGCTCTTCCGACATTGCCCAAACCGTCACGCTTCCGACGTTTGTAAACTGTCGCACTTCTGACGAAATGTGGTCCGACGTTTTTAACGTCGCTCTTCCGACGTTTGTAAACTGTCGCAATTCCGACAAAATGTGGTTCGACGTTTTGAACATCGCTCTTCCGACGTTTGTAAACTGTCACAATTTCGACGAGATGTGGTCCAATGTTTTGAACGTCGCTCTTCCGACGTTTGTAAACTGTCGCAATTCCGACGAAATGTGGTCTAACGTTTTTAAGCGGTTGCAATTCCGACGCTTACAAGGCGTCGGTATACCGACGGCGGGTTCAATTTAAAAAAAAAATGAAACTTTAAAACAGGACAGTAAATCTCCAATATTTGACAGTAAATCTCCAATATTTGTTATGAATTGTGGGCATTCCAATGACCGTGAAATATTAATATAATAAACCACCCCGCAGCGCTTCGACTATAAACAATCATTTTTTTTTCACAAGAGAACAAATGTTGTTTTGAATATATTATATGAAGTAAAACATTCCATGAAGTCATTACATTTTCACATCTGAAGATTGGAACCCAAATATCAATCCAGAAAAGTGAATTCCCACCCTAGACAATGATAGAAAAATACCCCATGTCACATACAGGGACTTGATATAAAACCCAGTAACGGTCCACATGGAGATTATCGACAATCTGAGAAAGCATCCAAATATGCCCGAGGCATCTATAAGAAAGTGAAATAGCAGTATGTAGAATAGTAAAGCAACAGATAGAGTACCGACGTCCATTGTTCCAAATACAAATTAAAGTACCCAAAATCCTTGAACAGAGAAAAACGCTAATCATGTAAGTGTGATATGTCCAAAATATAAAAAGACCATCATACCATATCAATAAACTAGCGACATAGACCAGTATCGCTAGTTTTGAAGGCAGAGTGATAAACATTAATCATTTTTTTTCTCATAAGAGAAAAAACGATGTTTTGAATATATTATATGAAGTAAAACAGTCCATGAAGTCATTACATTTTCACATTTGAAGATTGGAACCCAAATATCCAACCAGAAAAGTGGAAGTCCCACCCCAGACAATGATAGAAAAATACCCCATGTCACATACAGGGACTTGATATAAAACCCAGTAACGGTCCACATGGAGATTATCGACAATCTGATAAAGCATCCAAATATGCTCGAGGCATCTATAAGAAAGTGAAATAGCAATATGTAGAATAGTAAAGCAACATATAGAGTATCGACGTCCATTGTTCCAAATACAAATTAAAGTACCCAAAATCCTTGAACAGAGAAAAACGCTAATCATGTGAGGAGTGTGATATGTCCCAAATATAAAAAGACCATGAGACCATATCAATAAACCAGCAACATAGACCAGTATCGCTAGTTTTGAAGGCAGAGTGATAAACATTAATCATTTTTTTTTCACAAGAGAAAAAACGTTGTTTTGAATATATTATATGAAGTAAAACAGTCCATGAAGTCATTATATTTTCACATCTGAAGATTGGAACCCAAATATCCATCTAGAAAAGTGGAAGTCCCACCCCAGACAATGATAGAAAAATACCCCATGTCACATACAGGGACATGATATAAAACCCAATAACAGTCCACATGGAGATTATCGACAATCTGAGAAAGCATCCAAATATGCCCGAGGCATCTACAAGAAAGTGAAATAGCAGTATGTAGAATAGTAAAGCAACAGATAGAGTACCAACGTCCATTGTTCCAAATACAAATTAAAGTACCCAAAATCCTTGAACAGAGAAAAACGCTAATCATGTGAGGAGTATTGGTAACCATCTGTTGCATCCGAGATGTAAGGTTCAGGCTCACTTGTTTCCATTAGTAGCCCGCTACAACATCCACCCTGTTCATAGCAAAAAGGTTCCTGTAGATATACAGAGAAAGAGTATAATACGTAGACCATATAAACATTGCTCTGTATTTCAAAAAACAGGTTTAAAATAGAAACATGGCAACATTTTTTTTTCCAATTGTTATGAACATAATTCGACCGTGAAATATTAATATAATAAACCACTCTGCAGCGCTTCGACTATAAACAATCATATAAACATGGCTTTGTATTTCAAAAAACAGGTTTAAAATAGAAACAGGGCAACATTTTTTTTTTCTAAGTAAAGTTAATCTATTAACAGTGGGAATAAAATTACACCGAAGTCAAAAACATTGCCCAGACTCATGGCAAATTTGTCATCAAAAAATCAAAAAATTAAGAAGACTACCCTCATACGGGGAAACCAGTCTTGAACGTTTACAGAATTCAGAAATATTACAGAGGTCCAGCACAGTAATATAATATAAAAGCAGCCCAATTAATTGGGCCGCGAAGCAAGAAAAACAAATTAACCAAACTACTCCTCCGGCTCCTCGACGATTCGGCACCATCCTTCGGAAGGTCCAGGATCGTTAGGTGCTACCTCCACAGTCATGCCACCGCTCCCCTCCTGAAGGCCCGAATGCTGGCCGGATTTTTCTGAGCTCATTCCCGCCGGACGGGTGCATTATTCTTCCATCTGGGCCTCCTCCTGGAAAACCACAGTAATTTTCGTTGTGATGCGTGGGCGGTTCAGAGAGAAATTAAAGGAAAAATGCGCAGTGCACGTCGTGGGAGAAAGTGAAGCACTGGGGAAATGTGGAGCAGGGGAGCCCATACGGTGGCCAGATCCTACAACCCGACCCCACCCACTTCTAGTATCTGGATAGCGACCTGCGTGATAATCACTGGACTGGGAAGACGACTGGACTGGCAACGCATCCTATGACGCAGGCGAGACATGGGTGCAGTCTCAGCAGTGGGCACAAGAGGAGACAGAGAATCAGAATTCCAAGAAACAGAGGAAGACAGATAAGGACCAGACCGAGAGAAATGCAGATATGCAGCAAGGTCTAAGCAGCAGTTCAACTGGCCACTTCTCCTTCTGGTCACAGTGAGTAGGCAATGTAACCCAGCAACCAGCTCGTCTGAAAAACCATAGCGAAATGCCATTTTATCAATGCAATCGAAGGACGCTCGTCATAATTAATCTCTGATCATTAATGAGAGCTGAAGGCCGGATCATATTGGAGCATGCAGAATCGCTAACGAGAGTGGAGGTCCGATCTTGAACAATGTTAAAACTTAATGCGATTTGATGTGAAGACCTTGGAACTTAATTGAACAACGTTAAATCTTAATGCGATTGATATGAAATCGCCACATCCATGTCCCATCGCCTTAAACGCCATTGAATGCACCCGCAGCCGGGAGCAGGGCAAGTTTTAATTGAGGACACGTGGCAGAAATTGACTGGAGCGGATCTTTGTTTGGGCCGCTCGCGCAGTGGAAATCCGGACCCGAAAAAGATTAGGGTGAATTTGATAAGAAATTCGCGTCACAACTCTCCCTTCGCACACCAGCCCAACTTCAGACCCGAAAAATATTAGGGCGGAATTCATTAGGTTTTCGCGTCACAAAATTGGCCGACGTCAGCAGCCTATTTTGGAACGTGAATTTGGTTTGAATTATGCTTTATCGCCATTTGAAGTCCGGCGGGCTCGACTTAAGAACTATTTTGTTTGATCCCATCTTATAAAATTTGTGTTGGTTTTCTTTCATAATACACATATTTATAATAAATCATGGGAATACCACACTAAACATGTGGAAAAGTTATATAAATTATTGAGAACAATCATTTTTATGTAAAAATATCCAAATGTGCTTTTGGGAAATAAGGATTCGAGTATTTGGTTCATATTGTTTTAAAGGAAGGAGTGAAGTTGGAGCCTCAAAAGATGCAAGCTATTACAAAATGACCTATTCCTAAGAAAATCAAGGTTCTTAGAAGATTTTTAGACTTACATGATCAGTATGATGATAATTATGATAATTTCACAAAACAATCACTAGCTATTTTGAGGGATGAGATATTAGAACTTCAGCTTGATGAGGATTTTTTAAGAGCTTTATTTCTTCTTTTGAAATCAAAAAAATATTCTCCCAAACTGAAAATATGTGTTCTTGAGATAATTTCTGAAAATTATGAAAATGAAATTAAAAAACTTTTGCATTCTCAAATTCAGTCATACAATTTCCGAAATCCTAAAGAATTCTTTGAAAATCTTCCTTCTCCTAAGCAAGAGAAAATTGTACTATCTTTTGACTTGCATATTGAGGATGATTATTCTTTCAAACACAAGACAGAAGAAATAGTTTCAAGGCTTAATATTCAGAATACAACTGAGCAACCTGTCATTGAAGGCCTAGAAGTAAATAACATACATCATACTTTTATTGATCCTATATCAGATTATATGGATAATATTTTTAGCCCAAATCTACAAACATGTTTTCTCTATAAGGATCAAATACATAAAAAGTGGCCTTTACACATCATATCATTTATTATAAAGGCACATGATCATAATATACTTCCAATTTTGATCACAAGCAATCAAGTTATCCATTTATTGTTACAGCTACTTGATTGGCTTCATTGGCATTTTTGTATTACCTGATTCAATAAGATTTTTAGTAGATTGAGTAGGTAGATGAGTGCCAATAAGCTCAGAATTTAGAGAATTTGTTTTTTAGTTTTCAATTTTCAGCTAGTTTTTCATTAAGTTGGTTTGAAAACTTTTGTGTGTTGTTTTAGTTTCAGATCAGATTTCAGTTTTCAGAAGATAGAAGACATTTACAGGTTCACCAAGGTCAATGGATGAGGAAAATTGACTTGTTGTTCTTGACTTTTCACCAGGAAAAGCCATCCCCAAGTGGAGCCAGTGTTAGACTCCTATACCAATAGATGTCATATTTCATGATTGACTTGATGGGCTATGTAATATGATCATACCTTTTCTTGTTGCAAAGGTTTTCCATATTATCAAAAAATCAAAAAAATTTAAAAAATGTAAAGAGGGTATACCTTAAAAGAAAAATCAAAGGGTAAAAAGAATAAAAATGGCCAAAAAAGTAAAAGAAAATGAACCCCACCAAAAGAAAGGCCAAGGAAAGTGTGCAAGTCTAAATGCCACTACTTTTTGCTTTTATGTAATAAATAAAATTGTGTGCAACTTGTATCCTATGCCACAATTTATGAATAATCAAACAGTTTAAGCTTGGTTATTTCATCTTTCAATTTCATGTTTTAGAGATAAAGAATAAAATCTGACCAAACTATTTAATCTTGGCAGATAAGTAGATAGGTAGAGTAAATAAAAGGAGCTCAATAGCTTAATCTGAGCCCTTGGATGTAATAAGGTTAGACTTAGATAGATTTCTACGTGTAAAAGAAAAGAAAGTGTGATAAGGGTTTGCCAGTCTAAGTGCACCTTAATAAAGAAGAAAAAATGGTAGAGTAAAGTAGGTAGGGTAGGTAGATGATGTTGCAGAATTGCATGTGATGGACAATGACTCTAAATGTGTTAGTATTTACTTTCATCACAAAGTGCAAAGGTAGACACTATATTGGAAGAAATTCAAAGCAAAGCAAAGTCAAAGTTATTAACTTTCCTTCTCATCTTCCCCTAAAGATTTCACTAATTTCCCCTAAGTACTAAGGTATTTGAAAATTAGAGGGGCTTAAGGCATTTCTTTGACTTTTGGAGGGACCGGACCCTTGGCCCAATAATTGGAAAATCCTAAGTACTTGAAGTCATTCTTCATAACATTCACTCATTTCTAAACATCTTTTCCTAAGTAAAATCCCATTTTACTTAGGAAAATTATGCATTATTTAATAAAAAACCCTCAAAATCACATTTTATTCTAAGTCTAAGTGATGAAGTGATTATAATGCAATTTGCTTTTAAATCTTCACTTTCTTAGTTATATTAATGTATTTTGAGTTTACATTGTCCCCTTGTCATATTAACATTGATTTTATGTATTAAATCCTTACAAAAATAACCTTCTCCTATTATATGTAACTCCTTTTTATATAATATCCCCAAAAACCCATTAATAAATTTTAGCCAAAGTAATTTATTCCCACATGTTTAAATAAAAAACCCACTTTATGCCCCCTTTGGCTAAATATATCGTAATATTAAATTCTGCCCCCTTTGGTAATTAGAGTAATCGGATTTAATTATCATATAATAAAAGTATATTGAAAAAAAATTAAAACATGTTTTATTACGTGTTTTAATACAAAAATAATTATTCCCCTGTGTATTTTAATCCCCCGACTCCCTTTCCCAAGGTTAAAACTATAAACCTTTTGTAAAATCCCCAATACCTCCCTTAACCGCTAACCTTGGTTAAATCATTTCCCGATCACTTTCCTGCATTTTTATAAACAAATTGATTAATCCTCACGATTAATTAACTCCGCCAATCAGATTCCCCCCGATGAGATTAATTAACGTTTAATTGCGTTGGGCCCTCCATATTAAATCCCCGTCACTTCCACGTTCCCATCATCGTTCGATCAACCCATCTGAGATCAATGGTTATTAATGATATTGGTAGCCATCCGCGTCCGAACAATAATGTGCGATGGCCCGGCGGTTTTCAAACAATGCCATGCCACGCGTCAATCATTCTATGGAATCGCTCGCCCTCCGCCAAAAACCACTTTTCCCCAAAAGCGGTTCGATGGAAACCGCTTACCGCTTGCCTCCCGTGACTCATCCTCCATACCTGCTGACATCATCCATTAAATAAATAAATAAAACCCCGTCACCCTTTAGACTTTGTGAATAAAAAAAAATTTCCCACGTCATTTTCATTATTCTGTGAATGACCAAAGTCTCATGCAGAGAATTTCAAAAACAAACTGCCAAGCGCCATCAACTGTATTTTTCTGAAGACAATTGCATACCAGTAATCCAGAGTTCGTACGCCATAGCCTATACCTGTTTAATCACTGTTCATCTCCCAAAAAATAGGTATTTACCCCAATTCCTGTTAAAACTCTATGAAATCCTAGCTTTTGTTTTAAATTCCGCACGAAAGACAGAAACAAAGTTCAATCTAGTCTTGTTAAATCCCTAGAATTGTAAATTGCATTCCCAAAACTTGTAATTGTGTTTGTTCTTCACAAAAACCTGAAATTCATTTCTGAATCCACAAGAACCAAAAATGGAGGTTCTAGTGGCTCCGAACGTCGCACTTTGAGTGCCCCTCACAGAGATTTAGACTCTCTGCCCCTAGCAGATAGAGATTTTCAAATTAAAGACCTCGTTCTTAGTGATAATCCTCTTCGAACCTTTTGCCGCTGCAGAGATAACTTTATAAACGGTTCTGATACTATTGGATTATGGGAATCCAATCTTTGCATGTATCTTCTCCCCTCAGTCCATATTTTTCCTGAGTTAATTCATTACTACCATGCAAACTATGACCCCAATCAAAGAGAAGTTTTGTCCCTGAGTCAGAACATCCTTTTCCCAATCACTACTCAGTCGATAAATGAAATGCTGCAATTTCAACCTGGTCAAGCCTTCACTCCCTTGTCCATGGGAGAATTACTTGAAAAGTCTGCCAATTTGTCCCATGAAGAGTTAAATCGCATTTGTCAAACCTTCATGTTACCAAAGCATCAGCCCAAAAGCCCTCCCCCCTATGGTTATACTTTTTTCACTGATGTGGGCAGGCTTATTCTGAATATGATATCCTTTATCATGGGTTTCAATAGTAGTGAATATGTTGATCAATTAACCCTAATATTGTTGTCTATATTTACCCCTGGATAGTCCCCTGCTGTCAAGTATGATTTTGCATCCTACATTGCTAATAAAATCCATGATCAGTTCATGAGATTTGAGAATGAAAAAGTGTTCAAATATTCTTCTATTATATATCATCTCATGATTTATTACCAATCAGAAAGTTTCCCTTTCCATGTTCAGAAACTTTATGCCAAAGGAAATCCTAGGTCTGTGATATTTTGGTTTGCCATCACCCATAATTCCTCTGATTCTCCTTACTCCTATAATGAGTTTATTGACCTATTTATACACCCTGCAACCAATTTGTTAACAGGAGTTTCCCCTCCTAGAGTTAATAATGAAATCAAGAAAATTCTACAGCTCTCAAAACAATATAGGGTAGGTGACTGGTACTTGTCTCAAAATCACACTGAGATCAGAATATATGGATGTGAATTGTGCCCATTCAAGTTGCCCAAATATGTCCCCATGAGACTCTTTGCACTAGAGTATTTCAGGCAGATGATTAACTCAGATATAGTTCATTTCTACAATGCAAAAAAAAGGCTCAACTCAGGATCAAATGTCAATTAGGTCCCTTTGTTTGTAACTCTAGAGATGCTGGAAAGGAAGCAGAAAGAATCTTAGAAGAATATCTCAGATTACAAAAAAAATTTTACTGGGTGCCTTATGACCCAAATAGCTTTATCTATGATAGAAGAATGAAAAATAAACTATCACCATACATTCATCACAAAATTCCAGAAATTGAACAATATGCCAATATGGATGAATGGATGGAAGGAACATTGGTAGAACAGGATAGTGAGCAGGTCAATGTTGAAAATGTAATGAAAGACCTTTAGAAAATACTTGACCTAGACTCTTTTGGATAGGTGCAGATACCAGGTATTGGTCCTTCTTCTGCAGGGACTTCTCAGCAAAATTTACAGGAGATCAGTGCATTGGCCACAATACAATCTAAAGGAAAAGAAAAGGAGCCTGACATACAAGTATTTGAAAAATTCACAATGACAGAGCAACCTAAGACTTCTAAAGAAAAGGTTCAAGTAAAAAATCCTCCTATTCAAATCAATGAGCCAAAAATTTCAATTTTACAATCTCCTATCAATATAGAAAAAGGCAAGAAGAGAGATGCTGAAGTTGCTACCGCTGTTGGTGGATCTTCAGAATGGCCTCATGCTAAAAGACAAAAATTAAATCCTCTTCCAGAAGTAGATTTTGTTCAGGAAATTCCTGATAGCTAGAGAGAAGATTTGGATAGTCAACAAATAGGTACAATCAGTGGGGCATCCACTACTTTACAGAGAAAAGAGCTACAAAAGCAACAGAGTGTTGTAATATCTTCTTTCAAACCACTAGTTAAAGATGCAGGAGATATTTATCAATATAAAAGCCATGAATGATCCACTAAGACTCCAGGTTTACAATCAATATTTGAATATGGCTCCTAAGAATAAAGAAATATTGATGTCAGCTTATGACATTCAGCAAGGCAAAATGATAATGAGTCACTTCAAACAAAAAGTGCAGCAGCCTCAAATAGCTGTAGATTATATTAGAAAAAATTTTGAAGTCTTAGCAAAGGATATTCATCCTTTAGATCAGATTGAGTTACATAAGCAGACTGGTGAAATGATCTATTCTACTCTGACCGATAAAGCAATGGCAACTCAGAACTTGCAGGATTCTTTGGAGAACACTAATGCACAATTGCAGCTTGAAAAAGCCTCTTCTCAGGCCAAAGACAACAGGATAAAGAAATTGGAGGAAATAATCATTGGATTGGGTCACAATCCTAAAGATGTCAAAGGTATAGAGGCCCTAATCAAGAAAAAAGATGATGATATTGCAGCTTTGAGAAATCAGTTGAAATTGCCAGCTTCAAGACATCCACAAACTGAAGAGATGATAAAGAAAAATTCTGAAGAAGAAATGATGGACTTGCTTTTGAAATTGAATGAGAAACTAAATGAAACAGAAAAAGAGCTTGAACAAGAATTAAAGAACAAGCAGTCTACTATTCCAGCATCAACAACAGAGGCAATTACAGGTACATGTACATCCACAACAGGTCAGCCAACAGAGCTATCACAGGTAAATACTTCCAATTTGAATTCTGAAGAATTAATAAAGTCAATGAATGAATTGAAACTTCAAGTAACAGAACTCCAGCACACAAAGTTACAGCTTAATAATTTAGAACAAAGATATGATCTCTCAAAAATGAGTGTCGCTGATAAAACAAGAGAGGTCAAAAGATTAGAAAAATTGGTTAAAGCATTGGAAAATGATCTCACATTGGAGAAACCTTTAAAGGAAATAAATGAAATTATTTGGGACAACATTATCCAATCAATAAAGGATGTCTGGTCTTCAATTCAGATTATGTATGAATAGAATGATTTAGTCAAATTGGCTATAGAAGAAGTTCAAAGTACAAGAGAAGAATTGGGAAATAGGCCTGATGAAGCCAATCAACTCATACAGTTTCTAAACACTCAAACCAGACACCAACTTGCAGAACTTGGTATTCAGGATAGGACCAGAACAATTTTTGAAATAAAAAGAGTCTTTACTAAGAGAACCCTTATGCATAATCTAGAATGAAGGTGCTCAGATATGCAAGAAGAAATCATTTCCTTCAGAGAAAGATTTGATATTTTGTTGAAAAAAGGATTGCTCAATCCTATAGTTTCAGAGGATGAACTAATGCACCTTGAAAGCTATGTTGAAAAATTGGACAAGTATGCTTACAATCAGGCCAATTCTTCAACCAGTACATCAGAAGCAGCATTGCTAACAGGAAAAAATCTTCATGACAGATTGGAAAATTTATTTTATCTTGAGCATGAAGTAAAGCATTTGTTGTCAATTCAGCCTACCTTTTTCAGATATACTGAGGTTGATGAAACATTGAGAAAACTTCAACGGACCAGAATATCAAAAGATAAATGGTGGGAAGAACTATTGGAACTTTTGTAAAATTTATCCTTATATGAAATTTTTCCTATTTACTACAGTATACCATGATAAAAAGGATAAACAGAGGTCAAAGTGTATCAGTGAAAACAAAGAGTATCAGTAAAGCAAGGCAGTCAGAACAGAATTACTGAGGATGACAACAACGGGCCAAAACATAGGGCCTGCCTCCAGCACATTCTCAAAAGAAGGAAACAACACAACATCAATTACTTTTTATCTTATCTACGAGACCATTTGTCTCTATTTTTATTGTAACTTATTCATGAGTCACCCTAGATTATATCTCAATTTGTTATGAGATATTTTTGATAATTTTTTGTATAAATACTCCCTCAATTAGAGTATTGAGGGTGGATTCTTATACTTTGTTGTAATATTGAATTTTTCGGAATAAAGAGCTGTTGGAGAAATTTTTTGTGGCTTGCATCAAACAACGAGGTGATGCAGGAATGACATGAGGGAGAAAATATCAGAAAAGCCCCAAATCTCGAGAACTAAAGCTCATCACCAACTTGAGATTGACAACTTTACATGATGTAACCTATGAAATCGTAAATGGAGAAATCATAGTAACAAAAAAGTAACCTATGAAACAATAAAGTCGGATTCATCCTGGGAGTGGTAATGGGAGAAATCATAGTGAACAATAGGAAACATGCAGAGTTGTTTACAATCAAATAGATGAAAAAACACAGACAAAAATCCTAGATAATAATCATGAACAAGCTTAATATTAAATTATGAACTGTAAAGGAACTTACAAAATGTGACATTACGAACCTGGTCAAGCGCACAAGCAAAAATATCCTGGACATGACCCTGGTTGACAAGTTGTATTGCTCATGATGCAAGAGGATTTGCACCTGCACTGCCAAGTCAATCAAAATCCATCATTATCTATACAATAAATACAAGTAATTGATGTAGTATTTTTTACTCTAAGATGCATTCTTATGATAATGTTAGAACATATGTTGAAAATGTCAAAACATACCCGAATAAGCTCCTCTTCATTTCAAGAATAATTTATTGGAGTCGCATGAACTTGGAACAAGCCTCCCACGATCTGAAAGAGTAGAAACTAAGTCAACAGTGACTTTTTTGTTGCTACGCTGGATCAAGGGAGGTTTGCTCCAAGATTAAATTGCTCCAATAAATTATTCTCTACTAAACAGGGCCAACCACGTGAAGGTGGAAGCTCTTATGGCCCCTCCCCCCCTCACATCACTCTCAATTCCCCAATACCCAATCTATATTTCATTTTTTACTTTCATGAGCATAAAAAAAATATTCAATAACTAATTAAAAAACAATTCAACAAAAATTATGTAAGGAAACATTGAAATGAATGCTTGACATAAAAATAGTATGATAAATGAGTTTTTTATATAACGCAAAAAACGTTCCAAGTATGGTAACGTTTGTCTTATAATAATACAATATTTTACATTATCAAATTTTCTTTTTCTTTTTCTTCTTCCTATTTCTAAAGCTCCTAATTACATCATAAATATCATCGTGCTCTGCTCCTATTTCGTGCCTTTCGACCCGCACTGCTGACCTAGTTGCGTAGTCACGATGTTTGGTCTCATCCAGTGACGGGGCATCGCCTACAAAAACAGATAATATTAAATTTTAATTGTCAGTTTTTAAATATCATTGAACTAGTTCGGTAATATTAATAAAAAAATTGCAATGAGATTATTTACCTGGTGCACTAGTTGTCACCGCTGACCTAGTTGCGTAGTCACGATGTCTGGTGTCATCCAATGACAGGGCATCGCCTACAAAAACATATAATACTAAATTTTAATTGTCAGTTTTTAAATATCATTGAACTAGTTCGGTAATATTAATAAAAAAATTGCAATGAGATTATTTACCTGGTGCACCAGTTGTCGTCGCTGACCTAGTTGCGTAGTCACGATGTCTGGTCTCATCCAGTGACGAGGCATCGCCTACAAAAACAGATAATATTAAATTGTAACTGTCAGTTTTTAAATATCATTGAACTAGTTCGGTAATATTAATAAAAAAAATTGCAATGAGATTATTTACCTGGTACACCAGTTGTCACCGTTGGGACTATTGCCCTGTCTTCCTCTCTGGTGGGAAGATCCTCAAGGGAAACATTCTCTGTCATTTAAACAAAAAACGTTATAAGGACAACCATCAAGGTATAATTAGAAAAAATTATAAGTGGAAATTAATTACCATCACGACCCTCACTGATAGTAGCATTGTCAGCCTGGTCCCCACTACAATGATCAGGTTGCACGTGAGGATCATCTACATCTGGCTCTAAAACTAGGTTATTTGCCTCGTCGGTAGTGCTGCTCCCCTAATTTAAACAAAATTGTTAGAAATTAAATTTATGGACGAAAAAAAACATATTGAAAGGTTAATGTTTTACCTTATCAGGCATTCTAGATCTTGGGACCTGCCCCAAGCTTCTGCGACGTTCAACTACAGCTTGATAGCCAAAATGGAAAGCGATATTTTTATCTTCCTCTGTAGTTTCTGTTTCGAAGTCATCACCCTACATTACATATGATTGCATATTTTTAATCATATTTGATAGGATTACAAAAACGTTGGAAGGCGATACAATTAATTATAAGATGTTTAGCTACTTAATTACAATTCTTGCAGCTAATTTCAAGTAGCCGCCTTGGCCTAGCTTGTGATGGCCCTTTTTTTCAATCCTAGCTTTGGTTGCCTTTGAGGTGTCAGGAAACCTAGCATCAAAAGATTGAAGTCAGATATGACGTAGCACACTTTTATTTTAGACATAGAGAAATTAAAGCTATTGAATTAAAGTTGTAATTTACCTTGCGGGTCTAGTTGGCATTTTTCCTTCTTTCTTTGCCCTTTTCTCTTTTCTGTCATGGATGAGTGCTCTCCAATCACTCTCTGGAACTGTGAGAGGATGCTCATATCTAGGGTTAAATTGCAATTGTGTCTTATAGGTGTCCTTGGTATATTTCAAATATTTTCCGGCTACCCGAGCCACCGCTGTTCTGTCAAATGTGCCGCCCCCAAAAAGGGCTTCTAGATAATCTAGAAGTTCTTTTTTCATGTTGGAATTCTGGGAATTCCACCTTGTGCGTATGGTTGGGCCAAAAATTACCAACACATGGCTCTCCAGAAACCTGTAGAACTTATTTTTTCCTACACAGAAAAAAAGAAGAAGATATTATCATTAATTTAAAAATAAAAATCATGATAAATATGTTTCAGATAAAGTACATGAAATAGTTAAAATATTAAAATTTACTTGGGAGTTGTACATGATTTATAGAGACACCTTCATCGTTCTCCAAAAACGTGCCATTAATGGTCCCTATGGAGCTGACACGTGTAGCTCTAGGAAACGCAATAATGTAGTTGGCCATATCAGCCTCATCATTGCCAACACGTTCAGCGGTTGGCTGGGTGTCTGCTTGGGCAGGGTGTGTTTCTTGGCTGGCACCTAAAGGAGTAGAAGGTGTACGAGAGGGTTTTTGGGCAATATCTTGCCCTTGTGTCCCACTACCACCAACACCGGGTTCAGTAAGTGCCAGAAAACGCTACATACAAAATAAAATTTTGTTAGTTTAGTCAATGTAAAAATTAAAAATCAAACTATCACAATTCATCTCATGCAGAACAAAAAAAAATATCCTTTTGACTTTTTATTATTACCTGATATGTATCTAGCTAGCTCATAAGCTTTTTTATCCTCTCTTCTGTTTCAGGTGTTTGAGGCGCATCTATCAAAGTATTAAATTCTGACCTTGCATCTCGTGCCTTTTTTCGCAACAAGAACACTGGAGATAGGGATGAAGAAAGCTCTTCCTCAAAGAGGGAATCATCAGGCGTACCATGGCTAGGTGTCTACATATTTGAACAAAATTAATATTATTTCAATTATGTAAATAACTAAAATACCCGAAGATAGAGCAATGCTGGCACTTTACATGTTCTTCCGCTGGCCTCTTTCCACGATCATCCCGTCTCAGGGTTGTTCCTGCACTGCTCTGATCAGTCTGCCACATTGCAATAAAATTATAAATGTAAAAACTTGAAAACAATATCTAACTTGAAAACACAAAATGAAAACTGAAATAATTTCTAATAAGACACTGGAAGATAGAGTTAGAGTTTCAAATATGCCTTGCATTGAATTCAATCTTGGAAACATGTCATTGCACATTAAGGCACCCAAACAAGAGACGAGTTGACAATGAAGACCTTATTGAATATATTGTTGGAGCAACTTCTAGTAAACTTGTTGTGAAGACCTTGAGGACATTTTTGGAGCAACATTGTTGAAGCTGATGGTATAGCATTGTTGGAGACGATCTTGAAGGGCCTTGAAGTGAAGCTTATTTTGGAGCAACTATTGAAAAATCCTTAGAGCATTTAAGTAAGGCACTTTCTATCTTCCATCACCTTTTTCCTTTCAATATCATTTAAACAATGTTTTTGATATTTAATGTTTGAAATCATGTTATAATTCCTTTATTATATGTGTTTGGGGACTTTCCCTTTGAAATTACCCAAAAATACCCTGGCAATTTTATCTTCAGGATGCATGTCTGACCCTATTGTTCAATATTTTGATTGATAGTAGTAAATATAGAGAGTTAGGGGGCTCTTGACTTGGTTTGGTTGGGCCATTAGATCCCTAACATCTACTAGGGAGAACCCCCCTTGAGTTGGAGGAGAGCTAGCCCGAAGTGAAAAGAGGTTGGTGAGGAGACAATGGGGCTATTGAATTACACATGGTATCACACTTCAGATTTAGGACTTTATCTTGAGAAGTGCAAGATTTTGCTATATCAATTCTCAAATTGTTTACAACACTATTGTTAAGAACTAATAAGAAGTGATGTTGAGGGTTTTTTGGGTATAAGAAACAATAACATTTAAAAACTAAGGTTCTTAGTCCTTGGCATTCCTTCACCTGGGCCTAGGGGCACACTAGAATAATTTCACACTAAACCATGCAAACTTAAAAGAAACTTAACAGATCCATAAAGTAATAATAACCATAATTCCTAATTTCCTATTGTACGATATGATGCAAATTATTCAAACATGAAGCAATGAGGACATGCAATGTCTGAATTTCAAGATTGATGAACCAATACAAGAAGTTAGAAACTACAACTTTGATTCAATACTCTGTGTCCTAACTCCAGGAAGGAATCTAGTTTGTAGTACATAACATGCATCGTGTATTATCAATTCTTAATTGACAACAACTAAAGGTCATATACCTCATCAATTCCTTCCCATTTTGTGTTTTTATGTTATATTCCTTATAAAAGTGTCAAATTTCTCTCAAAGTAAGCAACCAATGAATAAAATAAAAAATAGTTGATATATGATTGAGAAATGTTCATTTATTTCTTGAAAGGATCTTCACGATTTCTTTGGTTGCTTTTCATCTCAAGAAACAAGAAATGACCTAAGAAACTATCGTGATGTAATATAAGAAACAACACAGTGCAATGGCCATTTTCAAAGCCAAATGATGTCCATTGAGGACATGGCCTTTATTTGGTTCCCGTTTCATAGGAGTTTCGGGTAGAAATGGAACTTTGTTGTACCATTTCCAGTAGTAAAAAGGGAAAACCTTCTTTTTCCATGGGAAATAATTTACCTTTCCTTTTTCACGATAATCTAAATCACAAAAAATATGAACTATACTGCACACATTCTTGGATAATGTGAAAGTGGAAAAGGAATACCCTACACAAGTGATGCACACATGTACATTTGAACACTAATAGATTTTTGTAGTTGAAATGCAATGCTTGTTTTCATTTAAATGTAGGGTTTTTAAAGCAAGAGAAATAATGGTTGCCAAATTAATAAGTGTTTATTTGGGAAAAATTTAAATCTTGTATTGGGTGATGAAGATAATAGAGGGTATTGAATCTTGATTCTTGACATCTAGAGAGAACCCTACAGCCTAACACAATCCAATGGAATTGACCAAAAAAACACAAATAGAGTCAACCCTACTATAGGAGGAAGGGCCTGCAGTAAGAACTTACCATTTTGCAAGAGCTGAGGGCGAATGCTATTCTGCAAGAGCTGAGGGCGAATGCTGTTCTGCAAGAGCTGAGGGTGAATGCTGTTCTGCAAGAGCTGAGGGTGAATGCTGAGGGCGAATGCTGTTCTGCAAGAGCTCAGGGCGAATGTTGAGGGTGAATTTTGTTCTGCGAGAGCTGAGGGCGAATGCTGAGGGTGAATGCTGTTCTGCAAGAGCGGAGGGCGAATGCGCACGTGATATCAGACGTTAATATAGCACACATGTACATTTGAACACTAATAGATTTTTGTAGTTGAAATGCAATGCTTGTTTTCATTTAAATGTAGGGTTTTTAAAGCAGGGAGAAATAATGGCTACCAAATTAATAAGCATTTCTTTGGGAAAAATTTAAATCTTTTATTGGGTGATGAAGATAATAGAGGGTATTGAATCTTGATTCTTGACATCTAGAGAGAACCCTACAGCCTAACACAATCCAATGGAATTGACCAAAAAAACTCAAATAGAGTCAACCCTACTATAGGAGGAAGGGCCTGCAGTAAGAACTTACCATTTTGCAAGAGCTGAGGGCGAATGTTGTTCTGCAAGAGCTGAGGGTGAACGCTGAGGGCGAATGCTGAGGGAAAATGATGTTCTGCAAGAGCTGAGGGTGAATGGAGGGAAAATGTTGTTCTGTAAGAGCAGAGGGCGAATGTGCGCATGATATCAGAGGTTAATGTAGCTATTGTGATGGATACGAAACAATAAAATCATTTTTATGTAGCGCGCATATAAGTTTCGTATTTTTATGTAGCGCGCATATAAGTTTCGTTATACCGACAGCGGACAAAGCGTCGCTGTTGCGACGGGTGCCTCCAAACGTCGCAATTGCGACACTTAGACATTGTCTCACACTTGCGACGTTTGGAGGCAGCCATCGCAATAGCGACGCTTTGGGCTATAGTGTCGCAATTGCGACGTCTTCCTCCAAATGTTGCAATTGCGACACTTTTTCTAAGTGTCGGTATTGCGAAACTTTTCTATAAACCTCAGTATAGCGACGGTTTTGGGCAGGATGGAAAAAATTTGGGGAAATTTCCGACATTTGGTCAAAAGCGTCGGAACCAAGTGTCGGAATTTCCGCCAAATGTAGTAGTGAAATAAGTCATAAATCAAATATTTTAATCAACAATACCTAATATATCTAATGATTTATATAAGTAGTCTTATCTATCCAACTAAAATGCAAGAATATTACATAGTGTTCATAAAATAACACATAACTACAAATAGATTCTTAGCATAGGTAGTTATCTAAGTCAAAATGGGCATCACGGATGCTCGAAAAGTGAGGGGTAGTCACGATGTATAATCTTTGCATCCTCCTAGGTCACATATCCTGAGCTATACTTGTCCCACTGGACCTTAACCTGGTCCACCATGCAACGTCTGATATTTCGAACCCTATGGTCCAATATGCGTAATGGTTTTACCATTACGGTTCCCACGTCCAAGACCTACAATTCCGTCCAATCTAGTTTGTGAGATTCATCAGAAACATAATGTCATAAAATAGATACATGAAAAACATAGTGATTTTTATGAAAATGGGGTGGTAGTATAAGACGATAGGCAGCTAATCCAATCTTCTCCTTGATTCTAAAAGGTCCTATAAATTGAGGTGACAACTTTGTCCCTTTCCCAAACCGTATGGTGCTTTTTTTGGGTCGAAGAATACGAATAAAATCTTGGTCTCCTACCTCATAACTATGATCAGTCCTATGTGCATCAGCATAACTCTTATGTCATATTGTGCTTCCTTTAACCTTTCCTGAAACTATCCTACCTGTTCCTCCATTTCTTGTACCAACTCTAGCCCAAATTTTACTCGGTCCTCTAAATTTTCCCAACTTAATGGTGTCCTGCATGGCCTCCCATATAGAGTTTTATAAGGAGGAATCCCAATGAAACTGTGGTAACTATTATTATAGGAAAACTCTACCAATCGTACGTACCTTTCCCACCGAGTCTAATTATCCATGACGTACATTCTGAGCATGTATTCCATAACCTGATTTACTCTTTTAGTCTGTCTGTCTGTTTCTGGATGATATGCAGTGCTCAGATTCAACTGAGTCCCCAATGCTCACTAAAAACTTGTCCAAAACCTAGATGTAAAATGAGAGTCTCTATCAGAAATGATCTTTGTGGGTAACCCGTGTAGTCGAATAACTTCACTTATAAAAACTCATGCCACATTAGTAACATCATAAGTATCTCTCACTGGGATGAAATGGGCACTTTTGGTTAATTTATCAACTACAACCAATATAACATTGTGCCTCTGTGAAGTGAGTGGCAAACCTACAACAAAATCCATAGAAATGACCTCCCATTTAGGCATAGGGATTTCCTGCGGTTGTAGGAGTCCTGCTGGATGGCGATGATTAGCCTTCACTCGTTGAAATTCAAGACATTTGGTGACAAACTAGACTATGTCGTGCTTCATGCCTACCCAAAATAAGAGTTTCTTCATGTGAGCATACATCTTCTTCAATCCAGGATGTGCACAATAGAGTACTCTTTGTGACTCTTCAAGGATGGTTCTTCTTATACTCCCTTCCTTAGGAATGTACATTCTTCCTTGAAATCTCAGTATTCCATTTGGTTCAAGGAAATAACCCTCAAAATGTGGTTCTATCTGCTTCCCACTCTAGAGTGCTGATATAACCTTGAGATACCAACAATCTTCAAAGAGTTTTTCCAACATACGTTCCCTCAAATTAACCCTCAAGGGTACTAAAGAGAAGGTTCATGGCCTCCTAATTAATGCATCAACCACCACATTATCCTTTCCCTTAATGTATGAGATCCCAAAATCATACTCACTCATGAATTCACTCCACCGCCTCTGCCTACCATTCAAATCTCCTTGAGAGAAGAGGTAATTCAAGCTTTGATGACCAGTTCTTAACTCAAATCTTCTCCCAACGAGGTAATGTCTCAAGAGTTTTAAAGCTAACATCACTGCTGCTAATTCTAAATCATGGGTAGCATACAATTATTCATGTTTCTTCAAATTTCTGGATGCATAAGCTATTACTCCGCCTTATTTCATCAACACTGCTCCCAATCCTTGCTTTGAAGCATCTGTGCATATAATTAAGTCCTTTCCCATGTTAGGCACTCGAAGGATCGGTGCACTAGTTAGTAACCTTTTTAGTTCGGTGAATGCAATGTCACATTCATATGTCCATTCATACCTAACCCCTTTTCGTTGTAATGTGGTGATGGGTTTTGCAATCTTTGCGAAAGCCTTTATAATCTAACGATAACACCTTTAGCTCTTGAAGCTATACATAGCATAATCAATTTTTTAAGTAGCTGTTCCATGGGTCTTCACTTTCTAGGCGTGCTAGACAACTAGAATCCCTTCTCCGGAAATGATGTGCCCAAGGTAATGAATTTTCTTTTGAAATAACGAACATTTTGACAATTTTCCATACAATTGATTTTCCCTTAAGCATGTTAGCACAACCCTTAGGTGATCTTCATGCTCCTTTTCATTCTTGGAATACACCAGAATATCGTCTAGAAATATTTGCACAAATTGGTCCAAATATTTCTTGAACACACCATTCATGAGACTCATGAATACTTATGGTGCATTTGTTAAACCAAATGGTACAACTACGAACTCGTAGTGCCCAAACCGAGTCTGAAATGCAGTTTTTGGGATATCACCTTCCTTAATCCTCAATTGGTGGTATCTAGATAGTAGATCGATCTTTGAGAAACTATTTCTCCTTTAATTTGGTCAAATAGATCATCTATTCTAGGTATCGATTACATATTCTTTATTCTCTCTTGATTCAAGTCCCTATAATCTATGCATAGCCCTAAGGACCCATCCTTCTTCTTGAAAAAAATTACTGGTGCACCCAAAGGTGAAATACTAGGTCTAATAAATACCAAGTCTAAAAGCTCTTTTAACTGCATCTACAACTGACAAAGTTCTGGGGCTGTCATCTTATATGGTGTCTTGGAGATTGGTTCTGCACCAGGTTTTAATTCGATTGTGAAATCGATCTCCCTCACAGGTGGTAATCCAGGAAATTCCTTAGGGAAAACATCTTTAAATTCAGACAAAATTGGGTATTGATCTAGGGAGGGTCATTTTTGGTCACATACAACCTCAACGACATATAGTTTACAACCTTTTCAGAGACAACATTTTACCTTCATTGTGGAGATGAATCGTAGGGACATTCCTCTCTTGATACCACAAATCACAATTGACCTACCTTTATCATCTAGACAAATCACCTTCTTCTTGAAACAATCTACCAAAGCTCGATGAGCTTCTAGCCAGTCCATTCTGATGATTACATCATACATCCCCAGTGTTGTGATGTATGCCTTCAACTTAGTTGTACACACCCCTATGTTCACTTGACATTGACCAACATTCGGTCCTACCGCTTCTTTTATTCGAGAAGCCATTTTGACTTGTTTAAAGACATCGTGCTCATAGGCTGCCAACCCACATTTTTCTAATGCATGTGGTAAGATGAAACTATCTGTAGCACCAGAATCAAACAAAATTTTAAATTTTACATTTTTTATCATACCTGATGTTTCTACCACGACAGATTGGTGTCAACTTGTTGGTTATCAACTGTTGCATAGGTTCAGTGGTGGCTGATTGCTTCCCCCATTGGTGCTTTTCCTTATCTATGATTTTTACCGGTTTGTAACTCAGGACAATCACGTTGGTAATGAGGTCCCCCATATCCCCAACAAGTGATGCGAGGTAGACTCTGAACAAAATTTTGTGGAGTTATTTGGAAAGACCTCCTTCTGCTAAGACCCCTACCCCTACTCATGGCTCCTCTTGTCTGACTTTGATTTGCATGAGTCCTTGAAGTTGTCGATGAAGATGCACTTGAAACCATTGAAATCCCCAATGTTTGTGCTCTAGGTACAACCCTGTTTCCATATGGCGGTAGCCTAAAACTTCCTCCCCTGGATAAGGTATGAGGGGCCTTCCTCATAAACCTTGGTTGGTGCGGAAAAATGGTTTTGTTTCCACCTTTTAAATCTAAGTGATCTTCAACATAACGAGCATGTTCAATAACTTCTGCAACTGAGGATGGTTTCCACATCCACACCATTTCCCTAATATTAGGGTTCAATCCATAAATGAAACGATCTGCTTGGCACTAATTAGTATCCATGTAGGAGAATTATTTCACCAATTCCATGAATATAATTTCATATTCCTCTATTGTATGGTTTCCCTGTACCAAAGCATGGAAGGCTCCTACATGTTATTCTTCATAATATGCTGGTAGATAATTTTTCCTAAATCTCTCCCCAAATAACTCTCAGGTATCTCTGTTAGGAGTGAGGTGTAGTTGACACTCTAACTTGCCCCACTAGTTCAGGGCACTATCTCTAAGTTGTAATATCGCTATTTTAGCTTTTGAATTGGAATTATAATCTCTTAGTGCAAAACACCTTCTCATTCCCTCTAACCAGGCTTTTGCTTGTTCACTAGCACGACCTCCAACAAACTCTGGGAGCTTAATCTTTTGGAGCTCCCTCATAATGTCCTCGATTGGAGGTCCTCTGTCAGAGTCTCTTGACCCCTCGAGATTTCCCAACCTTGATGGAGGGTGCTCCACTTCCACCTCAGTTGTTTGATGCCCTCTTAAAGTCTCATTAATTGTTTCTATGGAGCACAAGATGAGAGCCAACTCAGGTGATGGCAATGGGTTATTTGTTGGAGGTCCTTGTGTTGATCCTCCTTGACCTCGATTTCCTTGCATCTTCACCATTTTGAATTGTTCAATTATATGTTCCATACGAGACTTATTAATACAAATTTAGACTTGTCCGTTCTTAGTCAACTCACACGCATATATAAAATGATAGGCATACATTTATTTTATTATTATTTATTTATGTATTTATTACTATTCTTGTAAATGAGCATTACTAATACTTAGGAGAGCCCCGAGGATATATTAAATCCTCTCATGTGTGAGCTCTACATAACCTAAAATTTTCTCTTAATACTAGCTAGGCTACTAGAGTAATGTACCTTCCAGTCATGGTCTAATGTTTTCTTAACACCAAATCAGTCTCTTTAGTAACCTTAATTATTATTATAAAATATATTTATATAATTCATATTATAGTTATTTATGAAATGTTTTAACATATTCAAATAATCAAATACTAATTTAAATAATACGCTTTTAGTCATGCATTTCTTCTATGGGCATTAGTTGCTCCTTCCCACTTTTATGATATGTTTTAAAATCATTTATGTCCATTTTATGAATCTTAGGATCTCCTAGAGAACATATAAACTATTGGTCTCCCTTCTTGATGAGGAAGTTTCCTTGAAACAAGGTTTAACAATTAACCATGAATTAATGTTGTATTTGTATCCATCAATTGACATCATAGATCAACACCAAGTGACCATTTCAAATTACACTACTCTAACTCAGTCAGCCTTTCATATCCCAATCATTCCTAAATGATGATGATGATGATGATTATTATTATTATCTAATTTTAAGGTAGTGAATATATATATATATATATATATATATATATATATATATATATATATATATATATTTGAAATTAATCATATTCTTAGTAGATTTCTCTAGATGGTATATGACTAGAAACAATTTATGTCTATTGAAATATTGATTAGGCAAATGATCTTCTCATATCATCATAAGTTTATGTCATAATTAAATATTGATTACAAAAAAATAATATGTCTATTAAATTTTTTTATTTTATAACATCTATATTCTTATGTTAAAAACCATTAAATCATGGCTTCCTCCTTAATATACACATTCTAAAAGCAATTTCAACTAATTTCAACTGAGATTAAAATATTGTATAATTCAAACCTAAATAAATATGCTTTGAATTAAATATTTTATTCTCCGCATACACAAACACACATTTCTTTAATTGAAAAACTCACATTAAATTTAGAAGCTTCTTATTTCTAAAAAGAAAATAAAACATTAAATTGAGAAGCTTCTTATTTTTGTAATTGTTAACATGTTATATGAAGGTTTGTTTATTGCACCGAGAGGCGCATCTACAGCCTAATATGACCCCGATGTCAGGTGGGTCACGTCTTCATATATGAATTTGAATGGATCATAAATTTACCTTTAACAGAAAAAATTACCACATTTAATTTCCAAATTAAGTAAAATTTTAAACATCTTTACTCTTTACTAAAGTCAATACCATTTCCTAAATCAAAGGAAAAGAGTTAATTCAACACACACAATCAAAATCCAAAATCTTTTAATATTTATTTTAATTAAATATTTGTAAAATGAATTTATACTTACTCCAGAGCTATGGTAAATAAATAAAAATATATATAAACTAGATGTATGGTAAATAAATAAAAAAATCTTTTTATATTTATTCCATAAACCTTTTTATATTTAAAAAAACTTTAAAACGAGGTTTTATTTAGATGAAGCCTATGGGACGAATACCATGGGACAAATTAATATTGATACCATGGGCCAAATACCATGGGTAAATAAATAAATATAAAAGAGGTATAAACAAGTATGATAAATAAATAAATAACTAGCAATTGCACCAGATGTTGCAAAGGAAACGTCGTAAGTAGATAACATAATATGGAACTTGCATTTGATAACATAATATGGAACTTGCATTAAGAATAAAATTGTGTTTTGCATTCAAGACAGGGTTTTACTCATCATTAATAAAATATGTATTAGAAATAATAACACCTCAATAAGATTTTGTCAGTTGTTTTCTTAGAAATGTGAAACTTCTTTTTCCTTGTAGAAACTTGTTAAATAACTTGTTAAATGACATACTTTCCATAAATTGAATCCTTGGGAGAGGAATGGCCCTAAAATAATGAGAATGAAAACTACATCTAGTTTCTCGAAACTACACATGTACACATATTTTTATTTTTCCTTGTAACAACTTGTTAACTGACATACTTACCATAAATTGAATCCTTAGTAGAGTGGCCCTAAAAGAATGAGAATGAAAACTACATCTCTCTCCCCCTTCCTCTCCTTCTCTCTATTTCTCTCTTCCCATAACTCTATCTTTCTATGTCTTCTTCCAAATCTCACTCATCCTCACACTCTCTCTATGTTGATATATGTATAAATATGCATATTTCTCTCTAATATTCCCTTTATTGATCCCCTCCATGTAAGTCTCTATCTCTCTCCATTTGTCACTTAGAAATTAAATAACCAAGAAATGAAAGGAAAATATTGAAAACACAAAAAAACATTAAACAAGAGGGACAAAGATATAAGTGGAAGGAATAAGGGAAAACAAAAATGGAAAGAAGGACTACAATCACTAAATTTGAAGCAAGTAATATCACTCAGAAACAAGTATTTTATCACTCAACTCGAAGTTTAGTTATTAAAATTACATCATTCATAATAATAATAATAATAACTCTAAATTCACTACCAATCCAATGTCAAATGTCAATTTTTTGTATAAGACCTCGTTGTTAATAAGAATGATTACTTTAAAGTCACTACGAATCCAAAAGTCAATTTTTTGTAAAAGACTTCTTTGTTTGTGAGAAAAGAAAATAAAGATTACCCATACACATAATTATCAAATATAAATCTACCATATTCTTCATTAAATAAAAAAATGTATATAAACAACTATGAAGGAGATGATCAAACTATTTCATAAGGAATTTTATAGCAATGATTGTGTAGGGAGTGGGGGCCACATTTTTCCTAAAGAAATTTAATGATAGGAGTGTGATTTTTTTTATTTATGGTGGAAATAGATTCCACAGAATCAAAAACTGCCAAAACATCCAAAATCTTGAAGCTTGACAATTGTTAACACAATATAACTCAGATTTCTAAAAAAAAATTAGCCTAAGCACTTGCTTCTCCTGCATCACATGAAGAATTAGCAGTAAAATTTCAAATGATTAAAGAGATGTCCAATTTCAAATGATTAAAGAGCTGTCCTCTCTGCTTCGGCTAATACGAAATTTTATGTATCTAATGTTAATACGATTTGGAAATATAAAATGCAAAAGATGGCCTATTATGTCCACTATGGAGCGTGTAATAAAATCATGCACCTTATAATAAAAATTTGATGGGAAGAAAGTGTACTGGAATAAAGTGTAAACCGTTGGCACCTCCGAGATATTTTAATACTGAAAGGAATCCTGGTTATTCCTTATAAAAATCGAGGAAAGATTCACGATGGAGACGAGCGCTTCATTGACATAAGCGTATGAATAAAAATTTGCACAATACTATTTACTTACAACGCTATTGACAAAATCATAATGCATCTGGACGCCTTTTTAACTCAGAAATGAATTTCAGGTACCTATGAAAATTATCCTAAGATACCTGTAAAGCAAATAGAGAAAGATTCAAGTTTCAACCAACAAAGATGCCCTGATAACCATTAGTATATAGGGAGAAAGTAAGATGACCGTGACATATGCGGTCAACAACAAAAGCAAAGGTCGTGACAATTTGTCAATACTAATAGTAAATAAATGACCGTGGGTATAGGAATACAATAATAAACATTAATGTGTTGTTGAATGTCTGTGGGAATAGGAATGCAATATTAAACATTGTGTTGTTGACAGTTGCCAGGAAGACAATCTAGGGATGAAATGCATTTGCAGAGGTACGATCAACCAAAACCATTTGAATAATATGTACTTTTCTGTTTGTTTAATGTGCTCGAGTCCAGTTTCTCATGCAACACCATGATTTTTCTCAAGTCCAACATGTGAGAGAATATCCGTGCAGAGAAAGCAAAGTAAAATTGTAACTGGCGAAACAGGTATAAGTATACACCCACACTCTCATATAGTTGTATGCCCATACTGCAAATGCTGTAAGAAAAACGCTTGTGCAGGATGGAAGTAGGCAGCCAAAGCCCATTGAAATAGGAGACATTACTCTTTAACAATATAGAGACAAAATCCATAGTTGAAATTACAAAGAGCCAGAGTCCAGTGCCTCTGTCTAAATTTCCATTTCCATTAAACTTATTTTACATATCATTCATATATTCATATTATCTCGATATTATGTTCAATGGAATTAAAAATATATTGGAGATTTTTTTAGAAGATCGAAATGTATTGCATAGGTATGCTCATGCAATCTCTGAGCTAACAAAGGAGAAACTTAAGGCAGGGCAATAGCTACAGGCATTGGCACTCTAGATAGTATGCCTAGAAATATGGAAAGCGGAGGATATAAACCAGAAATCTCCGACGCAAGCAATTCGGAGAACTGCAAGTCATTTTCAGGGGAAATATGTCAATTCTCTGAAGCAATTCAATTTGAAGGCATACTCCGAATTGTAAGGCATTTTCAGGGAAAATATGTCAATTCTCCAAATTGCAATCATTTTCAGCGAAAAATTGTGAATTTTCTGACAAAATTCAGAGAACTGTAAGGCAGTTTCAGGGAAAGTATGCCAATTCCCCGAATTGTACGGCATTTTCAGTGAAAAATTGTCAAGTTTCCAAAGAAAATCGGAGAATTGTAAGGCATTTGCAGTGAAAGAGAATGCAATTCTCCTAAGCAATTCAATTTGAACGCTTTCTCCAAATTGTAAAGCATTTTCAGGGAAAAGGTGTTAAGCATCCGAACCAATTCGCTTTTAAGGCACCATACTGCCTACACAACACTGAATTTTAAGGCTCTTTTAGGGAAAAACTGCCAATTCTCCAAATTGTAAGGTTTTTCCTGTGAAAATATGTTAATTCTCCAAAGCAATTCGAGAACTGTAAGTCATTTTCGACATAGAGACATGATTATGTAAATTCAAGTAGTTGGTTTTTTCTGTTGAAATAAAAAGTCATTTTCAGTGAAAATTTGTCTACAGGACATTGATTTTTAAGGCTTCTTCAGGAAGGAGATGTCAATTCTCCAAATGGAAGGCATTTTCAGGGAAAATGTGTTAATTTTCTGACTCATTTCGAAAACTTTAAGTCATTTTCAGGGGAAAGATGTCAATTCTCCGAAGCAATTCAACTTGAAGGCTTTCTCCAAATTGTAATCCATTTCCAACCATTTTTTCTTTTCAGTGAAAATTTGTCTACAGGCCACTGATTTTTAAGGCTTCTTCAGGAAGAAAGATGTCAATTCTCCAAATTGTAAGGCATTTGTTTAGTTTAAATCTTATTTTTTTTTTATAAATTTCAGGAGGAGACAGATTTGACACTCCTTTCATACTGTTTTTTCACAAATTTAACTAACGCAATTTCATAGATTAAAGAGCCAGAGTCCAGTGCCTCTCGAAGCATGTCAAGCATGCGGCATCATGCAAGATGCAGACTGCTTACCTTGCAGTAAGAAATCCCTAGCTGGTAAAGAAGACGCCTCTGATAACTTAGACAGAGGTACTAATTATATGGGAATTTATAGTTCCAAGTACATGCTTCCAGGGTCATTTGAAAATGCCCCAGCTTCAAGACTTGTTTATAAGATTGAAATGTAAAAAATAGGGAAAAGAGGAATCATGAACATCGTTTTGAGGCACATGGTGTATATGCCTGGCACGCTATCAGTTAAGTTGTTATTATTTACTTCTATATTCAGTGTGTGGAGTACACAAGACAATCCATTTTTGCATGGAAAGTAGCAAGTTTTGTCATAGCTGAAACTGCAGAGAGCCAGAGTCCAGTGCCTCTGTCTAAATTTCCATTTCCATTAAACTTATTTTACATATCATTCATATATTCATATTATCTCAATATTATGTTCAATGGAATTAAAAATATATTGGAGATTTGTTTAGAAGATCGAAATGTATTGCATAGGTATGCTCATGCAATCTCTAAGTTAGCAAAGGAGAAACTTAAGGCAAGGCAACAGCTATAGGCATTGGCACTCCAGATAGGGAAAAGGTGTTAAGCATCCGAACCAATTCACTTTTAAGGCACCATACTGCCTACACAACACTGAATTTTAAGGCTATTTTAGGGAAAAACTGCCAATTCTCCAAATTGTAAGGTTTTTCTTGTGAAAATATGTTAATTCTCCAAAGCAATTCGAGAACTGTAAGTCATTTTTGACATAGAGACATGATTATGTAAATTCAAGTAGTTGGTTTTTTCTGTTGAAATAAAAAGTCATTTTCAGTGAAAATTTGTCTACAGGACACTGATTTTTAAGGCTTCTTCAGGAAGGAGATGTCAATTCTCCAAATGGAAGGCATTTCTCCAAATTGTAAGGTTTTTCCTGTGAAAATATGTTAATTCTCCAAAGCAATTCGAGAACTGTAAGTCATTTTCGACATAGAGACATGATTATGTAAATTCAAGTAGTTGGTTTTTTCTGTTGAATTAAAAAGTCATTTTCAGTGAAAATTTGTCTACAGGACACTAATTTTTAAGGCTTCTTCAGGAAGGAGATGTCAATTCTCCAAATGGAAGGCATTTTCAGGGAAAATGTGTTAATTTTCTGACTCATTTCGAAAACTGTAAGTCATTTTCAGGGGAAAGATGTCAATTCTCCGAAGCAATTCAGCTTGAAGGCTTTCTCCAAATTGTAATGCATTTCCAACCATTTTGTCTTTTCATTCTTCAGGAAGAAAGATGTCAATTCTCCAAATTGTAAGGCATTTGTTTAGTTTAAATCTTATTTTTATTTTTATAAATTTGAGGAGGAGACACATTTGACACTCCTTTCATACTGTTTTTTCACAAATTTAACTAATGCAATTTCATAGATTAAAGAGCCAGAGTCCAGTGCCTCTCGAAGCATGTCAAGCATGCGGCATCATGCAAGATGTAGACTGATTACCTTGCAGTAAGAAATCCCCAGCTGGTAAAGAAGACGCCTCTGATAACTTAGACAGAGGTACTGATTATATGGGAATTTATAGTTCCAAGTACATACTTCCAGGGTCATTTGAAAATGCCCCAGCTTCAATACTTGTTTATAAGATTGAAATGTAAAAAATAGGAAAAAGAGGAATCATTCCAAAATTTCCCAATATTACTGTTCAAATATTCATTAATTAAAACTAATCTACCATACATAAAACATTTGCCATGATTTTATTTTAAAACATGATAGGAAGCATCTAATTATAAGTGAATGGCATCATTGGAAACGAAGAGTTGAATCAAATAACCAGAGAGCTGATACAAAATATTCGTTGGATTAGTACACATGGAGGACAAACAGAATAGACAAGAAATAAACCAGGCCAAGTCCCCGCCTGGCTGAATAGATGATCATGACAAGGCATCATACTTGTGTTAAGGGATTTCATTTGTCGGGGACGAAGTTGGTGGCATAGGCCCAGGCGTTGTTGTTAACGGGGTCGGTGAGGTGATCAGCGAGGTTCTCGATGGGTCCCTTTCTGGTGACAATGGCCTGCACAAAGAATCCGAACATGGAAAACATGGCCAAGCGCCCGTTCTTGATCTCCTTCACCTTCAGCTTTGCGAAAGCGTCGGGGTCGTCTGCAAGTCCTAAGGGGTCAAAGCTGCCACCGGGGTAGATGGGGTCGGTCACCTCTCCCATAGGGCCGCCAGCAATACGGAAACCCTCCACGGCGCCCATGAGGATGACCTGGCATGCCAAGATTGCAAGAATGCTCTGCGCGTGGATAAGGCTAGGGTTTCCAAGGTAGTCAAGCCCTCCCTCGCTGAAAATCTGAGCTCCCGCCTTGAACCACACTGCCTCCCCAAAATTTACTCCATTTCTCGCCAGAAGCTCCGGGAAAATGCAACCCAGAGTGCCCAGCATTTCCCACTGGAAGTGGATCACTTCCAGTTCTCTGTTCTTCAAAAATGTCTCTGGATCCGCTGAAAGCCCTGCCGTGTCCCACCCATAGTCACCCGGGAACTCACCGGTCAAGTAGGATGGCGGCTCTCCGGAAAAAGGCCCCAAGTACAGAACCCGATCCGGCCCATACCATGGCGATGGGCTCGCTGAAGCGAACGATTTTTTGGCAGCCGACTTTCTCATCGTCACTCGCGACTCGCCATGAACTCCGGCGCCGACTCCCAGCAACTGGTTGGTGTGAGGCTTCAACGATGCCTCTTTGAAATTCGAGAATGTCCAGGTCGCCCAATGCCCTACCTTCATAATTGCATTGTAAACTAACTTTTGGATCAAGGGTTGAAAATGTTTGAATCGTCTAACATATAATCTAAGGGTTTCACATTATGACACGATGCACATCAGCAAAGTTGTTTTCAAATAATAATGCCTTACGGCGTAAATATAAAATAGATATAAAGAGGTATGGTAAATAAATAAATATAAAAGAGGCATAAAGAGGTAAGGTAAATAAATAACAATATATCAAATAGGATTATAAATAAAAATCTAATTATATAACAAGCCTATGGGCCAAATACCATAGTAAAAAAAAGGGGTATGGTAAATAAATAAAAATATAAATAAACTAGAGGTATGGTAAGTAAATAAAACCTCTTTTCATATTTACTCCATAATCTGCTTTATATTTACGAATATTTATGTTCATTAGTTTACATAACTAATAAGAAATAGAGAGAGAGAGTGATAAGGGAGAGATGGAGAGAGAGTGTGTATGTTTAGGGGTGAGATAAAGAGACAAAGTAAGATGTATCTAAAGAAGGGGGGAGAGAAGAAGTGAGAAGGAGAGAGGGAGGGATATATTAATGTAGTTGGAGAGAGATAGGGGTGGAAAGAGAGAGAGAAAGAAAGGGATTGGGGAAGAGAGTGTATTAGAGAGAGAGAGAGAGAGAGATATGGGGGAAGAGAGAGGATTGGAGGGAAAAGAGAGAGAGAGGTGGGAGAGAAAGGGAGAGAGAGGACGGATGAGAGAGAGGAGGAGAGTGATGGGGGAAGAGAGAGTATTGGGGAGAGAGAGAGAGATCAGGGAAGAGAGAGGGATTTAGGGGGGAGAGAGAGAGAGAGGAAGGACGAGAGAGAGGACTTGAGAGAGAGGAGGAGAGAGGGATCGATAAGAGAGATGGAGTTGGAGGGGGAGAGATGTAGGAAATAAGAAATATAGAGAGTGAGAAGTGGAGAGAGAGAAGGAGTGACAAGGGAGAGACAGAGAGAGAGAGAGCATGTATGTTTGGGGCTGAGATAAAGAGACAAATAAGGAGAGACGGAGATAAGGGGGGAGAAGGAGATATAAGGAGAGAGGGAGGGATATAGTAACATAGTTGGCAGGTGAAGAGAGAGAGAGAGGGAGAGAGAGATGGGAGAGAAAGGGAAAGAGAGGAAGGAAGAGAGAGGATGTGAGAGAGTGGAGAGAGGGAGGGAAAGAGAGATGGACTTGGAGGGGGAGGAGGAGAGAGGTAAGAAGAAAGAAATAGAGATCGAAAGGTGGAGAGAGAGAGAGTGAGTGAGTGATAAGGAAGATGGAGAGAGAGGGGGGAGATAGAGATATAGATGGAAGGTGAAAAGAGGGAAGAAGAGAGAGATGGGGAGAGGAGGGGATTGATAAAGAGATTGATATATATGGATTGTGAAAGTGTGTGTGTTTAGGGGGGTGACATAGAGAGACAGAAAAGAAGAGATGGAGGGGGATATAGATATGGATGGAGGGCGGAGAGAGGGAAAAATATTTCTCACACTAGATGGATTGATATAAGTGGAGATGGTGATTTATAATCCTATTTGATTATTTGCACTATATGCATTGATTTTAGTGTAGATATTTATTTCTAATGATATTTTATTACTTGCACTAGATGCATTGATTTCAGTGTAGGTGGTGATTTCTAATACAATTTGATTGCTTGCACTGAATTTGTTGATTTCAATTTAGATGTCGATTTATAACTATATTTGATTACGTACACTAGATGAATTGGTTTCAATGTAGATGATTTCTAATCCTATTTGATTGTTTGCACTAAATGCATTGATTTTAGTGTATATGGCGATTTCTAATCCTATTTGATTTATTTGAGTACATGCATTGATTTCAGTGTAGATGTTGGTTTCTAGAGAGGGAGAGAGAGAGTGATAAGGAAGATGGAGAGAGAGGGAGAGAGGACAAAAGGAGGAAAGAGAGATATTAATGGGGGAGAGGGAGAGAAGGAGAATATAGAGATATAGATGGAAGGTGAAGAGAGGGAAGAAGAGAGAGATGGGGAGAGGGGGTGATTGAAAAAGAGATTGATATATATGGAGTACGAGAGCACGTGTGTTTAGGGGGGTGAGATAGAGAGACAAAAAAGAATAGATGGAGGGGGATATAGATATGGATGGAGGGTGGAGAGAGGGAGGAATATTTCTCGCACTAGATGGATTGATATAAGTGGAGACTGTGATTTCTAATCCTATTTGATTATTTTCACTAGATGCATCGATTTTAGTGTAGATATTTATTTCTAATGTTATTTTATTACTTGCACTAGATGCATTGATTTCAGTGTAGGTGGTGATTTATAATACAATTTGATTGCTTTCACTGAATGTGTTGATTTCAATTTAGACGTCAATCTATAATTATATTTGATTACTTGCACTAGATGACTTAATTTCAATGTAGATGGTTTCTAATCCTATTTGATTGTTTGCACTAAAAGCATTGATTTCAGTGTAGATGGCGATTTCTAATCCTATTTGATTTCTTTGAGTAAATGCATTGATTTCAATGTAGATGTTGGTTCCTAGAGAGAGAGAGAGTGAATGATAAGGAAGATGGAGAGAGAGAGAGAGAGAGAGAGAGAGAGAGAGAGAGGACAAAAGGAGGAAAGAGAGATATTCGCAGGGGAGAGGGAGAGAAGGGGAAGAGAGGGAAGAAGAGAGAGATGGGGAGAGAGGGTGGACGACAAAGAGAATGATATATATGGAGTGCAAGAGTGTGTGTGTTTAGGGGGGTGAGATAGAGACAAAAAAAAAGAGATGGATGGGGATATAGATATGGATGGAGGGTGGAGAAAGGGAAGAATATTTCTTGCACTAGATGGATTGATTTAAGTGGAGATGGTGATTTATAATCCTATTTGATTATTTGCACTAGATGCATCAATTTTAGTATAGATATTTATTTCTAATGATATATGATAACTTGCACTAGATGCATTGATTTCAGTGTAGGAGATGATTCCTAATACTATTTGATTGCTTGCACTGGATGTGTTGATTTCAATTTAGACGTCGATTTATAATTATATTTGATTGCTTGCACTAGATGCATTGATTTCAATGTAGATTGTTCCTAATACTATTTGATTGTTTGCACTAAATGCATTGATTTCAGTGTAGATGGTGATTTCTAATCGTATTTGATTGCTTTGAGTAAATGCATTGATTTCAGTGTAGATGTTGGTTTCTAATCTTATTTGATTGATTGCATTAGGTGCATTGATTTCAATGTAGAAGTTATTTTCTAATCTTATTTGATTGCTTGCATTAAATGCATTGATTTCAATGTATATGTTGATTTATGATTTGATGTAATTGGATATATGACAGTACATTAATATTAAAGTGATTGGATTAACAATATGCATTGATTTTAGTGTAAGCACAAAAATTTATTAACAATGTAGATTGATTTTTGTGTTATAGTAATTTAAGCTATTAATACTGGAGAGCAAGAGAGACAAGGTATCATGTTTACTACAACAGATCGAGCTAAAGATTTAAATGGTTTACGATTTAAATTTTCATTTTTCATATAATCGATATGAAAAGATAACGAAACTAACAAAGGAGGAAATAAGAATAGTAGAAGAAAATAGTTTGAGATTGATTGTAACATGAGTATGCTCTTATTATTCACATTTTCTATCTTTCAACACTATTATTGTCACTTTGCATTTAAAAAAAATATTTCATCATTTTTCATCATTATAGTTATTAACAATAATTATCATCTCAACGAACTGAGGTAACTAAGAAAATTTAAAATTAAAATAACCAAGTTAATCTCATAAATATTTAGCATATTTAAAATGATTATGTTAATATTTGATATATTTACATATTACTAATAAAATTAATCATATCTTTGATAGATTTTCCTTGGCAGCACACGACTAAAACCAGCCTAGATCCATCTTACATCTCAAAAATATACAAAAATTTTAATAATCTGAAAAATGTGACGTTGATGCCTCCGACTCGAACCAGCCTAGATCCATCTAACTCTGGATCTATCATGCGCTGAGAGGGATCAAATATCTCGAGGTGCAAACCTTTCCTCAAGTTTTTCACTCAAAAAATAGGTTTGCACGTCGAGAGATTTGATCCCTCTCGGCGCATGATAGATCCAGAGTTAGATGGATCTAGGCTGGTATTTAACACAACAATAACTTTTGTGATATACATTTTTTTGGGCCATCAATTATTTCTAATTTTAATGGTCATTTGTAAAAAGAAAAATTTCATGGAAGGCACAATTTAGTAGCTTGGTTGAAAGAGAAACATTTTAATTGAATTAGAAAGAAAAAAAATCCAATTTCTGAACATCATTTTGAGCACTGGAATGTTACCTTGAAGATGAGCTGTCAATTTCTGAGACTTTTATTTACAAGTATGCATGATTAGAAGATGGGTTTCTTGTATGGAGTAATACTGGATTAAAAGTTGAATGAATTTGGAAAATTAAAATATAAACATATGCCAAGAGAAGTTCTATTCTTACTTCTTCTCACTTTTAAGAGCGGGCAAGAAATATGTTGAATGCATTTTCAACATAACAAGAACATTTACATATACATTACAACGTTGCTCGTTGCCAAGCATTTAAAACTTAATAGATCCAAACATAAAGATATTGCACTTTTTAGAAATATGAAAACCAACGAAGATCTTAAACTTTGCTGGCTATACAAATGAGAGCATTCCAATTCACAGAAAATAAATGCAATCAATCGAACATAAGTTCAATTTTTTTTATTTTTTTTAAATCCTAAACATTAAAAGAAAAGGCGTGAAATGTAGAATGTCAATCGCCAAGTAGAGCTCCCTTCAAACAAAACGAGGACAACACAAAATCAATACAACTCCCACCTTATGCACACCACTAGCCTGAAATGAAATCGACCTTCTACACACCACTAACCTGCAATCTATAAGGATGATCTTTTTAATTATCACAAGTTAGATGTTGAGATATTTTTTATTTTTTATTTTTAAATTTCCATTAAAGAAATGGATAAATGTAAAAGTAAATGCTTAAATACAATAAGACATTTATATGGTAAGTGACAAGGAAGATTTACATTTTCAATAGAGAGGTGGAATCATTTTTTTTTATTAGAAAATAGATATACGTGATTTTATTTTATTTATTTATTTAACGATTTTCTAACACAGTGGGTCCAAGTAACTACAGTTTGTTCTAGTGGTTTTAAGGCACAAAATTTGAACTATGCCCTGATACCATATGTGAGGACCTAAATCCGAGATCCTTTAACTAAAACTAGAATTATCATTTCAATTAAACACAATAATAAGGAAAATAGTCTATTTCTTGCTCAACATTTTTTTTATTTTTTATTTTAACTGAAATAGTTAGAATTTTATTTAATGTAAAAATCAGCTTGGGCCAGGGCCAAAGCAACCTTCAGTACAAGGCTTCTGACATGTCCCTAATACATGCTGAAATGCTTTTCATGGGATACAAGTTTGTGCTGGAGCTTCATCATTTATGTTGAGATCTCCTTGAGCTAGGAGGCATCCTTTATTGGCGTAATTGTTGGCTTCCTTGTTTGAATATCTGAGGATATGGAAGCATTTGAAGGAAGTAGATTCATGGATTATATTTCATAGCCTTAGAAGACTCTTGTTTAGGACAACATCATTGAACTGATCTTTCGTGTGTATTTTTTTTATCAAAATTTCAGAGTCTCTGAATGCTTGCAGCTCTCTGATTCCTCTTTCTTTGGCGATTTGACAAGCTTTTAATAAGCTAAGAATTTCAGCTTGATTTTTGGTTCACTATCCTAATCCCCGGTTGTAGGTCTCTTGTGAGAGTCCATCATGGGAATAATGAGACCTCCAACACCTGCAGTCTTGAGGTTTCCTTTGGAGGCACCATCGAAGAAGACGTCGTTGTTCCTTGCTTCCTCCACTAGCTGTGGAAGATTTCATCCTTGTCTCTTAGCCTCCATTCGTGATTGTGGAGGGGTTTGGAAGCACTTTGATTCCTATGTCGAAAGACAAAGGTCCCGAACCATTTCTTTTCCTCCAGTAGTAACGTAGTTTCATGTTTGAGGGATTGATTGCTCAAAGTTTCAAAGAGGAGGCCTTTTGCTTTAGCAGCTACTATGGACGGGGTCTAAGATATGTTATTGAAGATCTGTTCATTCCTAGCTGGCCATAGTTTCCAACATACAAACTTGGGGATGGTGATCGATACCTGAGTACAAAGGGGCTTATTGGTGAGGGTCGAAAGGTAGCGGTCCTTCCATGAAGAGAAGAGGTCTGCTATAGTGATTTTGGAGGGGACTGCAGTATTGAGGCCTTGAAGAGTGAGGGTCCAGACTTCTAAGGTGAAAGGATAGTCTACAAACAGATTATCAATGGTTCCAGGAGCTTGTTTACATAGAGCACATCTGTGCGGACCAGTAAAGTTTCCTTTCATGAGATTTTCTCCTATTAGGATTTTTTTATGCATTAATTTCCAAAAGAAGAAATTTATTTTTGGAAGAGTCATTGAATCCCAAACCTAAGTTCAAAATCTGGTAGGATGTGAACTTTCTCGTTGGGGTTGCAAAGCTGCGTATCCCTTGGCAGAAGAGTAGATACCAGAGGATCCCCATCCCCAAGAATCTTCAACAAACTTATGCACTGGTACTACATCTTTAAGCTCTGTTTTGAGTGTGTTTACCTGCTGTAATAGGCACTCTGGAATGTCATTGAGTCTCCATGCCATCCAATTACCTCCCTCGTCCCATTCCGAGATGTCAAAGACTCTTTTGATACCTCTCTCCTTCAGCAAAATGTGAATTTCAGTAAGGTTTGTGTTGTCTTCAATTAGCGCATGCCCCATAATCCTGTCAGTCCAGAGCTTCACTCTTTTTCCACTCGTCGGAATTCAATAGAGATGTTGAAGGAAGAATGGAATACCTTTTTTGCATAAACTCCACAGCAGCATGCTTCTTTTGGTGTTTACATCCTGAATCTGCCTTAGCGTTGCTCCTTGGAGGTATTTAAACCTGAGTGTGCGACATGCTGGATGGTTGGGATCGTTGTGCATTTTCCACAAAATATTACAGTCGAGGGTAGTATTTGCATGCACCAGATCCCTTATTTGCAACCCACCATCACACATTGGTCTTCTGACGGTGTCCCATTTTACCAGATGCAACTTGTGTTGATTGCCTTTTCCAATATGCCATAGAAAATATCACAACATTTTTTTAATATTTCCAGAGATTGATTTCGAGGCCAACAGAAAGGAGGCTTGATAGATCGGGAGCGAGGAGAGCACCGATTTTATCAATATGATATTTCCTCCATGCGTAAGCCACTGCCCTCCCCAGAATTCGATTTTATATTTAATTTTATTCAGCACTCCCTCCCACAGCAAGCTCCTATTAATACCCAAAGTTAATGGCAGCCTGAGGTAATTTATTTTATCCCATTTGGAGTAGCCTTTGAATCCCAAAATGCAAGCAACTTTCTGGATATAAATCTTTTCAACATTCCAGTTGTAAACCACACTTTTTCTTTCATTTATCAAGGCTCCTGAAAATCTGCAATAATCTTAAAGGGTGACCTTGTAAGCTAAGGCTATTGTGCAGGAAGCCCCTCCCAGCATGAGGGAATCATCAATGAATAAAGCGTGATTAATAGGTTCCAGCTCCTTCATTATTCACAAACTAGGAGCATTCCCAGTTGATTTGTCCAACTCAAGTTTTCTACTTAGTGTATCTTCCAAGAGAATATACAGAGAGGGAGAGAATGGACATCCTTGCCTCAATCCTCTCAAGGCTTGAAAGAAGCTGGATAGCCTCCCATTTACTAGAGGGGCTATCCAAAGCCTGCTGGTGCATGCTTTTATCAAGTTTACAAACTCTTGCGAGAATCCGAAAGAAAGAAGAAATTTGTAGAGAAAGGACAAGTTTACTCTATCGAAGGCATTAGCCATATCCAGCTTGAACAACATGCCTTTCTTTCTTCTTAGGTTGCTGGAGTGCATAGTTTCCTATACTTGGATAACATTATCCAATATATGTCTTCCTTTAACGAAACCCCCTTGTGAGGTGGAGATGAGGTTGTCGAGTAGTGGCTTCATTCTGATGGCCAGGAGTTTTGCTATTATCTTGTATGAGGCATTGTATAAAGTTATGGGCCTAAACCTTTCGAAAGTGATTGGATTGGATTCTTTCAGAATTAGTGCTAGAAAGGTTGAGTTGGTCCTGCCCCCCATCTTTGCTTTTTGCAAAAATCCTTTGATCATTCTGACCAAATCTGATTTTATTATCTCCCATCATATCCTATAAAAATGAATTGAGAATCCATCTGGCCTAGGTGCTTTATCAGGTTCCATGGCCCAAATTACTTTGTTGATATCTTCCTCGGTGACCTTCTTCAAGAGGGTTGTATTGTACTCCTTTGTTACCAAGGATGGAGTATTGTTAAGGAAATCTCCATTCTCTTCTTCACTACCCTCATTCCCTTTGCTATATAGATTCTAGAAGTGAGAGACAACAACATCTTTAATTTGTTCTATGCCTTTGCAAAGTAGCCCATCAGTGGTTGTAATCTCTGACATATGGTTGCGGGAAAGGCAGGCTCTGTATTGACGATGGAAGTAAGAGGTGTTCCTATCTCTGGATTCCAACCATAGGCTGTGGGACTTTAGTCTCCAGTAGTATTATTCAATCTGAAAGGAGCAGAAGGAGTTGCACTGGGTAGCTTTCTCTTTGTCCAATTCAGCTGTTGTTATGTCTTTAATATCCATTTCTCTTTGAAGATTTCCCAGGTGTTGCACTACTTCCTTTCTTTGGCTGCTGGGAGTGTTTGTGGGGATTTTAATCCATTACTTAAGGGGCTTATTAGTGAGTTTTAGTCTTTTTTCCCAAACATAGCTGGGGGAGCCACTGATTAGGGAGGACCAAGCCATTCAGACTGTCTCAAGGAATCCACTTCTTCCACTCCAGAGAGGGCTGAATCTGAATGGAATTGGGCCCAAATTTTCTTCCTCATCCATTGAGAGGAGGATGGGTTTATGATCCGAGGTGAGTTTTGGTAGAATGTCTGAAGAGATGAGCCTTCTTTCCATCAGCCAGGTGCTTTGTACTAGAAATCCGTCCAATCTTGCCAAGATGTGATATGCCCCTATCCTGTTATTGGTCCAACTATATAACCCTTTCTTTGGTTTGAAGTCCATCACATCCCATTGTAGTATTATGTCTTCTACCACGTGTATCATCTGGTCCTTGCTTCTTCTGCCACCTCTTTTTTCTTTTACTTTCATCACTATGTTGAGATATCCAGCGATTATTATATTGTTTGGTGAGTGAATTTCCAGGAATTCATTTAGTGATTGCCAACAATCTTTCTTCTCTGCATAGATTACCGGTACATATAAGTTGAAAAGAGTGAAATTTAACTTACTTATTATATGCTTCAGCTCGATGAAGATCCAGTGCTAGGTGTTGAATGAGTTGACAAGCCTGAATTGATCCTACTTCAACAAGGTATAAATTCCTCCTAAGGAGCCCCTTGTGCTTATTGTTTTCCCTGCATTCTTCTGCCATTTCTTTTTACTAATTTCTAGAAAGGTATCCCCTTCGATTTTTGTCTCTTGGAGTAAGAGGATGTCTGCTGGTTTCGTTTTCATGAGATCTTTAACCACTTTTAATTTTGATGGGTTCCCCAAACCTCTGCAATTCCAAGAGACGATTCGCATTACTTACTGTTGGGGTGGTGGGGACTCCCCCTTTTGGAGGCCTTGTTCTAGTGCTTCTTCCAATTGACATTTCTATTGTGGGCTGGCTTCCTTGAGTTTTTTGTCTTTTTGCCTCTTCCTCCCTTACTTCTCTGGGTGAATTTCTTCCTTCTCTTTTAGCAGGCCTTTCCAGGATCTCATCCTATAAGGAGCTCGGTGAATCTATTATTTTCTTCCTGGCTATATCTGCATATGAAGGAGAAGGGGAAATTTATGGAGTTGCTGCTGGTTTCCCTTCTACCTCGTTGCCTTTTCCACTAGGGGAAGACTTCTCTTGATTGCTGCTATCTTTATTTGATCCTTCTACTTCTGCTGCTTTTTTGGGCTCTGTGTTTTGAATACCTGTTGTCGCTGAGGGATTGGAATTCCCAGCTCCTAGGTCCTGCCCTACTAGCAAGGATTTGTTCTCTTTTTCTAGACCTTTGCCTCGGGGTTTTTCTTATCCTGCTTTTTTCATTGTGATCCATTGATCAGCTTTCGCATTTTCCTGTTCCTCGGTGATCATTTTTTTACAATGCCTTGCAAAATGACCATAATTGTGGCAATGCTGAAATTTGAATGGTAGTTTCTTGTAATCTAGTTCCTGGATGTGCGTCCAATCTGTGACGGTTAGTTTTATTGCTTCTAGAAGCCCTACTTCCAAGTTCACCTCCACAAAGATCCGTGCACAGGAGTACTGATATTTTCTCACTGCTTGATCTATGTACCTTCCAAGTGTGTTTCCTATGGTTTGTAGGGATTTTTGGTTCCAGAAATGCAATGGAAGGTGGGGAAGGCGAACCCAAACAGGGACTACGAAAGGCACGTCTTGAGCAGGGTCAAAATCGGCGGTCCATTTATTCAGATATAAGCCTTGCGGCCCCATGAAGTATGGGCCATTTCTGAAGATGAGATTTTTATCTTCTGCATTTTCAAAAATGAATACGAAGAAGCCTTTCCCTACAAAATGACTTTTGATCCCTTCTGAGATTAGAGGAGACCAATTCCTCTGCACCCAGTCCTACACTGATTTGGGGGAGGGCCAGAGGCCGGTGAACTGGCCAATAAGCCCTCTGTCGGCAAGATTGAAGGCATATCTACATGTTTCTTCGATAGGCAACGCAACTGATGGAATGCAATCAAGCTTTTTCACAAATTTCTGTTGCATCTTGGTCAGAGGTCTCTTGGTTTCGCCTGCAACTAGATTCCTGAATGCGGAAAGATCTGGCGGGGGGGGGGGGGAGTGGGCTCAACACCCCCACCCGCATCCATGGTTGCTCGCCCGCAACCATGGCAGTGGCAGCGCTATCTAGGTCTGTAGCAAAAACAACATGCAGCAGTGGCAACGAATGACTTTTTCAAAATAATTTTAACCAATTGCTCAACATTTATTTGATGATAACATATAAGTAAAAAAAAAATGTGCAACATATTAAACAAGTAAGAAATTTCATTGCAACAATTTAAATAAGTAATAAACAATTGAAGAATATATGTATCTATAGTTGGGTTAAGATGCTCCCGATTCTGTTGAGATGCTCCTGCTGGGTTACCTGACTGGATTTACCTCCCAACCAACTAGGAATGATTTCCTAGCCTAGGGAACCTCCATAGTCTCCCTAGCCCTCCGAGCCTAAGTCCAACCAGCTGCAGTGTGTCCAAGTTAGAATCAACTCCCTCCAATAGATCTAAGTTTGATTCCTCATATTCTCTCCCTTCTCTTTCTCCATATTTCTCCTCCGGTATAAATTCCTCCAATGCAAAACAAAGACCAAGGATCATCCCCCTCTCCTCTCATCCTCCTTCCCTTTTATGTCTCTTCCTCTCATCCACCTCAACTACTTACCATTAATTCCATGACTACCCCATCATCCTTTTAATTATTAACCTTGACTTTCTTACGATATCTTATCCAAAGTATATATGAATATAAATATTTTATTCAAAATTAAATGGGAGAAGAACATACCTTATCTAAATGTAGATTTGAGAAGACATATTGGGTATACAAAATCTAGATACTTGATTTAGAAATAAATGAGAGAAGACCATACCTTATCTAAAAGTTGTTTTGAGAAGACATGTTGGGTATACAAATCTAGATATTTGATTTAGAAATAAATGAGAGAAGACCATACCTTATCTAAAAGTTGATTTGAGAAGACATATTAGAAATGAAATAACAAATAATAAAATTCATATTACAAATTCACAAGTGTAGATATTACTAAAAAATTATAAGTCAGTATTTACAGATTTATTAAACACTAATCAAAATTTGCCTTATAGGATCAAGTGGGGCATTACATTCTCATATTATTAAAATATGAACCTAGACATACAAGTGTAGAAATCTCCTGAAATATTTCATATGGAGTTGTTTGATGATCTTCAAGAGACAAATCTAGATGTGAATCACCAAAAATCAGGTTCACCTCGAAATTGCCAGCTAATAAATTTAACCTCTTTGCTCAGCAAAATAGATAAGTAATTTTATCTCTTCAAAATTTATAATTCTCCATTGATTTTAAGCTAATATAATCCCATCAATATTACTTAGTTATACTTCTAAAAGTAAAATGCTTCCAAAATGATATACTTTTAGCGATGCCAAAATATTTGGGTAATGTGCTGCCAAAACAGAATGCAAAAAATATGGATTTTTATGCATTGGATTTTCATTTGGAAGTGTTGTTTCACCTTGCTTATTTCAGAGCTTCTGTTACCTCTGCCAAGAGATCAATGTTACTGGGCTCAACTCTTTTTATTTTCTTACTCTTTGTAAGCCTCCAACCACTATCTCTACAATCCTTTCTTGAAAAATGCTCTATTTTTTCTCTTGTTTCTATTTGGTGCCTTTGCGTCCTTTAACCAATGTGTTTTCTACTTCTTTAAGTGTGTATTCATCCACATTAATGATTTTATATTTAAGAGTAGGATTTAGTCTCAGCCTTGTACTTAGTCTCATCTTGTTAACATGCCTTGCATGAGTTTTTCATGTTTCATATCCTTAAGTTGCTGCAATATGTTTCCTCTTTTCTCTCTTTATAGATTTTTAATGATTTTTCTTTTCTTTTGAGATTTCTAGTTCGTTGAGTTTTAAAGTGCCATTTGTAATCAAAACTAACAAAGTAACATCATCATTGATTTCATATTTCTCTGAAAGACTTGGATTCAAAACTTCTGGGGTTTTCTCTTTGAATTTCTGGGGTTTTAAGAATTTGCGGCTGAGAGGCCTCTGACTACTCTTTCTTTGCAGGCTACTCAGTTTTCCTTGTATAAACCCTTTCCAATGGAGGAAGAAATGTAGGTTTTTCTTCCTGTTGATTTAATGAAACCCTTCTCATGCTCCAGGTTAGCACAAAAGACTAGGTTTATACGACTTTAGAGGTTTGCAAAGGGCTTTGGTTTTTCTTTTGTTTCTCACCCTTGCTTCTTAACATCTTCTTTAAGAAACCCTCCCCAAAACGAAAAATGGTCCCATGTCCTTCTCACTTTCCTAAGGTGGCTAAAAATTAACATTTTAAAGAGATCTTTGTGGAAATACAGTGAGGGGGCGTTTTGGGTTTTTCCCTAGCCTTGGATGACATCTTACTCAAAATTTTCAACAAAAAATAAGGTGTATTCATTCTAACTTGATGAGTAAGATGAGCCCGAAATTTAAAATGAAACATGCATACCCAGTCAATTATCTTCCCTCACGGGTAAAATAAATTTGAATAATCCTAAGAGAATTATTCCACGAAGGCTTCAATCAAGCTCTCTAAATGCCCTGACTACAATATTCATTTTTGTGCTCATCTTTAGAAAAGAACTCAATGTTGACTCCTATTAGAGCTCGATTATTAAACCATCGTTCTCCATCAATTGGAAACCTCGTTGCCTTTGTGATGGTATCCTCCATGACTGGAAATGAAAGGTTAGCAATCGTAGGAATTATCCCATAGAAACCCTTGGAAAATACTCTTGCCACTTCATAGTTGAAACCCTCAAAGTTGCAACAGAAGGTCTCCATTTGGCCCTGCTAAACAACTCAACAAGTTCAAGGTCACACTCAATTAGCTCAAGGCCCTCTAGTTCCTTTCGACACAAATGGTTGCTCCTTCCCATGTTTGCAAACAGCTTGACACTTAACAATTGAGAAAAATTGGGGATTTGGTCGAGAATTCCATCACTTAATGGGTTGAAACACTTATGAACCTCCATAGAAACAAAAAATGGTTAAGGCATAAGTTTGATAACATAGATGTGGAATGGTTCTTCACCTTACCTATATTTTTGTGATAACTCAATTTACAACTTACTATAATGCAACTTTAACCTCATGAGAGCATTGTGTTTCATTACTATTAGCCTACATTAATCCTTGGTGGTATCGTGACTGACTAGTTACATTCATTTCAACACATGGTCATTTGATTTGACAACACATCCTTTTGAAATGATATGTGATATGCGTTGTATTTTAAAATGGTAGTGCCTCTATTTTTGTCAGATTCACCATTCGTTGCCTTTTAATTTGGTTGCATCCTCTACTTATATAGTTACAATATGTGTTGCCAAATTAAAAGGAAGTGATGATTGAAAATTGATAGAATTTAAAATTTAGGACCCCAAGACAATTGATTTTAATGAAATATTTGCATGTGATAACTTGGCCTATGTGGCACTTTTTAGTTTTTATATCAAAAATCATAAATATATCCTCCTAATTTGGTAGCATTCTCTACTTATATAGTTACAATATGTGTTGCCAAATTAAAAGTAAGTGCTAATTGAAAATTGATAGAATTTAAAATTTAGGACCCTAAAACAATTGATTTTAATGAAATATTTGCATGTGATAACATGGCCTATGTGGCACTTTTTAGTTTTTATATCAACAAGAATAAATATATCCTTCGCTCTATAAAAAAAATGGAAATTCTGGTCTAGTTTGTTTTTCCAATAGACCAACCCAGAATTCTCAATGACTTAATATATACTTCATGTTGTACAATACAAAATATTCAACACAACAAAAAAAACTAGCCATAAACCCATCATTTCTAAATCAAAATTTTTTTTAACATAAAACCCTACCAAGTATAAATGTGATTCAACACCAATACAAACATGCACAAACATTCCAAAAAATAAAACATCCATAATGCCCTTACCCTATACGAAACTATAGGCATAAAATTTGAGAAGCTTGCGCAAATGCACTTACCCTATTTTTAGTCCCTGCCACAGCAGTGGACTATAGCGATCGATCGCAACGGATTTTTGAGTGAACTCGTTTATCTAACCAAAGTTTTTTTTTTTTTAAATCTGTCAACAAAAACTTTTACCCAAAGTATTTTTCGGAGGTCTTATTGCAGAGTTTCATTTTCATATGAAAGTGTTATTTCCCAGTTTCATTTTCAAGTCATTATCACTTTGCCTTTTTAACATAACCTAAGTTGCCAAAAACTTTTAAGTTGTCATAGTGGAGAACCCTAAATCTAACACGTATCACTCCCTTGGCAACTAGTGTTCAGAATAAGCTCTAGCTGGCTGATATGCTCCCCTCTCCCATGTTGTTGAAAACTTTCACTCACTTCGCAATGTCCTCCAGTAGGCTCACATGCTCCCCTCTCCCATGCTACTGAAAAACTTCATAGAAACTTGAAGTTACAACCAGCCCCTGCCCTTTGATCTCATCCAGAAAACCGTGGGGCCGTGGGGAAAGCAGTCTGACACTGTTGAAGATACTATGTGTGAAGAGACTATGTGCGGAAGAAGAAAGCTCTCCAGCTCTGGGAAACCTTGACATTTTTTACTCCCCCAAACCCATGCGATTGTATTTCTTGTTCAGGTAAGGTTTTTAATGTTATTATCAGGTTGTTATTTTTTATTTTTAAGCGGTTCTGAGTTTGCGTTGTGGCCCTTTTAATTCCTCGACGAGGCTTTTGTCTACAAGGGTTTTCAACAGAATTTTTATCTCTTATGTGCGCAATAGCCTGCAGAAACCATTGTCTTTTGACAACTCTTTCAAGGACTAGGTATATATATATATCTATAGTTATGCTGCAAAAGTTAGTTATTTTTGTGTTTGTTGGTTGCCACCATTAACGGTTACTGTTCAGTCCAACTTACTCACTAACTGCATAAAATTTTGCTGCAGGCTTAATATAATACAGTTGCTTTTCAAGAAAACTACTGAGTCAACCGATGCTTGCTTTGTTACTGGATAAAGATCAGCGTGTTTATTATAAGAGAACCCATAAGCCTCCAGGTATTGTTTCCTTGCTAGTCCCTTTCTAAATATCCTTTCCCAAACACAGTAGTTAGTAATAATTTCTAATTTGGGTCTCAATTCTCTTTATTGCTTCTCATGAGGAATGAGGAATTCTCTTTATTGCTTCTTGTGAGGAATGAGGAATTATGAGGAAGTATTGTCATGGTTCGTTTGACGGTGTTTTGTTTATATCCACCCCAATATGGGGTGGGTTTGTTCCAAGCAGTTCTTACTTGTATAATTATTTACTGCTGCTTGCTTGTATAATTATTTACAGTTGTTGATGTTGATATAGCATAGGGCGAATTGGTTAAGTTGAGCTCACAATAAGATGCAAGTCCCCGACATACAATAAGATGCAAGTCCGCTAGATTGAAAGCTGAAGAGCATATTGCCAAAAGAGGATTTACAATCAATAACCTTATATGTTAGAGTAGGGTGTTGATGCATATGTTTTAGCAAGCCACGAGAAGCAGTTTTCTATTGATCAACAATTTAGTTTTAATTAATTTTTTTTTTTTTTAATTTTTAATTAAAACAAATTAATAAGATTAATACTTCATAATAAAGAGTTACAATAATTTCACGTTGAAATTTAAACTTCATAATAAAGAGTTATGATAATTTCACTTTAAAATTTAAACATAAGTTTCATAGATTATATTTAAAATTATACATTATAGTTTTGAATATTATTCAAAATTATATATTGAATATTATTCAAATTTATGTATCTAAGCGACCGTTAAAATTTAAATAAAAATAACATTTATTTTATTCATAAATTTCAAAGCAATTTCAAAGCAAAATTATTTATAGGCAGGGACTCCCGACTGCAGGCAGTACTTGTTAACTATAGGAACAAAATTTCTAAAGCTTACGGATGAATTATTTGCACACAAAAATGCATTTCTACTTTTAACTAATGACCATACTTATTCCCATCAACACATGGAACCTAACCGCCCCCACCGTCTCATCCATCCAAACGCGAGATTCACGTGACACCTGGAATCAAAATATTAAAATAGCTTTTAAAAACTGTTTGCAAAAGCAATGTTCAGGAAAGTAGAAGGGAATCTCAATAAAATTTTGATATACATCACATGAAGGCAAAACATTTGAAATAAAAATATTAAAATATTTCTTAAATTGTAATTTTTATATATTAATAAAATTATAATTTTTTATAATAATAATAATTTTAATTTACAATTTGTAATGAAAGGAAGGTTCAATAAGGATTTCTGATTTTAGCGATTTTTCTAAATAATGGTAGAACGTGGATTTTTTATATTAAGATATATTTTCACTGTGGAGAAAACAAAGGAGGAGTTTTTCGTTCGACGAATCGGGAGCTGATGTGACAGCTCCCGATTCCCTCGCTTCGGCGACTTCAGTCTTCTTCGGCACGATGTGGCTTCAACGTTTCCAACCCCTGACGGCAGCGGACGGTGATGGACGTTAACGTACACTCCACCCCAAGCGCCTCCTCCGCCGCTCCTCTCCTGGCGCCTCTCCTCCCCCACTCGCCTACCGTCATAAATGCTGCAGAAATTTAAATTTTGAATTTGAAAAAACTCCCGCTAAATAAGGGCACTCCTCTGTCAACGATAAGGGCACTCCGTTGGCATTTTCAACTTTAATTCCAAAAAGCTACAACTTGGAAGCTTATGGTATTCTCTGGAAATGTGGATCCTAACCATTTTGACTTCGATCGATATACTTCCTTTCTGCTTATGCAGCTGATCTTATCGCCATATTGGATGAGCTCCAAGTTGAGAAATGCTTCTATGTTGGGCATTCTGTCTCTGGAATGGTGGGCTGTCTTGCCTCCATTGAAAGACCAGAATTGTTTGAAACATTAATCTTCCTCTGCGCTTCGCCTAGGTACGAAATTCCTCTGTACTTCCCTGAACCTGTGGTTTACCTAATGACGGCTTTGTCTGATATGTTGTCTCTTATTTTTTGCAGGTATCTGAATGATGGATCCTACATGGAGGCTTCGAACGTGGAGAAGTTGATAGTCTTTACTGTGCCATGAGATCTGACTATGTAGCATGGGTTTCTGGTTTTGCCCTTCTAGTAGTTGGTGTCGATGAGCCCTCGGTAGTGGAAGAGTTCAGCAGAACAATGATGAATATGAAGCCTGAAATTGCAGTTGCAGTGGGCAAGACCATCTTCGAGAGTGATATGAGAAGCATATTATGTGATGTGAAGATCCCATGTAGCATTATCCAGACTGCTAAGGATATAGTCATTCCCATGGCCGTCCCATACCACATGCAAAGGAGCCTTGGAGGGAAGATGAATTCAGTTAACATCCTTGATGCCGAGGGCCATTTACCCTAGCTCACTGCGCAGGGATTGGTTCTGCAGCGGCTCAAGCAGGTCGTTGAAGGCTTTGAAATGGAACTGGAACCTACAGTACAAAATGCTAATATATGACGTTTTCATTACAGTCTAATCTGGAGTGGAGCTAGAAACTACATGAAATTTTAATATATGATGTTTGCATTCCAGTTTAGCGTGACAATTTGCTTTTTTTGAATTAGAAGAGAAAATATGCTGCAATCCAGGGAGCGTGCATGCATTCTAGTTCGACTGAAAATGGATTACTACTTAATGCTGTAATGTATCCTATTTCCGAATGACAATTAGATGGTTACAAACTTCTGTGACATTTATGTTTAGTCCTCTTTCAATTGTATTTATTTTTGTTTCAATTTAAATTTTCTGTTAGTTAATCAAGAGCATCTGAATGTGTTTAAGTTTAGCAAATGGGAGGTATATATTTTTTATTCAATAAAGTTGAATAAACTGGGAGTATATGGTTTTCATTGATTTAATGAGATTAAATTTTTCAACATGTAAATTTATTTGTGAGTGAGAAATTTGAAGAAAATATTTGCACTTCAAAACATTTTGCTCCCTTAGATGTTTACACATAGATTTAGAATTAAGATGAATCTATGTTAGCTTTGATTAACACACTAATAAAATATTTTATCCATAAGATTTTTTTTTATTTGTTTGATATAATTTGCATAGGGTCTCACTAAAGACACTATGCATAGTTGATATTGAAATATTTTATTTATGATTTACATTTTCTACAACAAAATATTGAAATATTTGATGTATAACTCACATTAAACATTTTTTTAATTAATATTTAGCATTGACTTTAACATTCAAAAAAACATATTTAAATCAATATTTATTTTTCAATGTTATTTAAAAAATTTGTTTTCAAACATTTGATTAGACCATAATTTAAAGGTCTAATTGCAACCTTTGCACAATACAATTCCATGTGGATCTTCACCTCATAATTTTCTACAATAAGTTATCAATATAGTTACAATATTTATGTCATTACTTTTAGATATTTGGGTAGTGATTTTTCATTGTTAAACTTCCTAATTAAAATCCTTAAAAATAGTTTATTCTTATTCAAACTAAATAATATATTTACCATCACTTACCACCCACCATAATTTAAGGAAGTGTTTGCATAAAAAATGGATATAAACAAAATGTAAATAAATATACTACTAACATACCACCATTATTTATTTGTTATCCAGCACTTAAAAATGTATTTATTTTTGTTTCAATTTAAATTTTCTGTTAGTTAATCAAGAGCATTTGAATGTGTTTAAGGTTAGCAAATGGGAGGTATATAGTTTTTATTCAATAAAGTTGAATAAACCAAGAGTATATGGTTTTCATTGATTTAATGAGATTAAATTTTTCAACATGTAAATTTATTTGTGAGTAAGAAATTTGAAGAAAATATTTGCACTTCAAAACATTTTGCTCCCTTAGATGTTTACACTAGATTTAGAATTAAGATGAATCTATGTTAGTTTTGATTAACACACTAATAAAATATTTTATCCATAAGATTTTTTTTATTTGTTTGATATAATATGCATAGGGTCTCACTAAAGACACTATGCATAGTTGATACTGAAATATTTTATTTATGATTTACATTTTCTACAACAAAATATTAAAATATTTGATGTATAACTCACATTAAACATTTTTTTAATTAATATTTAGCATTGACTGACAAGATATAATGCTTTAACATTCAAAAAAACATATTTAAATCAATATTTATTTTTCAATGTTATTTAAAAAATTTGTTTTCAAACATTTGATTAGACCATAATTTGAAGGTCTAATTGCAACCTTTGCACAATACAATTCCATGTGGATCTTCACCTCATAATTTTCTACAATAAGTTATCAATATAGTTACAATACTTATGTCATTACTTTTAGATATTTGGGTAGTCATTATGTCATTGTTAAACTTCCTAATTAAAATCCTTAAAAATAGTTTATTCTTATTCAAACTAAATAATATATTTACCATCACTTACCACTCACCATAATTTAAGGAAGTGTTTGCATAAAAAATGGATATAAACAAAATGTAAATAAATATACTACTAACATACCACCATTATTTTTTTGTTATCGAGCACTTAAAAATGTAAATGTGCAAACTTACACTCACCAAAATTTATTGCCATACTTTTAAAATCTAAAACATGATTATTTCTATGTTCAAGGAAGAATATACTCCACTTTCTAAAAGTCAAAAGAATGATGGAAGAGTATACTTTGTTTTTGTAAAATGTTTAGGCCACTCAATATCTAAAGCACAATCGGTCCTTTTTGAGACATTCTGGGTTTATCTACATAATTGGAAGACGCATTTCATAGCATAATACAGAATAGTAGACACTTCTATGAGAGTCAAATGTAAAGGGGGAATCTGGTGCACCATATTTATTTTGGCAATGATCGACTAGTTATGCTTCATCCATTTGGTCAATCCTTGGACAGATGCATATTACCTCTCATACTCGAAAATTTGCTTACGGTCGAAGTGGAAAAATCCTTTCTTAACTGTATGACAGGGTGATGGCCACTCACAAATGGGGTAGCAAACTAAGTGGGCTTGATTGTGGGAAGACTCCTCAGTTAAGCATGGTTGATCTAGAGGTGATATGGGATAGGTGATGTCAGGCCCCACGAGTTGAGTCGATGTGTGACCGAGTTGTAGTGGGTGTGCCCATGTGCGACGGGCGCCTGTATTGACCAACTTGGGGAAATGTGATGAATCGGTATGAAATTAAAAAAATTGCGATGGTGTTGGGCGCACATAGCGAGTGCGCCATGTTGGTGGGCGCCCCACCCCTTGGCGAGTTATAACGAGCGCGTCATATTGGCCGGCGCCCACCTTAGGCGAGTCGTGTACGGGATGAGTGAGTCATAGCGACTTGGTTAATGAAGTGGGCACAGTGAGCGTGTTGGGCAAGGGCATCGGGCGAGCACGTGCCCATATCAGAGATGTGTGGAGAATCAACGGGCGAGTCATGGAAATGGGTGGCATGGTCTGACTCGAGTTATAGTGGATAGGCAAGATGGGCGTACATATGCGATGAGCGATATTGGACATGCCGACACAAGGTAGCATGTAGGCCAACTTATGTTGGTGGCTGAGTCGACCTTAGGCAAGGTCAAAGGGACATAACTATTGGAGGAATGGGACCACGACTTATCATATAAGTAAAGTGGAGGTGTGGAGCTTTAAGGAAATCAACGAACTTGGAAAGCATCATTCCGAACAATGAGTGCGAGATAGGCGTATTCCAATTTTTCCAATAAGTGTTTCTTAACAATGCATCAAGAATAATTTTTTTTCAATTTATAATCTTTCAATTAAACATTCATCAACACACACAAGTACGCCCATACATACTTGGTAGGGGAAACTCCCATAAAGTCTGCCCAATAATATATAGCAATGTACAATATTATACAAAGTACAAGTTTTACATAAGTTGTACTTCCAACTGGCTTGAACTGCACACTTAATCAAATTTACCAAAAACTCGTGCCACAGTCGTGCAATTCACTGTTGCCACCTACCTGCACTTCTCAATCTGGAAAGCCCAAATTCAATCATTTCAAAAGTCATCTTGACCAATCCAACACTTGTTACATGATTCTGGTGACTTCAGACACTTCTGCACGATTCATATCATTGGATGACCCACTCTGCACGCAACACGCTACTCTGTGACCCTGTCTGCACGTTCTGTTGAATCATTTGCACAACTTAAATGCTACTAGTTACTTCGTGACCCATCTGCACGACATGCTGACTTGTCTTCATGACCTGAATGCAACGCATTACTTTGTGACCCGTATGCACGTTCCGCTGAACCGACTGCATAACCTAAACACAATGTGTACTTCCATAACCCATCTGAATGTTCTACTGACTCGAACTTCTATTTCGTTTGCCCGCCCTACAGGTTCATCACCAATCTCACACTCCTTTTTCAGAACAATACTTTCCAAGTCTGATGATGTCCTCAAAGCTCTGTGCCTCCACTTTACTTATATGATAATTCGTGGTATCGTTACTCCAACAGTCGTGTCCCTTCGACCTTGCCTAAGGTCGGCTCGACCACCAAAATAAATTAGCCTACACCTAACCATGTGTCGGCCCTTCAAATATCTCTCATCGAATATGTACGCCTAGCTTGCCTAACCCCTATAACTCGGGTCGGAACGTGCAGCTCATTTCCATGACTTTCCTATTGGTTCTCCACACATGCACACTATTGACATGCGCCTGCCCGATGCCCTCTCACAACGCGCTCACCATGCCCTCTTTTTTCACCAAATCGCTATGAATCACCCATCTCGTGCATGAATTTTCCAAGGTAGGCGTCCTCCAATACAACACACCCGTTATAACTCACCAAGAGGTGGGGTGCTCGCTAACATGGTGCGCTCATGTGCACCCAACACCGTCACACTTTTCTGAATGTCACATTGATTCATTCATTTGCCCGAGTTAGTCAATACGGGTGCCTGTCACATGTGTTCACTACAACTTGGTCACATATCGACTCAACTCATGGGCCTGACATTCTTGCCCACTCTAAATAAGGTTGTTGTCCTCGAAAAATCCATCATCTGTCACAAAGTGTCACTAGCTCCAAAATCCAAAATGTCCATGCTTCCCACCTCTACTCCATCATCACATAAACCTCCATCAAGGCTCATGACTCCATATACATGGGTAAATCTCCTCAATCCATGATCAACCACATATGTCGCAATCTCCACATGTTTCTTCCATCGTGGAAAGTAGGCCTCTCCAACCCAAGCTACATGTTATCACTACAACATGATATATCGTGTCAATCCCAACATGTTTCACCATCATGCGAACTGCTGTTATGATACTCCAACATAACTCAAACACATCTCTACACACGGTTAGTCACCATGACTCGAACTAGTTGAGTAGATAATCCAACCATCACGTCTAAACCATGAGAATGCACATCCTCATGCCTTCGCCAGCCATTTCTCCAACATACTGTCACATCCTCAACCTGATCAAGAAATATTCCATGTCCATAAAAATGTAAAGTAAACCATATCCAGGTCCATGAAGTAGTCCTCATCCCATCTACAATATATTTTCCATGATGCTAATGTCTATGTGTTTTCAAATCAATCACATCTATCCAAGCATCATCATCCATCTGTGAGAGGCTCATCTCCTTAAATAAATCAAGAACTCCTCCCATCAATCCAATGCTCAATCTACCATAAACAGGTCCATGAAGCAACCTCCATCTCATCTGCAATATGTCATCTATAAAATATGTCAAAGGCGAAAGTCTAACCTTGCCTCATCATCCCTCCATGTGCTGCCCATGGTCATAAACTAATCAGCCATCATGTCCATCAAAAGTGGCTAAGTCTCATTGACTCAACCCATGCACGAGTATACCTCACCAAGGCATCTCCATCGTTGCAACTCCATCAAACTCCAAAGTGTCATGTCTCTATCATGTCCATCAAGTCACTCCTCATGAACACGCCCCATAATGTGCCTAAGCTATGCACCCCATACTACATCAAAGTCAAGTCACATCCTGACTTCAGTTCATCAATGAACCATATACTCCAAGACCACTATAATATGAAGTCTCCATGGGATGCAACTATCTCCAAGTCATCATGAACTCCTATGCATCATCTCCATCCAATACTTCAGCAAGCACACTTGACTTGACCAAAAATTCCATAGAAACTTGCCTCTTCCCTCCAATCATGTGAATGCACCCATAGGCTTCTCGTAAATCAATCATGGCCTTGTTTTCCAAATGTGAACAACATCTCCATCGATATCCATCCTACTCAACATCCTTGCCTTGGAACTTCTACTTGATGCCCATAAGTGACATCTCTATAAGTGCTCTTGCATAATGTCCCTTCATAATGTCTTCCATGATCCCATGTCGATGTCCATGACTTCGGCTGCCCATATTTCCAATCTAGTAGACTCAACACAACTCTAGTCATCGCATCCTTACCTATCATCCAAGTTAGTGTCGTCGGTCACTTCTACCTTCATATGCCATCACAAATCCTTCCTTCACTATTGTCTCCCCCACTAAAGGTCCACCAAGATTATCTATTGATTCCAACCATGAAGAATTCTATCCAAGTATCACACCAATGTGCCCTTCTTTCATTCTATCCATGAGTTATGCCAGGAACTTAGCCAGTTCTCCATATGGATAATCATGACTCATCCATCACAAAGTTCATCATGTTCCACTCTTGTCATGGGAACTTGAACCTTCTGCCATGAGGTCACAAACTTCCCCAACAAGTTATGCAAAAAACAATGCTCTTTGCTTCTCCAATGTACAAGGTCTCATCATAATTTTCCAAGGAAAGACTGTCCATCAAATTGTAAAAGAATTTCTCCCTTTGTCCATCCCTACATATGGCCCATCCTCCAGAAGTTCCAATGAAACACAATTCATATTAATACTTACATCTTCATGAGGTCCCTCCAAGTGAGTGCCTCCCATCAGCAATGCCTGTAATGTACACGATCCTGGTCCAACTTGATTAAGTGTCATCACACCAAGTTTATCCTCCATCGTTGATACACTTTCAACATCCTTTTCTTCACATATATCAGCTTCTTCTTCTTCATCGCAATCTGCAACTTCATCCTGCTCCATTGCTCAACCAAGTTGAAGAAGCTCTACTTCAACATTCTCCTCCAAGACTTCAAGTTCAACACCAATATGTGGGTTCTCATCTTTCATATGCCTGAACCTATAAAAGGTCTGCAAGAGCCTCCCATGGCATTCTTCCCAACTTGCCATGTCTTGTAATGCATCTTTGGCCCTGACCAATGCCTTGCCCCTGCCAATGTTGCACTGCGACCAAATAATATAATCTCCAAGCTTCAATACCAACTGTAACCCTGTTGTTGTAATCCTTCTTCCTGAATACTTCAATGACAAAGCTCAAATCGCCCTGAATCGAGCTCTGATACCACTTTCCATGACGTGGCAATGGTGTCAGTACTTCACTTCCTTAATAATCAACACAGCTCGACTCGCCCCAAATTAGCTCTGATACCATCTGTCATGACCCTATACTTGTAGTACTCTTTCAATCACGTATAGCGGCTGCATCACCACTATACTTTTTCTTTTTAACAATACTAGAGTATATGGAATATGCATATCTTCAACACTTAGCCAATTTTCCAATAAGTGTTATTAACAATGCAGCAGAAATAACATATCTTCAATATTTAATATTTCAATTAAACATTCATAAACACACACAAGTATGCCCATACATACTTGGGAGGGGAAACTCCCGTAAATTATGACCAATAATATATAACAATGTACAATATTTACAAAGTACAAGTTTTACATAAGTAGTGCTTCCAACTAGCTTGAATTGCATAGTTAACCAAATTTACCAAAAACCCATGCCATAGTTGTGCAACTCACTGCTGCTACCTACCCACACTTCTCAATCCGGAACCCCAAATTTAGTCACTTCAAAACTCATCTTGACCAGTCCAACACTTCCTACACGATTTCATCACTTCTGACACTTCCGCACGATTTGGGTCACTAGCTAACCTTCTCTGCACGCAGCATGCTACTCTGTGACCCTGTCTGCACATTCTGCTGACCCGTCTACACGACCCAAATGTTACTGGTTACTTCGTGACTCGTCTGCACGACGTGATCGTAACGCGTTATTTCATGACCCATCTGCATGTTCGGCCGACCCGACTGCACAACTCGAACGCAACGCGTATTTTCGTGACCTGTTTGAGCATTTTGCTGACCCAAAATTCTATTTCGTCCACCCTCCCTACGAGATCATCACCAAGCTCACACTCATTGTTCGGAATGATGCTTTCCAAGTTCGTTGATTTCCTTAAAGCTCCACACCTCCACTTTACTTATATGATAAGTCGTGGTCCCATTCCTCCAATAGTTATGTCCCTTTGACCTTGCCTAAGGTCGACTCAGCCACCAACATAAGTTGGCCTACATGCTACCTTGTGTTGGCATGTCCAATATCGCTCATCGCATATGTACGCCCATCTTGCCTATCCACTATAACTCGAGTCAGACCATGCCACCCATTTCCACGACTCGCCCGTCGATTTTCCACACGTCTGATATGGGCACGTGCTCGCCCGATGCCCTTGCCCAACACGCTCACCGTGCCCACTTCATTAACCAAGTCGCTATGACTCACTCGTCCCGTACACGACTCGCCTAAGGTGGGCGCCGGCCAATATGACATTCCCGTTATAACTCGCCAAGGGGTGGGGCGCCCACCAACATGGCGCACTTGCTATGTGCGCCCAACACCATCGCAGTTTTTTGAATTTCGTACCGATTCATCACATTTCCCCAAGTTGGTCAATACAGGCGCCCATCGCACATGGGCACACCCACTACAACTCGATCACACATCGACTCAACTCGTGGGGCCTGACATCACCTATCCCATATCGCCTCTAGATCAACCATGCTTAACTGAGGAGTTTTCCCACAATCAAGCCCACTTAGTTTGCTACCCCATTTGTGAGTGGACATCACCCTGTCATATAGTTAAGAAAGGATTTTTCCACTTCGACCGTAAACAAATTTTCGAGTATGAGAGGTAATATGCATCTGTCCAAGGATTGACCAAATGGATGAAGCATAACTAGTCGATCATTGACAAAATAAATCTGGTGCACCAGATTCCCCCTTTACATTTGACTCTCATAGAAGTGTCTGCTATTCTGTATTATGCTATGAAATGCGTCTTCCAATTATGTAGATAAACCCAGAATGTCTCAAAAAGGACTGATTGTGCTTTAGATATTGAGTGGCCTAAACATTTTACAAAAACAAAGTATACTCTTCCATCATTCTTTGGACTTTTAGAAATCGGAGTATATTCTTCCTTGAACATAGAAATAATCATTTTTTAGATTTTAAAAGTATGGCAATAAATTTTGGTGAGTGTAAGTTTGCACATTTACATTTTTAAGTGCTTGATAACAAATAAATAATGGTGGTATGTTAGTAGTATATTTATTTACATTTTGTTTATATCCATTTTTTATGCAAACACTTCCTTAAATTATGGTGGGTGGTAAGTGATGGTAAATATATTATTTAGTTTGAATAAGAATAAACTATTTTTAAGGATTTTAATTAGGAAGTTTAACAATGAAAAATCACTACCCAAATATCTAAAAGTAATGACATAAATATTGTAACTATATTGATAACTTATTGTAGAAAATTATGAGGTGAAGATCCACATGGAATTGTATTGTGCAAAGGTTGCAATTAGACCTTCAAATTATGGTCTAATCAAATGTTTGAAAACAAATTTTTTTAAATAACATTGAAAAATAAATATTGATTTAAATATGTTTTTTTGAATGTTAAAGCATTATATCTTGTCAGTCAATGCTAAATATTAATTAAAAAAATGTTTAATGTGAGTTATACATCAAAAATTTCAATATTCTGTTGTAGAAAATGTAAATCATAAATAAAATATTTCAATATCAACTATGCATAGTGTCTTTAGTGAGACCCTATGCATATTATATCAAACAAATAAAAGAAATCTTATGGATAAAATATTTTATTAGTGTGTTAATCAAAACTAACATAGATTCATCTTAATTCTAAATCTATATGTAAACATTTAAGGGAACAAAATGTTTTGAAGTGCAAATATTTTCTTCAAATTTCTCACTCACAAATAAATTTACATGTTGAAAAATTTAATCTCATTAAATCAATGAAAACCATATACTCCCAGTTTATTCAACTTTATTGAATAAAAACTATATACCTCCCATTTGCTAAACTTAAACACATTCAGATGCTCTTGATTAACTAACAGAAAATTTAAATTGAAACAAAAATAAATACAATTGAAAGAGGACTAAACATAAATGTCACAGAGGTTTGTAACCATCTCATTGTCATTCAGAAATAGGATACATTACAGCATTAAGTAGTAATCCATTTTCAGTCGAACTAGAATGCATGCACGCTCCCTGGATTGCAGCATATTTTCTCTTCTAATTCAAAATAAGAAAATTGTCACGCTAAACTGGAATGCAAACATCATATATTAAAATTTCATGTAATTTCTAGCTCCACTCCAGATTACACTGTAATGAAAACGTCATATATTAGCATTTTGTACTGTAGGTTCCAGTTCCATTTCAAAGCCTTCAACGACTTGCTTGAGCGGCTGCAGAACCAATCCCTGCGCAGTGAGCTGGGGTAAATGGCCCTCGGCATCAAGGATGTTAACTGAATTCATCTTCCCTCCAAGGATTCTTTGCATGTGGTATGGGATGGCCATGGGAACGACTATATCCTTAGCAGTCTGGATAATGCTACATGGGATCTTCACATCACATAATATGCTTCTCATATCACTCTCGAAGATGGTCTTGCCCACTGCAACTGCAATTTCAGGCTTCATATTCATCATTGTTCTGCTGAACTCTTCCACTGCAGAGGGGTCATCGACACCAACTACCAGAAGGGCAAAACCAGAAACCCACGCTACATAGTCAGATCTCATGGCACAGTAAAGACTATCAACTTCTCCACGTTCGAAGCCTCCATGGTAGGATTCATCATTCAGATACCTGCAAAAAATAAGAGACAACATATCAGACGAAGCCGTCATTAGGTAAACCACAGGTTCAGGGGAGTACTGAGGAATTTCGTACCTAGGTGAAGCGCAGAGGAAGATTAATGTTTCAAACAATTTTGGTCTTTCAATGGAGGCAAGACAGCCCACCATTCTAGAGACAGAATGCCCAACATAGAAGCATTTCTCAACTTGGAGCTCATTCAATATGGCGATAAGATCAGCTGCATAAGCAGAAAGGAAGTATATCGATCGAAGTCGAAATGGTTAGGATCCACATTTCCAGAGAATACCATAAGCTTCCAAGTCACATCTTTTTGGAATTAAAGTTGAAAATGCCAACGGAGTGCCCTTATCGTCGACGGAGGAGTGCCCTTATTTAGCGGGAGTTTTTTCAAATTCAAAATTTATTTTTCTGCAGCATTTATGACGGTAGGCGAGTGGGGGAGGAGCGGCGCTAGGAGAGGAGCGACGGAGGAGGCGCTTGGGGTGGAGTGTACGTTAACGTCCATCATCGTCTGCGGCCGTCAGGGGTTGGAAACGCTGAAGCCACATCGTGCCAGAGAACACTGAAGTCGCCGGAGCGAGGGAATCGAGAGCTGTCACATCAGCGCCCCATTCGTCGAACGAAAGACTCCTCCGAAATCAAACTCTGTACTCTGAGCGCACTTTAATAATGATAAGTGAGAAGAATAAACTCGAGTGTCGGCAACCAGTTCCACCGCCATTACGGCTCTGTAACAGTTCCCATTAAATATATTATATGTACAAGTGGGAAGGTGGCAGACTGGAAAAGTGAGGCTCCATGCTTCACTTTACGCTTTTCGAAACAGGCTACACTCATTTATCTTCGGCATTCTCTATATAGATTTTGCCAAAACGTCTGGTTTTGCTCACTTAGTGGCGCTTATTTCTGGGTTTAAATGGCAATATCAGATTACACCGAAGAGCACTGGCAGTTAGGAGCGGCGGGTGGGCTAAATTCAGGAACTTCAAATGCTTTAAAATCCCAATAGGTCCAGGCGATGATCAAATGGATTTCGGGATTTAAAGAATTTGAGATCCGAATTCATCCCAAACAGCAGCGCCATCCACGGTTTTACATTTAAAGCGAAAGAGACAAACGAGGCAGGGAAAAGGTGCAGACCCCATCGTTGGAACAGAGTCACTCATGTGATCGATATCCTACGGAGGGAGCTTATGGCAGAGGCCTCTGCTGATTGGAGGAGGTCAGGCTCAGATGTTAACAGTTCTCCGGTGCGGATCTGTCCAACCCCGCGCCTTCGTCGTCACGGAGAACCATGATCTCGCCATTAGCGGTCCCCGTTAGTTCTTTGAAAGGAATGGATCCGTTGATAAAAATCCAATTTGATCCAATATCATGTTATTTTAGTTGTCCATACATTCGTGTGTATTTATTTTCCGTGTTTATATATGTATTATTTTTGGTAAGGAAAATCTGCTTTTTAACTGTGTTTATGTTTGAATATTTATTTATTTAATTCCAAGCACGGTGAGTTTAGGCTGGATTTGTGTTGGATGGATGATATCTTTACTAGTGAAGTGTTATTGCTAAGATTGTGAGAAGTTTATTTAATTCCAAGCACGGTGAGTTTAGGCTGGATGTGTGTTGTATGGATGATATATTTACTAGTGAAGTGTTATTGCTAAGATTGTGAGAAGTTATCAATTTGGATATTTTTTGGAATACTTTGATTTATTTTTTTGGAATAGTTTGATTCTCTAAAATGTGACTCTCATTATCAAGATTGTGAGAACTTATCAATTTAGATCTTGAAATAGTTTGATTCTCCAAAATGTGACTCTCATCATCAACCTCTCCCATGAGATTTGAGTAGCTGTAGAGATTTAGATGCCCATTGGAATAGTTTGATTCCCCAAAATGTGACTCTCATCCTCAACCTCTCCCATGAGATTAGATGCCCATTGGATTAGTTTGATTTCCCAAAGTGTGACTCCCATCCTCAACCTTTCCCATGAGATTTGAATAGCCGTAGAGGATGGAGCCACCTTTAAGAAATTATATATATATATATATATATATATATATATATATAGTTTTTGGGAGGTTAGATATATATTTAAGTATATGCATATATGTAAACAACATAACGAGCAATTGTAATGGTGGTTAGTTTGAGTTGTAATGGTGTTTAGTTTGAGTTTTTTTAATTACGTTTTTTTTGGATTTTTAATTATAACTAATGCATCCATATAAATTAAAAGGCTGATAAACAACACCAAAACAATTATTTCATGATACATTCCACATTGCAAAATTATAAATTAAAAAATAAAAAATAAAATAAAACTACATTTTAACTTTATTTTAAATTATTCTAGTATTATTATTAATTATAAAAAGAATTAATATATGAGTTAATCATTTATGCATTTAAAAAAACATGTAATAAGATTCATTTATGTTTTTTTAGTTTAATGACGAATTTTTTTTATATAATGTAGTTGTAAGTTTTAACCCTGTACAGAAATTATCTGCAGACGAATTTTAAAAACAAAAATTATACAATAGTGAGAGCATAAAACATAAAACAAATATACACAGAGATTTTCCCCTGGATCCCAAATCGGGACTACTAGCTTGAATTTTCATTATATTCCTTTTAGTGTTATAACAGATATATATACATGCTGAAGCATTCATAAACCCCAATCCATTAACCTTGGATTAGAACATAACCACAGTTCCATTGACTAGATCTACAAAATACCAGGGGTCAAAAACCATCATGCCCCAAAACCATGGGCGGGTCCGCCCACCGAAAAATAGGGTCCAATTTTTTTTTTCCTGAGGCGTTGCCCAAGACCCAGCAGAGGGGGCTACCCGCCCCTTGCTGCGCCCAATGCAACGTACAAGGGGGGCTATCGGCCCCCCCTGTGACCCCCCTGTGTGTGTGACTAATCGTGGAAAGAATATAACACATACCCAACATTCTCCCACTTGTTGATTTTTTTCACAGGGGACCACAGGAGAGCTTAGTCATTAGTCCAGCCCTACAACACCCATTTTTTCTCTACACTAAGGGAATTTCTGAGTGATCACAAACTTCGTCAATGCATCTGTAACATTCTTTAAAGTGTCCACCTTTACCAGCAACACCCTTTTATTCTCAACCATATCTCTCACAAAGTGACATTGAACATCAATGTGCTTTGTATTTGAATGATAAGCATGGTTTTTAGCCAAGAAAATTGCAGTTTGGATATCACAGTCTATCCTTATAGCTCATTGCACCAACCCCATACTTGAACAAAATCTCTACAACCAAACTGCTTCCTTGCTTGCTTGAGTGGCTACCATGAATGTTGCCTCTGTAGTTGAAAGAGCTACTACAAGCTGTCTTTTACTCATCCAACTGACTGCACCTCCAAATAGGCTAAACACATACCCACTTGTAGATATTCTTTGGTCTAGATCTCCAGCCCAGTCTGCATCAACAAAACCACAGATGTCCAAAACTCTGTCCAATTCTGGCCTTCCCTGGTAGCACAAACCATATCCACTAGTACCATGAAAATATCTGAAAACCTACTTCATTGTTGTCCAATGCTCCTTCCCTGGTTTTGACATAAACCTACTCAATACTCCCACTGCATGTGCAATATCTGTTCTAGTACAGACCATTTCATACATCAGGCTACCCAATGCACTTGCATATGGAACACGGGACATAGCTTCCTCCTCTTCTTGTGTCTTGGGACATTGTTCAATAGATAGATTTACACTTACAGGAATAGGAACCTTCACTGGTTTACTATCCTGCATATTGAACCTCTGTAATATTGTCTCGACATACTTCCTCTGGTTTAACCAAAGCTTCATCTTTTCCGAATCTCTCTTAATTTTCATGCCCAAAATATAGTTTTCAACACCAATATCCTTCATGTCGAATTTGGAGAACAACTAGGTCTTCAAATCCTGGATAATTTCTTTCTCATTTCCAATCAGCAACATATCATCCACATAAAATACCAAATAAATAACATAGTTACCAATTAATTTAAAATACACACAATGATCCTCTTTGATTCTGGTGAAGCCAAGTCCCCATATATAGGTATCAAATTTCTGATACCACATCCTTAGTGACTGTTTTAACCCATACAAAGACATTTTTAACATGCATACCAGTTCTTTCTTACCCTTCACTGCAAAGCCTTCAGGTTACTTCATGTAGATCTTCTATTCTAGATCCTGGTAAAGAAATGTTGTCTTCACATCCATCTATTCTACCTCAAAATCAAATGCAGCAGAAACAAATAAAAGTAATCTAATAGAAATAACCTTGGAAACAGGAGAAAAAACATCACCAAAATTAATTCCCAACATCTGGGAATAACCTTTTGCTACCAATAGAGCTTTGTATTTCTCCACCTTGCCTTCTACATTCATATTCTTCTTAAACACCCATTTTCTCCCGATGGGCTTCCTTCCAGCCGAAAAATCCACCAGATCCCATGCCTCATTTTTGTGTAAGGATGCAATTTCACCAGCCATGGCCTCCTTCCAGAGTTTTCCATCCTCTGCATCCACTGCATCCTGACAATTCTGGGATCATCATCAGTGATAGTTAAAGAAAAATTTGAACATAAAGCAGATGGACTATACCTTTCTGGTTGCCTTCTTTCCTGAACTAATTTTATCACAGCTAGAGTTTATGGCTCTTCCTCTTCTGGATCCTGTTCTGTTGTTGAGTCTGGTTCATCCTCCTTTAGCTCACGTTTTATTTTCTCAGGTTCCTTAGGTAGGAATTTATGTTTAAAAACATCTTTCACCTCTCTAAACACCACATTTCGGTTGTACACAACCTTCCTTGTTTCTGGCTTCCAAAGCTTGTAACCTTTTAAAACATCCTTATACCCAATAAAGATGCACATTTCAGATTTATTATGCAACTTGATCCTTTTATCCTTTGGAACATGTCAATATGCATCACATCTAAATACCCTTAGATGTGAAAGAGAGGGTTTCTTACTAGTCCATACCTCATGTGGAGTCTTATCCTCCAACATTGATGAAGGTGATCTGTTAACCAGGTAACATGCAGTCTCAACTGCCTCTACCCAGAATTCTTGTCCTAACCTGGTACCACTGAGCATGCTTCTTGCCTTTTCCATCAGAGTTATGTTCATTCTTTCTGCCACTCTATTTTGTAGAGGTGTGTATGGAGTAGTATTTTTCCATGCTATACCACACTTCTTACAAAATTCTTCAAATTGCTTCTTGCAGAAATCTCCACCGTTATCTGTCCTTAAGAACTTTATCTTCTTCTCTGTCTGGTTTTCCACCATAGCCTTAAATTTTTAAAATTTGTCAAAGAATTTAGATTTCTTCCTCAAGAAATATATCCATTTATTCCTTGAGAAGTCATCTATGAATGAAACATAGTACACAAACTTTCCCAGTGATGGAACCGGCATAGGTCCAAACACATCACTATGTACAAGATCTAATATCTTGTTATTCCTCTTAGTACCAGAAGGAAAACTCACTCGATTATGTTTCCCATATACACAATGTTCACATAAATCAAAATCCAGAGAGAAATTAGACATATTTCTACCATGCCATTACCATGCAGTTTCCGAAGGCCCTTCTCTCCGATATGTCCAAGCCTTTGATGCCATAGCATGGTCTTTTATCTAGACACCGCTAGGCTTTCCACTCCACTTTTAGGAACCACATAACTGTTGCACCCATCAATAACAATGCTACCCTGAAGCTTGTACAAAGTTCCAATCCAAACTCCCCGCATTAATACTAGTGCTCCCCGAACTATCTTACAGGTATCTTTCTCGAACACTGTTTTTACACCTGCATCATCCATCTTGCTTACAGAAATCAGATTTCTAGCTAATGCAGAAATACGTAGAACACTAAGAAGTGTTCTAATCGTTCCACCTTGCAGCTTCAGCTTGAATTTTCCACATCTGACGATTTTTTCCTTCCTATCATCCCCTAAGAAGACATCACCACCATCATACTTCTCATACTCACAGAACCACTCCCTATGTGGAGTGAAGTGAAGGGATGCACCTGATTCAATAAGCCATGCCTTATGGTATACATGTGTATTTGAAGAAGAAGCCAGATACATATCCCCACCTTCATCTGAGGTGGTTTTTTTCTCTGCAGAAGGAGCATCATCAAATCCCTTTCCTTTCTTAAGAGCTTTAGATCTGCAGTCCTTTTTGTAGTTCCCTTCCTTTCCGCATTTCTAGCACACCTATACATGTTATCCTAGAAATTTAGATCTCCCTTTAGATTTAGATCTCCCACTCGAAAACTTATTTTTTTTTATGTTCTGGGACCTTCCTCGTACAGATAAGGAATCTCCATTATGGCCCTCCATATTTCTCCATCTCATTTCCTCCGAAAATAAGGCTGAGACAATTTCATCAAAATTCAAGGTAGTTGTATTGCTACCTATTGCAATAACAAGACTATCCCATGAATTTGGTAGAGAACACAACAAACTGATGCACTTATCTTCATCTGAGATTTTAATATCAACAGATGAAAAATGACTTACCGTAGTATTGAAGGCATTCAGATGCTTTGTCACTGAGTCTCCATCCTCCATCCTTAGGTTATACAACTTTTTATGCACAAAAAATTTATTCACCAAAGTCTTATATTAGTACAAAGTCCCTAGCTTGTCCCACAAAGTCTTCTTCGTAGCTTCCCCAAATACATTCAACAATACCAAATCAGAGATACACAACCATGTTGTGCTCTTTTCCTTCCGATCCAACTTCTTCTAGTCTTCATCTGACATTGCCGTTAGTTTAGTACCCCAGATCTTCCACGGTCCACTGATCTTTATCCACCAGTAGATCCTCCATCTTGAGCTTCCAAAACTCAAAAATTTGACCATTAAATTTCTCGATCTCTATCTTTCCACTGCTTGCCATCTTCTTTCACCGCAAGAATCGATCCCGCAGATCTCCCATTGAACAGAGTCTACCACAGGTCCGAGCAAAAAACCCCTCAGCAACAAAGGCGTCCCCTTGAAGCCTAAACAACTTTGATACCAAATGTAGGTTTTAACCATGTACATAAATTATCTGCAAACCAATATTAAAAATAAAAAATAAACAATAGAGAGAGCATAAAATATAAAACATATATACACAAAGATTTTCCCCTGAATTCCAAATCGAGACTACGAACTTGATTTTTCATTATATTCCTTTTAGTGTTACAACACACATATATACATGCCGAAGCATTCATAAACTCCAATCCATTAACCTTGGATTAAAACATAACCATAGTTCCCTTGACCAGATCTACAAAATACTAGAGGCCAAAAACAATCATGCCCCAAAACCAAGTGCAAACCCATGCACAAAAGCATGGGCGAGTTCGGCCATCGAGAAATAGGGTCCAATTATTTTTTCCCAGGGAACTGTCACCCCTGTTATGACCCCCCTGCTGCGCCCACTACAACATACAGGGGGGGGCCTATTGCCCCCCCTGTGACCACCCCCCCAATTTCGACTAATCGTGGAAAGAATATAACACATACCCAACAGTAGCCATATAGGACGTTACTCATCATCATTGTCATCATGTTATCTCATGATCCATCTTACATTGCAAAAATTTAAAATAATAATAATAATAATAATAAAAATAACTAAATTATAACTTTATTTTAACCATGGAGATTCACCTCACCTTATCATGGAAAATTTTAACTTATAAATAGGCTTTTTTACAATATAATAGGCCAATACCATAACCTGTGAATACCATATGCCAAAAAAACCATAACTCATATACATATGACACACCCATATGACATTTTTAAATTAATTAAAAAGTAGAAAAACATAAAAAAAATTGAAGATAAGTTTTAACTTTAGAATATTTTAAGATATTCTATATAGGTTAAATCTTTGCCATCCACCTAATAACTATTGATAATTAAATTAGAATTCTAGAAGCCATATTCCAAAATAGATGAGCTTTATATATAGAACATAAAGGGTATAACTACTTTTTACATAAATTTCAACCTTTAATCTATGATTACTATTTAAAATGTTCTAGAATATTTCATGAAGGTTAAATCCCTAAATTAATTATTGATAGTTAAATTAAAATTATGGAAGCCTAGACATGCTTATCAACATAACAAATATATTTCCTGTAATGAATTAATAAAGATTTTATTATAATAAATATGTTTAAGAATTATTAAGAATTATTAGTATAAATTAATTTTAATTATGGATTTATCATATGTTGATAGGCATTAAATTTTTGAAAGAATATTTTTTTTTTCAATTTTTATTTTTTATACATGATAGATTAAAGATAAATTTATAACGGTTATATAAAATTGGCATGTGGCAATTTTATGGTAAACACTCTGTGGTATGTAGCAACATGCTATTATAAATATTTTAACCATAATTTTTTCCTTTCAATTACTTTATATAAATATATATATATAAAGAATTGATATTAAAGTATTGTAATTCTAGATTTTATTTGAAGTATATTTATTAAAATCCCTTAGTGGGGGTGGACACATGGTGAAAATATGGTCCTCGGGGCTTTCCCCCTCCACCACACAACACACATGCTTCAATTAATACAAGTTTTAATCATCCAGTACACCTGCATGGAGAAACATTTGGACGAGGTTGTGGTTATGATAAGAGGGATGACTGATTTCTTGTTTTGGTTGGAAGTTTGGGCGATGTGTTTTGGTAAGAGGGAGGTTGACAGAGGGTGCGACAAAAACTATGGGAACGCGTCAGAGTTTTGGCTTTGGAGATGTGGCAAAGTGGAAGTTCGATCCACACTAGTTTGGCAGGAGTCAGACCTACAAAAAGTACTGGGGACCCCAGCTCTTTCCTGAGTGGAAATTTGGGTCCTGACATTGCCTTTGGTTGGAATTTTTGGTTCAGCTATTTCACCCTAATTATCTCGCTCAAGGTGGTCTTCTTTGTTTCCATTGAGTAGGTAACTTTGCTTAACTTCTTTCATAAGGTTTCGAGGTCTCTCTTGTGTCTCTTGAGCCGTATTTGGGCACCCTTGGGAGGGTACATTTATGAATTCGGGGCATTGTGTTTGCAAGTTTTCAAAGAGTCATGTTGTGCCATCAACCTTAGTTTCATTCATGTGTTTCTTGCATTTGGCTATGGTGGGTGCCCCTGCTCTGGTCTGCCTTTAGTAGCCTTCCTTGTTTTCTACTTGAAAAAGTGGATGTTCGTTTCTTCCTTATGGGTTCTTAGTTCATTTGAAATGTTATCACCACGAGGTAGGTGTCTCAAGGGTATGCTATCATTTTTCTTGGGTGATCATTGGTTGCGTATGTGGGTTTGTGGGAAAATGGGCAGAGTATTTTCTACCTAGTCATTGGGGTTCCCTTTGAATATACCCGGGTGGAGTTTTTCACTTTGCCCAGTCCAGCAGGTCGTATTCCTCCTTAGGAGATTGTTGTCACTCTTTCTTTATCCAGAATTCTACGGGGTGCTCCAAGACCCGATAGGTCAACCCTCATGTTTTTAAAGCAATTCCTTGCCATAGAGGGAGGCCTCGTCATGGGCGTGGTCATTTATTCAATGCAGACCGTCCAACTCCATGTCGCAACTCGTCTTCCGTGAATTTTTCTAGTATGGATTGTGAGGGAAAAGTGACGCTTTCTCCATCACACTCTCCAGGTTTAATCGAGGCTTCAACAACTATGGAATCCTTAGTCGCACAATTACGAAACATCCATATCAATATTGACATAATTTGAGACTACATGGATGAAAATCGCAATGAAATAGTCACATATATGAATGATATCCAATTTAGTCAGAATGATATAGTGGAACAACTAGATACTCTTCGTCAGAGCCATCGCATAATGAATGACCACCTCCACAACCTCGAAGCTCAGGTGGAACATATTGGTTTTTATATGTAGGAGTGTGTCATTTATTTAGCAACTCCCCCTATAATCCCTCCTCATCTCCCTTCTTGATATGCTGTTTTTGGTCTCTGTAAATTTTTTGTCTTCCTCATGCACCATATGAATTCTAAGCTAGGCAGAAATAATGTTTGTAATGACTTATCAATGGCATCCTCTAACCCCAAATTATAACAAGTATCGTCAGAATGAGCAAAAGGGGGTCGTCAAGATATCTTTTGTAACCTCAGTTTTTATGGAAATCTAATGAAGGAATTTTAATAGACAAAAAGAAAAAGTATACGATTAAATAATATTGTCTTAATTAAACCATGTCATAAACTCAAATCATCATTATAATATATATCATAAATATTTTCAATCTATAATGATGTCAAATCTACTTATCTGGTGCATGTTTAAGAGGAAAGTTGAAAGTATTGAAATCCCACTTACCACTCAAAAAGAAATTTGAAAGTGATGTTAAATGTTTTTGGCGTTTTCTTCATTAAAAAAAAATTCATAGTCGATTGCCATATTGAACTGTGATTCCAAGAATGTTAGTTGAGGTTAGTGCAAGTAAATGTAGTGTGAATCCAAGAATGTTAGATCCTCAGTGTGAATAATGTTATAGATTAGGCTAAGTAAAACCCTTGTCATAAATAGGATTGGTTTCCTTTTTATAGTCCATTATGATTCAAAAATTGGTGGAGATGCAATGTAGGGGTAGTTTATTGAAGTTTTTGAAACTTAATAGAAGAACCTTGTATTCATATATTTCTTTTAGTAAATTAATAGGAGGTTGGTTATTTAGGTAGTTTAGTAGATGGTAAAGTGAAGAAGGTCATGAAAAGGATTGGATGGGTGTAAAGGCATTAGAGCTCAAAGATGAAGTAAAATTCGATGGCCTAATACATCACAAGGGCTTCACCCAATGAACCTTTGACATATCATATGCATTCGTGGCATACTAAAAAATACCCTTAATTTGACTGCACAATCGAAAATACCTATAAAAATAACATTATTTAACCTCTTACCAATACGAAATCAATATACCTTCCCAATTTTAAAAACTCCTACTTTCACTAAATATTATAGGTATCCATTTTTCATTAACACTTTTTATTCCCATTTATATTTTTCATTAACTTTGAGCTCCATTTTTTATACTTTCCATAATAAAAACCCTTTAACCCCAAACATTTTATGTCATTTTTTCCTCAATATACATCTCCCAATCTGAACATGCATGGTGTTGTATTTCTCCCCTTGTGAAGCCCCCATGTCATAAACCAACCATATCAATAATTTTGGAGCAATTTCGAGTGGAAATTAAGGAGTAATTGAATAATTAATGTGTAGTTAAGTGGACATCATGGAATATACATGTGTTTAAGGCATTTCCTTCATTATCATATCCTCATATTCAAAAAACTACTTGTGCTTCCTCTAGACTTTAGTTTAAGGATCATGCTACATTTTAAGATTATTCTTGTTTCTCCAAATTGACACTAACTTGAAAAGGTGTAAAATGTGCCACTATGTTGACTTTATTTTGTGAATATGAGTTATAGACTATAACATTGTAGAAATTTTAATACAATTATGTATTTTTTGGATTCTCCTGATCTAACAATTATATGCCGCTGTTAAAGACAGAATCCTTCTACTTAAATCTTTGCGGAAATTTAATCGCCAATTGCAAACACATGAAGAAAGATCAATCACACATAACACAAATGTTTTTACCCAGAAAGCATAAATCTAAAAACCCCACTATCATATATTATGTATATATTATGGATTATGAAACAATCTCATACAAAACTCTAATCCAAGAGCTCTCAGTACAATTTACAATCGTCTCACACTATCATACAAAAATTGGCAAATACATGCGCCAATTTACTGTCTCCTGAAAGCCTGCCTCCACTGTGCAATCCCTACCGATCACAATCCATGAATGAATTCGATCTTGCCTTGCCTTGACTGTGCAATCCTCATTGGCATCTCCAATGTGTTTTTTTTTTTCAAGTGTGCACCCACTAATGTCACAACTGATAGTTAAACTATCCCTTTCACCTATCTCTCAACTGGGTCTCCACTGGATCTGACATGCATGTAGTTAATAGTAGTAAATCTTCATTTGCATGTGAGATCACTCTATGTGAATTAATTTAATATTCAATTCACTGATCTCTCACTAGTGTATCTTTAGTTACAACTAGTTACAACTAGCACAACTAAGTTTAACTCACTTAAATGAGTTAAACTACTTTACAACCCACATAACTACACATCCAACTCTGTTACAACTTTGTATCACTCAGTTACAACGAATTACCCTTGCATGTCCCACCAACCAACCTTAGAACTTGTAATTCCTTCAGTCAACTAGTTTTCCACATCAGTTAACTGAAATCAAGTGCTTCAAGAGAGTAGATTATTATTTATTGTCTAATTAGTATTAAGAGATAATAATAATCGACATGCATTCTATTTTTAGACATGCAATCTACGAACAGAATTCGCACATGCATTCCAAAAAAAGAACTCCATCCATAAATATAATTTTCTCAACCATCTATAAATAGACTCCCGCTATAAATATAATTTTCTCACCATTCTAAAAATAGACATACACCTAAAAATAGCCTGTGGGCCTCACCTAGTCACATGCAGCTTGACTTGCTGCAATGTATTCTGCTTCCACTGAATTGAGTGCCATGGTTCTCTGTTTCCTATTGTACTAAGATAAAACTGCAGATATGATACTGAAGACCCCTCCTGATGTGCTCTTTCTGTCCGTTGAGCTGCCCGCCCAATCTACATCCGTGAAGCCATGCAACATCACCTCATCCGTCTGTCTGTACCATAAGCCATACTCAGATGTGCCCCTGAGATATCTTAGGACATGCTTGCCTGCATTCCAAAAGAGCTTTGTAGGCTTAAACATCACTTGACTAAGTTGGTTCACCGCATAGCATATGTCCGGTCTTATATTAACTAAATACATGAGCGAACCCACCAACTGTTGATAGACAGTAGCATCTACTACCTCTCCAAATGTAGCATCCTCTTTCCTCCAGTTTTCTGGAAGAGGAGTATCCATGGGTTTTCAACCCTCCATGTGAAACTTACCCAGTATCGCCCTTGCATACTTTCCTTGAGACACAAAAATTTCACCTTCTCGCTGCCATATTTTCAATCCAAGGAAATAGTTAAGGAGGCCCATATCCTTCATATCAAACTCCTTTGCAAGGTCCTCCTTGCACGAGTGTATCAACTGCTCATCAACAGTCAGTATTAAATCATCAACATAAAGAACAATGAATAAAAGCTTACCCTCCACCACAATTTGGTATAGGTTTGCATCCGCCTCACTCTTGGTGAAGCCAAGTCTAGTGAAATAGTTGTTGATCCGAGTGTACCAAGCATGGGGTGCTTGCTTCAGCCCATACAACACTCTTTTGAGTCTAAACACATGCGACTCGCTGCTGAAGATCTCAAATCCTTCAGGCAGCTCAATGTACACTTCTTCCTAAATGATCCCATTAAGGAACGTAGTCTTCACATCCATCTAATGAATTTTCCAACCCATCTACGCTGAGAGAGTAAGGATGGTCCTTATGGAAGAATATCGTGCGACAGGTGCAAATATTTCTTCATAATAAATCCCCTCGATCTGTGAGAAGCCTTAAGCCACAAATTTGGCCTTGTATTTCTCAACGCTCCCATCAGCAACTTGCTTTACCTTGTAGATCCATCTTGAACCTACCACTGATTTATCAACCGACCTTGGAACAATTTCCCAAGCACTATTTCTGACAATGGATTCATATTCCTCCACCATTGCATCTACCCATGTGGGCTTCTACACTACTTCCTGAAAGGAAGATGGCTCAGTAACAATACATTTTCTCATGAGAGACATGTATCCAGTGAATCAGTCAAGAGACTGTCTTTGTCTGCACTATGAAGTAGCAAATCCTACATTCTGTGCTACATCAAGCTTCAACCTCTCAGCTTCTGTGGTATGCCTTTTTCCAATTTTGATTTTTGGCTCTATGCGAGTGGACTCCTCCACTCCATGAACCTCATCCTATGGCTGATCCACATTTAGAGACTCATCTTTAGGAACCAAAATTTCCTCCTCTGTATGTAAGTCTAGCTCCCTCTCAAGCGACAACTTCATGGCTTTCTCCTCATTGAATTTTTTATCCCATCACACCATAGTCTTTCGACTGTTTGGATAATACACACGATAGTTATGGGTTGTTTCTGTGTACCCCACAAATATCCCAACTTCAGCAGTCGGCTCCAACTTCTTCCTACCGTTCTTGGTCACATGCACATAAGCAAATGAGCCAAAGTGAGAAACGTCCGATTTATTACTAGTAAAAGCTTCTTTGGGTGTACCCATGCCAAGTACTCTATGAGGACAACGGTTTTGCACATAAACCGCAGCGTTGCATGCTTCCACCCATAAATGAATTGGTAGGCCCTGATCATGCAGCATAGCTTGTGTAGCACCCACGATCTTTCTGTTCTTCCTATCCACGACCCCATTTTGTTGTGGGTTATGAGGCGTTATGATTTCTCTCTGAATTCCTTCTTTGCTACATAAGTATTTGAATTCATTCGAGATGTATTCTCCACCATTATCACTCTGCAAAGCCTTCACTTGCTTCCCCGACACTTTCTCAACCAATGCCTTAAACTCATGGAACTTTGTGAATGTTTGATCCTTCTTCTACATGAAGAAGATCCAACATTTACGAGAAACATCATCAGCAAAAATAACATAATACCTATGTTTTTCTGTTGAAGAAATTGAGAATGGTCCACACACGTCTGTGTGAACTCTCTCTAGGATCATCGAAGCATGGTTCTCCTTTTCATGAAAGGTGGACTTGAAAAACTTACCGATAGTACATCCCTTGCACTGATCAAACTGCGCAAGTGTACCCTTGGGAAGTCTAGTAGAAATCTGCTGCAAAATTTTCAAGGCACCATGGTGAAGATGGCCCAATTGCCTGTGCCATAATTTTCCCTCATCTCAGCTCACCACTTCCTCTTATTTTCCCACCATTTCAACGTAGCCATCTACCTCCAGCTTGTAGAGATTCTTAACTCGAATTCCTATCCTCTTGGTTTGACCCATTGATTTATGTCGTAGGAAAGATTTTCCATCGCTGAAAACAACGTCATAACCTCTATCCTCTAATATCATGACTGAGACTAAGTTTTTCTTTAGACCTGGAACATGCATAACATATTTCAACAAAAATGGTTTACCTGACTCCCTCTCAAAGATAATGGTACCAATGTCGGTCGCACTGTATCATCCATCGTCGCCCATCTCTATATGCATTTGGAGATCTTTCTCCTTCAAGTCACTGAATAGCTCCTTATCTCCTTTCATGTGGAAGGAAGCACCACTATCAAGATACCACACTAATCCCATCACGCTTGAAACCAAGCATGCAATCAAAGAGAGATCAAGTTCAAATTGTGAGGCAAGGGCCTCACTAGCTGCAGCTCCAACAACCTTCTTGTTCTTCTTTTTCTGTGGGCAATTAGTGGCGAGATGCCCATGTTCATGACAATGAAAACACTTCACCTTGGACAAATCCAGCTTCTTGCCTTTAGCCTCAGATTTTGAATGGGATTTCTTCCCCTTCCCTTTCCTTGCCTTTGCATCCAAAGAACAATCCTCTTCATCATCATGCTTTGATGAAGAGCCATCTCTGGTGTTCCACCTGAACTTTTCCTGCACTAGATCTGACCACAATCGTTCCCAATCCGACAGTTTTTTCCATCCTTTGACAAAGTCTTGATAACTGTGCCAACTCTTAGGAAGTCCCAAGAGAGCCAAACTCACCAAATCATCATCAAAAACCATGATTCCCACACTCCCCAGTTCATCCCGACATTGGACAAACTTTGTGAGATACTTAAGAATATTGTCGCCCTTCTCCATCTTGATCTTTCTGAGTTTATCCTTCAATGCCAAATTCCTATTTTCGCTGTTGGTTTGGAAAATATCCGTCAAAACCTTCCACATTGAAAATGGAGTGGCTTTCACATGAAGGATTGAGACAATATGGTCTTGCACACCTTCCAATAGAATCCTTCTCGTCTTTGCTACTTTCTTTTTCCATGCGTCAAGTAATGTAGCATCCGTCGAAGTGGGCTTAGGAACATCACTATCGATGAATTCCTTCAAACCATTATCTTCAAGCACCGCTTCCATCCTATCCTTCCATGAAATGTATTTCGGGCTTCCCTCGAGTGTATACTCTAACCGCAAACCATTGAAAGCCATTTCGATGTTTACTCAAATGTCGCACCAAGAAATTCTTGCAGCAAATTAGAATTGTTTCCACTAAAAAACTCAGCTACTACTTCAATATTGCAATCTTCTTTGCTCCGATACCATGTATAAATTTTAATACAATTATGTATTTCCTGGATTCTCCTGATCTAACAATTATATTCTGTTGTTAAAGACAAAATCCTTCTACTTAAATCTTTACAGAAATTTAAACGCCAATTGCAAACACATGAAGAAAGATCAATCACACATAACACATATGTTTTTACAGGGAAAGCATAAAGCTAAAAACCCCACTATCATATATTATGTATATCATGGATTATGAAACAATCTCATACAAAACTCTAATCCAAGAGCTCTCAGTACAATATACAATCATCTCACACTGTCATACAAAAATTGGCAAATACATGTGCCAATTACTGCCTCCTGAAAACCTGCCTCCACTGCGCAATCCCTACTGATCACAATCCATGAATGAATTCGATCTTGCCTTGCCTTGACTACGCAATCCTCATTGGCATATCCAATGCGTGTTTTTGTTGCAAGTGTGCACCCACTAATGTCACAAATGATAGTTAAACTGTCCCTGTCACATATCTCTCAACTGGGTCTCCACTAGATCTGACATGCATGTAGTTAATAGTAGTAAATCTTCAGTTGCATGTGATATCACTCCATGTGAATTAATTTAATATTTAATTCACTGATCTCTCACTAGTGTATCTTTAGTTACAACTAGTTACAACTAGCACAACTAAGTTTAACTCACTTAACTGAGTTAAACTACTTTACAACTCACATAACTACACATCCAACTCTGTTACAACTTTGTGTCACTCAGTTACATTGAAGTCCACTTGCATGTCCCACCAACCAACCTTAGAACTCATAATTCCTTTATTCAAATGGTTTTCCACATCAGTTAACTGAAATCAAGTGCTTCAAGAGAATAGAATATTATTTAGTGTAATTATTATTAAGAGATAATAATAATCGACATGCATTCTATTTTTAGACATGTGATCTATGAATAGGCTTCGCACATGCATTCAAAAAATAGAACTCCATCCATAGATATAATTTTCTCAATCATCTATATATAGAATCCCACTATAAATAGAATTTGCTCACCATTCTAAAAATAGGCATACACCTAAAAATAGCCTGCGGGCCCCAATTAGTGTAGGTGCTTAATTTTCACTAGGATCATCATCTTGTTGAATCACAACAAACATTTTTTAATGAAATTTTCCATACATGATTTTTCATACTTTTACTAGATGATCAAGCTTTCATTAAAGCCTATATTAATGCATCTTAAAATTAGTTCATCTTAATGGATAAGGATTCTTCTTGTCCAATATAGAAATTATATCTTGTAGGTAAAATATCCAAACTTTGTCTAAAAATAATAATGACTTGACCATGTTGACAAATGAGCAACGTCATTGTCATCATCATTACCATCATTAAGTACATAATTTAACTACTAGCAATAAGGGGAAACATAGGAAATCAATAAGAAAATAGGAATAATGATTTTCTGTTTGATAATTATTGTCAAACAATGGTAGGAATAAACACTAGAAAGACATCCTAATTTATGAACACTTTGCACATAGTACCCTAAAAATTATTCACATTGAAGAATGGTACTTATATTCAAGATAAAATTATTTTTTATTAATATCCAACAAATGACCACAAAAGTATGCCAATGGAACTAAAATGTAGATGCAATAACAAGAAGTTTAATGTGGAAGTGCCAAGGAAACTATCTTATCTTTTCTTGTTATATTAACAAATACTAATATAACTAGTTCTTACCAAGTACTACAACTATAATCAATTCAAGAAAGGAGAGGGATTATCTTGGTTGTAGAAAGGTGTATCAATAAATTCAAAGTCTAAGTCTAGGTCTTAAGATAGTAATGGAGGTTGATTTAAAAGTGGAAAGGATTAAAGGATGTCAACAATAAAGTAGTTTTATTAATTGAAAAATTAGTAGTCAAAATTGCAAGATTATGTATGGGATGATTAATCAAAGACATCATAATTTTCTAGACAACACTAATAAAAAGAGAAAATTGACATTATCAAACTATCTCAATTAGATGTCTCTCTTACCAAGAAAACCATGAATATTCTACAAAACCAAAAAAATACTTGGAAATGATTCTCTTGTTAACACCAACTAGCCACATTATTATAGAGGCCATACATAAAACAAGATAAACATGGTATTGAGCCAACAATTTGTGGCTAGTCTCTTCTAATGTTAGAAGAAATCAAATAGTTTTATTTGTTTGTATATTAACTAAACTTTGATGATTAACAAAACACAACTTTGAGTTTCCACTACCTAGAAAGAATTACAAAATTTAAATAAATAATTTATTTTTTACTACAAAATGAGATCCTCTTAATTAATTCTATTTTAAATTAAAAAAATATAAATTTTACTAGTATATTCAAACCTAGCATCAGAGCTTATTAGATATATCTTGCCCTTAATTAAAATATTTTTACTAGATATATCTTGCCCTTGCCCTTAATTAAAATAGTAAAAATATTAGCAACTTCCACAGTTAGACAACATAAATTAATTATAAGAATAATTTTGTAAATTGACAAAACTAGGACCTTAATTAGGTGATGTATGTGCTCTTAGAAAATGGAAATTAAATATATTCTAACAATGAAAACAACATGTTGTTTCAGGGAAATTCTTAAAAGCCCTTTAAACTACGAAGGGGATGTTCATATTTAGACTAAAGGAAAGGATCACCACAAAATTAACATTATTATCCAAATTAATAAATTTTAAAGCACAAGAGATATTATTAAAAAATGCTCAAAAACCATTGCGAAGAAATATAAACGGCAAGATATAGAATTAATAGCCATGCCAAAATCATGTCTTTAAAAAATGAATAGGATTGCATTTATTGAATCCAAAGGACTTCCTTCATTAATGTCAACTACATATTTAAATATTATCTCAAATGACAAAAATCATGAAGGATTGACCACAATGAAGGCAGGTATATAAACTACAAAAAGGATGGTAGAACATTACCTTGAAGCTTTCAAAAAGAGACTTGACAACTCTGAGAAATTGAGCATATCAATAGCTAAAAGGTTAAATAAACATTTTAGAAAAAAACAAGAAAATCTAGAGCTTCTTATGTCTAGTATAGTTAATTAAATTAGATTTTGATCCAATTAAGGATAGATTGGATAAGTGGTTATCTATTAATCATTTATTAATAGATGTAGTTGGTAGAAATTTGTGTGAGTAATTTATAAATGAAAAATTATGCAATGAAATATGGTATGTGTATCATGCTACTAAATAACAAATAAAAATTTCCAAGTGAATTTGTGGGTACAAACTATTTCTTACTTGGTATACCTTCTTATTGGAGACTAAATAAGTGGTGTTGGCAACTCAAATGTATATATTAGTTTCATTTCGATTTACCTGATAATATGATAAAATTAATATTTTTCATATGAGAAAAAACACGTTTCTATACTTATCAGAGTTTGAATTCATTTCTAATAAATACTCAAGTATTTTGAATTGTTATATATAACACAATTTCAAAATTGATAATCAATTTTAAGATTGAACACATCAAGTACTTTTTACAATCTTTGACTCATCTCATCATCCATCATTGCATCAATATTCACTTTCAATGGAAGCTACAAAAATTAATTATCATTTTGATATGCATATGACAAAAAACAAAAAAATATAAGACCTTAATGAAAGCCTACTTATAAACTATTCACGAGTTGAACTTATTAATTGGCTCATGATGTAGCAATTCTATTACTACCTTTGTTAGGAGGAAAATTCTACATGAGTGTACCAAAAAATCCTTTTTACTACCAACTCAAATGTACACATTAGTTCCATTTTGATTTACCTGATAATATGATAAAATTAATATTTTTCATATGAGAAAAAAACATGTTTCTATACTTAGCGAAGTTTTGAATTCATTGCTCATAAATACTCAAGTATTTTGAATTGTTATATATAACATAATTTCAAAATTGATAATCAATTTTAAGATTGAACACATCAAGTACTTTTTACAATATTTGACTCATCTCATCATCCATCATTGCATCAATATTCACTTTCAATGGAAGCTACAAAAATTAATTATCATTTTGATATGCATATGACAAAAAACAACAAAATATAATACCTTAATGAAAGCCAAATTATAAACTATTTACCAGTTTAACTTATTAATTGGCTCATGATGTAGCAATTCTATTACTACCTTTGTTAGGAGGAAAATTCTACATGAGCATACCAAAAAATCTTAATAAAAAAAGGAAAAAATAAAGAAACACTCCAAACCTTGCAATATTCAACAACTGCCTTTAGATATGCATACAATATTGGTGGAAAACCTGCAAAAAAGTCACAGAGCCTGAAAGCATATGCTAAGAATCACAGAAGTGGAATCCAATAAAAACGCTATAAACTTTTATTTTTATTACAAAATATGACACCAATGGAGAATGATTTACTGAATTGGGTCTATAAATTCCTCATCCATGGGAGGGTTCTTTTGTGTCCCTAAGCTGCAAGTGACTACTTCTCTCTCCTTTGTTTGCAAATGAGTAATGTGAGAAAATAGTAGAACTCATGGTGGAGAGCTCAAATGTGGCAAGATAGGAATGACGACGATGATGATAGTGATAATGTGTGTGCGATGAAGCAAAAGCCTCTCTATTTATAATAAAAATATAGATTATACTAGATCTAGCCAAAGAATAAAATATTTGGTTAACAAGATCAAGTTCTAACCATTATGAGTATTTTATTATTTTTGGGAGAGGAAAAGGTTAGAGAAATGATTAATAATTTTTATTTACCTAACTAACTCAAAAAAATGATTAATTGAGTTAATAAAGAAAAATCGATGAAATAATTAATAAATAAAAATAATTATTTCATAAGAGAAAAGTATAATGATTAACTAATAATAAATAAATAATGATTTATTTAATTATTCTTATGGATGGGTATTTTTTTAATTTTTTTCACAATGGGTAAATATGAAAATAATAATAAATTAATTACATGAATTTCAAGGCTATTTCAAGTTGGTAAATTAATTAAGCATAATTTTTTTTTTAGGAAAAGTGGTTCTCTAAATTATTTTTGATAATGAAAGTCAGTTTTAATGTGTAAAAACTCACATTACATTGTGTATTTCAATCATCCTAGTGGAAAATGGCTAGGTGGTCACTTTTTAGGTGATAACAAATTGCCCCCCAATGTATGAGTATTAGGAGCACATCATATGATGGAAATACATTGTAGTTTCCTTTCACTAGACATTGAAAGGGGAGTCAATGGAGAGAGAGAGAGAGAGAGAGAGAGAGAGAGAGAGAGAGAGAGAGAGAGAGAGAGAGAGAGAGAGAGAGAGAGAGAGAGAGAAAGATAGAGAGAGAGAAGAACCATGTGTGGAGGATGTGAGACCTACTTGTCAAGGAAGAGTCTCCAAACGACGTGTACATACTATTACTGAGGTGGGGGAGGCATATCCATACCTGTCAAGATAACTCAGTAAAAAAATAATGGTGTACCGAGCAATGTGGAATTGAGCAAAATAATACATGATGTGTTGGCATCAATGGGCTAGCTAATGATAGAATGATATAAAAAGTCCCATATACATGTGCATGGAATACAAAGGTCAAGTCTAATGGAATGAATTTTGTTAAAGTAAGTACATATTAATAAATGCTCCCAAGTTGATGAGAGGAGGATATCACAACCAAAGAAGAAATGTTGTATAGGAAAGGGCCCTAAAGATCTGAATGAGCCACATAAAGGAGGGGTTCATACGGTGGGCTCTGTGATCGATGGAAACCAAAATAGAAAAATATACAAAACCACATATGAGGTTGGATTAGGAACTACTGATGGTTGGGAATATGGGGAGCTACCTCAGGGGCCACCCCCTCATGAGGTCTGAGAACATATCTCACGCACACGGTAAATGTCGAGACAATCTACTGAAGCACTATACCATAAAGTGTATGATTCTCGATCGTGCAATAATGATTTCGAGTCTAGTACACAAGAAGCAACAAAGTCAAAGAGAAATGATGATTCCCTTTGCTTGATTCTAGGCACACAATAATGAATATAGTGGATCCAAGGTACATCACCCTCTAGGCCACTCTCTTAGAATGGATGTGTTGAAGTCGAAAGAGGAGGGCCTAGCAGAGTTGAGGCAATAAGGAGTTCTCAACAAATTCACGAGGAATAGTAATGTGACTCATAGAGACTGATACCAGGGAGTATGATGGAGAATGAGCAAATGGGTGGGCTTATGATTTCCCTTGTTAGAGCATAACATGCAAGGTTAACCTAGCAAAAATTAATACAACTCTAGAGGGGGTGGTTAATTACTCAGATGGTGGCTTTTCAAAAATATATTAGGACATCAGGAGGATGGATGCAACACATGGAGGGGATGATATATTGTGATAGGAATCGATGGGATTTTTAACAGACTTTGTGGGACATAATTATAACTCATATTTGATGCTCTGAACAAGGGTGACTCAATGACACTGCCACAAACTAAACCACGTACAAGTGGTACAAGGCCTTCTCATGGTAACCCAAGAAGTAATAATAGGGGAGAGACTCGAAGGACATGAGGTGTGATCATAATGATGAGAAGTGAAATTGGTGTTGGCTTTGGTTATAAAAATAAACTAGACTCCTAAAGTGAAAGGGCATCAAATGGCATGGGAACAAAAATGAAAAGTGATAAATGATGTTGGGGTGCCCATATGAGGTAGCCTCTAACACTTTATAAGTGGAAAATGCAAGATATGGGTGGATTGGTCACCTATTGAAGTGTGGAGATCCCTAAAGCAATATCTATCGCCATTTTTTATGAGGAAATATCTAGATGAGTGTACCAAAATCATGGGGGATTCACTCGGGGAGAAATACCATACCACGTCTGTTCATACTAGGGCATATATATTGAGGAAAAATGACATAGTATATCGAGCATATAATAGGGGGTAAATGGTTTTTATATTGGTAATTATAAAAAATAGAGCTCAAAGTTAATGAAAAAATAGAAAGAGGTATAAAAAAGTTTAATGAAAAAATGGATATCTACAATATCTAGTGAAAGTGGGTTTTCTTTTTTAATTGGGAAGGTGTATTGAGTTCGTATTGGTAGGTGGTTAAATAATGTCATTTTTAGAGGTATTTTCCAATATGTAGTCAAATTAAGGGTATTGTTTACTATGCTACAAATGTATGTGATATGTCAGAGGTTCATTGAGTGAAACCCCCATGAAAAAAATATCATTTTTACTGCTAGTGAAAAAACAACCTAGCAATTAAAGGAAAAAAGAAAGAAAAACTCCAAACCATGCAACCTTCAACAACTATCTTCATATCCACATACAGCGTTAGTGGAAAACCTGCAGAAAAGTCAGAGAGCTTGAAAGCATATGCTAAAATCACAAAAGTGGAACCTGATAAAAATACAATAGACTGTTATTTTTAAACCAGATATGAGACCTGTGGAGAGTGATTTACTAACTTGGGTTCTTAGAGTCCTCATTCATAGGAGGGTTCTTTTGTGTTTATACACTACAAGTAGTTGCTTCTCTCTCCTATGTTTGCAAATGGTAAATGCAAGAAAATGGTAGAAATCAAGGTGGAGAGCCCAAATGTGGGAAGATCAGAATGACGACGATGATAGTGATCATGTGTTTCTGATGAGTGGAAAATCTCTATATCTATAATTAAATAATATGTTAGACTAGATCTAGTCAATTAATAAAATATTTGGTTGAAAAAATCAAGATCTAAACATTACGAGTATTTTATCATTTTTGGGAGAAGAAAATGTTAGAGGAATGTTAAATAATATGTATTTTCTTAACTAACTCAAAAAATAATGAGTAATTGAGTTAATTATGAAAATATAGTGAAATAATTAATGATTTATTAATTATTTCTAGGATATAAGGTCAAAATAAGTTAAAAATAATTACTATATAATGATTTATAATTATTTCAAAGGATAAAAGTATGATTATTAAGGAATAATAAATACGTAATGATTTATTTAATTATTCTTGGGTGATATGGTCAAAATGGATTAGAAATAATTACTAAATAATTACTTAATAATTATTTCAAAGGAAAAAAGTGAAATGATTAAGGAATAATAAAGAAATAATGATTTATTTAATTTATTCTTATGGATTTGTGAAAAAAAAAATTAATCTCACAAAATGGGCAAATATGAAAATAACATGAAATTAATTAAATGAATTTCTAGGTTATTTTCTAGTGGGTAAATTAATTAAACATAAATAATTTAGGAAACATGATTCTCTAAAATATTTCTTATGGTAAAAGTGGGTTTTAATGTGTAAAACCCATACTACATGGTGTATTTCAATCATCTTAATGGAAAATGGCTAAATGATCACCTTTTGAGTGATAACAACCTTGAGTTGCACTTTGCTTTCAAAGTTATTTATTATCTACTAACAAGGCTAACTAGAAAAAGACAAAAGCATAACAAGGCTAACTAGAAAAAGACAAAAGCATAAATGGGCCCTCTTGCCATGTTACATCATTCTCATTCTCCCATACCGATTTTAAATATAAAACAATGTGAATAGTGACAAAGATGTGAAATTCAAACAAGAAAATCATCTATACCAATAAAAAATAGCAAAAAAGATCATCAAATGTGCTAGTTTATGTCAATTTAATCATGCAACACATTTATACCTAATGCACTATTTCCTTAGCTTTTAGGTTAATCATGTCCATAGTTATAACATTTTCATCTTCTTCTTAATGTTCTTCTTCTCTTTGATGGACATTGTTGTTGAGGTTGTAAAGCATAACTCTTTGAATTCCGTTAAGTAGGATGGACATATAGAATTAAAGAAACCATTTACAAGTCACCTCATTCATATTATATGATATAAAAAATACAATTTTATTATTTATGAAACATTAAATTTAATAAGTCTATGGATGCTATGTTTAGAAAAATCTTTCATCAAACATAATAGTACTTATGTCTATCTTTTAACTTGTTTTATAATAGAAGTGAGAGGGTCAAGATCACCATAAAATACATAGCCATCACCATTATGTGGCAGGGTGGAAATGTACAAACAAACAACAATTAAGATGGAATAGAATAATAATAATCATTAATTAAAAATATATATGTATAAATTTATATTACATTATCTTCCCTTCATTAATTGATTTTATTTGATCAACCTATAACATAAACATCAAGTTAAAAATATAAAATATGTGATAAGATAAAACTAATGCAAATCATATTTAAACACAATATTCAATAAATAATAGCTAAATTGTAAAACATAATTACATATTTCCTTTAAAATTTAGTTCAGATTGTAATATATCAATGTATCATTTTGAAAAGACTTTCCTAGAATACCATGGACACATTACCATGGAAATTTCTTTCCTAGAAAACTTCCTCTAGGTAAGAGATGTCGGAAATACTAAGAGGGGGTGAATCAATATTTATTTTCAATTAGTTAATTTTAAATTACATAGCATTAATTATCATTATCATTAGATATATATAAATAGCCATCAACACCATTCAATAATGCACAACAATAAAGATAGTACAATAGAGAATTTTAAGTGCAAACCATCCTGAGAGAAAACCCACTGAATGCTTCTTAATATTTGTCTTCAAAATATTACATCAAAGGGAAGCTCCAGCTTCCAAATTTATCAGTTCCAATTGAAAGGATGCTCCAACACCCTTTCTACCATCTCCAACTAGAAGGAAACTCTAACTCCATGGTTTATAGGCCCTAACCTAAAGGATACCCCAACAATCTGTTTACTAGATCCAATTGGAAGGACACTCCAATGTCTTGATTTATAGGCTCCAACCTAAAGGACACTCCAATTCCCTTATTTAATAGCTCCAACTCGAAGGATACTCCAACACCCTGGATTTATAAGCTCTCATTTAAAGGATGTTCCAATGTCTTGTTTAGGCTCCAACCTATCCTAGCACCACCGTGCCACCCTGAAGTATTCTCAGTCTTATACTTTAAGAAGAATTCACTCTCCTACCTTGCACCACCCTACCTCTCTTCGCAGAAAGGCATCACTTTCCTTGAAGGTTCCAACCTTTAGCTCACCACCACATACCATGTTTCACAATTGTTAGACTGGATCCACCCGTGCTCAATATCAATATAAAATAACATGCAATATAATCTTTTCTTTATCAAATCTACTTCTCCTAAATTTACTCATCAAACCTTAGCTTCCATCAAATATTATACTATTCATCATCAACACATCATCATTTCATAAAACATTCATCCATATAATATTGGTTCAAGCAAGCACTGAAAACCCTAGAATTCATCAACTATCTGCAAATTCCAATAACATTGCTCAATAATTTCTGTCAAACTCGAACTGAAAAATTATCGACACTTCCACTAATCAATCGTGGCATCAAATATTATCAATGTGTATGAAACATGCAGATTTTTCATAAATGTGAATCAACAAAGACTCTACTCATAGCCTATCTTGTCTTACTTGATATATACATCAACCCTAGCATGAAAACTCTACTTCAATATAATGCAAATCCTAAAGGTTATGCATTTGTAGACTAATATGATTCCAACACTTGTATATTAGCATACACACTTCAATCTTCTAGAATAACATCAATTGAGAAATCAAACCCTCGCAACGACAAAATTTTCTAGCCATTGAACACTCATAATTGATCCTTGTTCAACCGTTGTAATATAAATGAGACCAATAAACATATTCTCCTCAACTAGATATTTCCATCACACCCAATGCTAATTAGGCCCAACTCATCATGTAACCATACTCTGGATTTCAACGCATACATTAAGATACCAGTGCTAGAATATAACACATTAGCATATAATATTTCTCTTCATTATGGTAGCATATACACAATTTACTTAACACATTTGTGCTAAAGGAATTGTTGGAGCGAGGTCCCTTAGGACCAAATTTTAGGGTAAAATTATGGTATTTTTTGTAAATTAAGTCGTGCACGCTAAGAAAAGAATAGGTCAAGGGGATTTGGGGTGGGTCAAAGCCCCTCATAAGTTGTAATGGGCCAAAGAGTAGAAATAGGGGCTGCAAACCACAGCTTGTGGACCTTAGATGAGCGCAGGCTAAAGGTATAAACAGGAGTCTAGATCGAGTTGATAGGAAGCATGAAGTAGTAAGTATGAACTATGTTTTGATGTTCTGAGCTAAAGGGAAAATTTTTCTGGGTTTAGAAGGCTCCTGGTAGCTATGTGAATGGAGACCTTAGTCCTGCTGTGTGCGGACCCTGTTGTTTGTGTGCGCGGGTAAAACGAAAGTATTGTAAGGAAGAGCTAAACTGTGAACGGATAAAGGAATGTTTTGGATGATATCTGAGTATGAAATGAATTTGTCATTTGCTTTATGATCTATCTCTGCATGTTAATTCTGGTTACTGTGTTATCTGTGTGTGGATCAGTTGCACAACTATTTTTCTTCCTTATATGAATGATTAATGGATGGATCTATTGCTATCGAAATTAAATAATATGTAGTAAGGAATATTGAAGGGATTGCGAGATCTGTATCAGTGTGCGTGTAGGGTAACCTGTGTAAATCTACCTAAATCTATCTTATTAGGGTTTCTAGTTAGGGCTCCTGTTGCGAAGGTTAAATCACAGTTGTTTTAGATCTGAAGACACCCACATCATTTAATTCTCTCTTAGGGTGTGGAAACTTGGTTCCAGCACCCCCTTGTAGAAATTTAATACAAAATATGTATTGCCTGGATTCTCCTGATCTAACAATTATATGCCATAGTTAAATACAAAATCGCTTCTACAAAAATTTTGTAGAATTTAAAACACAATCGCCAATAGAAATAGCATGAAGAAAGATCAATCATACATAACACAAATAATTTACCGAGAAAGCATAAAGCTAAAAACCCCACTGCCTTTTATTATGTATTATATAATGGATCATGAAACAATTGCATACAAAGCTCCAATCCAAGAGCCCTCAGTACATGAGCTAATTGTCTCACATTGTCATACAAAAATTGGCAAGTTCCTTAGCTAATTTACTGTCTCTAGACAACCTGCCTCCACTGCGCAATCCCTGATGGTCAAGAACCTCTGAATGAATGAATCAAGCCTGCCTTGAATGCACAATACTCATAGGCACATCCAATGTGTGTGTGGTTTCATGTGTGTAACCGATAATGTCAAAACTGATAGTCAATCTGTCCCTTTCACCTACATCTCAACTCGGTCTCCACTGGATCTAACATGCATGTAGTTAATAGTAGTAAATATTTAGTTGCATGTGAGGCCACTGATTGTGAATTAATTAATAATTAATTCACTTGATCTCTCACTAGTGTATCTTCAGTTACAACTAGCACAACTAAGTTTAACTCACTTAACTGAGTTAAACTACTTTACAACTTTCATAACTACACTTCCAACTCTGTTACAACTAGAATCACTCTGTTACAACTAATTCCACTTGCATGTCCCACCAACCAACCTCTTAACTCGAAATTCCTATATCTAACTGATTTTCCACTTCAGTTAACTATTTCCAAGTGCTCATTGAGAATAGATTATTGTTTATTGTAAACCTAATATTAAGGGATAATAATAGTCGACATGCATCTATAAATAGACATGCAACCTATAAATTGAACTTGCACATACATCTATAAATATACCTCATCTATAAATAGAATTTTCTCATGCATATATAAATATAAATCCACCTAAAAATAGCCTGTGTGGGCCCCACCTAGTGTAGGTGCTTAATTTTCATTAAGATCAAGGATGTTGTTTCCGGATGCCAATTTCACTGTTTCTTATTGCAAAATTCAACACTTCCTCTCAACAAGAAAGGAATGTCCTTGCATGCGACATGCAACTCCATGCATGCGCCCTGCAACCTTTGCATGGGCCATGCAACTCCATGCATGTGCCCTGCAAACTTTGCATGCAACATTTCTGAAACTGAATAGCCTCCAAACAACTGAATCACTATAATGCATCTGTCATCAAAGTCTTTTGACTTCTGCTGGTACCAACTGAACATGTCTTCTAGATCCACTATGTTGTTGACCTCTACATCCATGCACTCAGCACTTGTTGTCAAATCTGATCTGCACTCCAGTATCCGACACTGTCACTTTGATTTCATGTCCTCATGACATCTGAATGCATCAATCCAACTGATCCTGCTAATGCTGTACTGTGGACTCCTTGTAGCTAGGTTTGATTCATGAGATCCACACCATCTCAATGAATCCTGCCTAGAAATTTCTTCTTGGGATTATCCATGCATGTCACCCCACATCTCACCTAGTGGTATAGCTGCATGCACTCCATTTGCCCATCTCGCACAAAATTTATTTGCACGAATGGTTGCTCCCACTCCATGATCCTCATCTTGTGGTTGCTCCACATCCTGAGGTTCACGCTTGCCTGCATGCTAGCTCCCTCTCAAGGGTCACTTGCATGGATTTCTCACACTTCCCATGGTAGGAAGCTCTATAGAAATCCCATCTACATCAAGTCTATAGATATTCTTAACTCGAATCCCAACCTTCTTGGTTTGCCCTATTGCTTTGTGTCACAGGAAAATTTTTCCTTCACTAAAGAAAACATCAAAGCCTCTATCCTATAACATTGCTACTGAGACTAAATTTTTCTTCAAACCTGGTACATGCATTACATATTTTAAATGAAAGAGTTTACCTGATGCCCTCTAAAAGGTAATGGTACGAATGCCAGTCGCACTGTATCTTCCATCATTTCCCAACTCAATATGCATCTGGAGATCTTTCTCCTCCAAATCACTGAAAAGTTTCTTATCTCCCGTCATGTGAAAGGAAGAACCAATATCCAAGTACCACCCCATCCCAATGCAATTGACACCATGCATGCGATCAATGAGAAGTCAAGTTCAAATTGCGAGGCAAGGGCCTCACCAACTGCAGCTCCATAACCATCTTGTTCTTCTTATTTTGTGGACAATTTGTGGCAATATGTCCATACTTGTGACAATGAAAACACTTCACTTTGGACATGTTGTGCTCCTTGCCATCTTCACTGGCCTTAGATTTAGAATGGAATTTCTTCCCCTTCCCCTTCTTTGCTTTGGCAGCTAAAGCACAATCCTCTTCATCATCATGCTTTGATGAAGAGCCATCTCTGGTGTTCCGCCTGAACACCTCTTGCACCAGATTTGACCATAGTTGTTCCCAATCCAGTAATTTTTCCCATCCGTTGACAGAGTCTTCATAACTGTGCCAACTCTTAGGAAGTCCCAGGAGAGCCAAAATCACCAAATCATCATCAGAAAAACTTATTCCTACACTCCCAAGCTCATCTTGATGTTGGAAAAAATTTGTTAAGTATACCAGAATAGTGTCGTTCTTTTCCATCTTGATCTTCCTGAGTTTATATTTGAGCGCCAATTTCCTATGGTCGCTGCTGCTTTGGAATAGATCCGTAGAAGCCTTCCACATAGCATATGGTGTGGATTTCCCATGGAGGCTTGAAACAATGTGGTCTCATACTCCTTCCAACAGAATCCTCCTCGCCTTTGCCACTTTCATTTTCCATGCATCAAGTAATGCAACATCTGTCAAAGTAGGCTTAGGAACATCATTGTCAATGAAATCCTTCAAGGCATTATCTTCGAGCACCACCTGCATTATGTCCTTCCAAGAAATGTAGTTTGAGCTGCCATCGAGTGCATACTCTAACCTCAAGCCATTGAAATCCATTTCAATGTTAACTCAATTGTAGCACCAAGAAAGTCTTTCTGCAAATTCGAATTCTTTCCACCAACAAACTCAACTCGTGCTTCAAAATTGCAATCTCCTGTGCTCTGATACCATGCAGAAATTTAATACAAAATATGTATTTCCTGGATTCTCTTGACCTAAAAATTATATGCCATTGTTAAACACAAAATTGCTTCTACAAAATCTTTGTGGAATTTAAAACACAATCTCCAAAAGCAATATCATGAAGAAAGATCAATCACACATAACACAGATAATTTACTGGGAAAGCATAAAGCTAAAAACCCCACTATATTATATTATGTATTATATCATGGATCATGAAACAATTACATACAAATCTCCAATTCAAGGTCCCTCAGTACGTGAGCTAATTGTCTCACACTGTCATACAAAAATTGGCAAGTTCCTTAGCCAATTTACTGTCTCCAGAAATCCTACCTCCACTGCGCAATCCCTGATGGTAAAGAACCTTTGAATGAATGAATCTAGCTTGCCTTGACTGTGCAATACTCATAGGCACATCCAATGTGTGTGTGGTTGCATGTGTGCAACCAATAATGTCACAACTGATAGTCAATCTGTCCCTTTCACCTACATCTCAACTGGGTCTCCACTAGATCTGACATGCATGTAGTTAATAGTAGTAAATATTTAGTTGCATGTGAGGCCACTGATTGTGAATTAATTAATAGTTAATTCACTTGATCTATCACTAGTGTATCTTTAGTTACAACTAGCACAACTGATTTTAACTCACTTAACTGAGTTAAACTACTTTACGACTTTCATAACTACACTTCCAACTCTGTTAAAACTAGAATCACTCTATTACAACTAAGTCCACTTGCATGTCCCACCTGTTAACACTAGAAAATCGTACAACAGAAGATGGCATTAATTAATGTCAAGCCTAAGGATTTATAGAGCAAGAACACATTATGGAATCAAGAAAGTATTTAAAATATATAATGTTTTGAGAAGAACATATTTGAACTAGTCATAAATGCTGGATTGCGCACTTGATCCTTCGAGAAGAGAGCCTTCTGCGCGCCTTTTTTCCCGATAAGTGCACATTCCTAGAAATGGAAAAAAGTTGCTTTCCAGGACAACACCAAGCAAAGGACAATTACTCCTTATATGAAGCCGCCTAAGGACAGCCACCAGTGCCTCCCTAGACATCATGTGAGCACACAAAGGAATATGTGAAGCCCACAATGGAATCATACCTCTCCCTTTGGTCACCATCCATCATGTACCAAGGGAGGGAAGGAGGATTTGAAACTCCCCTATACAAAGCCACCAAGAGATGAAGAAATGGTGATCACATTGTTATGCTGGCCAAAGTTTCCCAAGAAACACCAGCAGTGTGTGACCTGAAGTTGGAGCTGAAGAGGACTCGATCGTTGGCCACCCAAAAATCCTAGTCCACCGCCAGAGAGAGAGAGGGAGATTGCATTAGAGGCAGAGCTTGGAAGGCAACATCCTTGCATCGGGACCTACAACCACTGCCTAGGTGCCCTTTGGCAAGTGGGTAAAATTTCTTCTCCATTTCAAACGTTTAATAAGAAGAGGCCTTTGAGCCTTCATTGGTATTATTATCATTTTGACTCTCTTTGATAGCTTCTGTATATTTGTGTTTTAGTTTTAGTTTAACTAGAGCATACTTTAGCATTCTGTTTCCATTAAATTTTATTCTTTTGATCTCCACCACTTTTTTCCTGTAACCAATAGTTTAAAGAGTAGACCATGTTGGTGTTTGGATATGAAAAAAATTCAACCCTTTTTTCCACATAAATTATCAACCCGGGACGTTAGTTATTTCAAGACTAACGACAAGGTATATGCATATACAAGCACATGGTCTGCTGTAAATCACAGGTTTAATCTATAACACACAAGTCATTGTAACAACGATGAAATAAACTACAGAAATAAAATACATCTACAACAATAAAGAATCACACTAAAACACAACACTACAAGGAAAAGAAAAGAGAACTCAACACCTGATCAGAAGAGTGGGCCCAACTCTATGATCAGGGCTGCGGTGAGCTCGTGAATTACAAGAGAAACAACAAGCTTCTATGCATTCAGTTAGTGATAAAAGAAATTCATTACAAGTTTTGTATATGCAAGGGCTTAACCCCAATTCACAGCCCGCAGGCTTCTTTATAGAATGATCCTGAAACCCCCGATCCCTCTCAACAACCTCATTGTTACAAAAATACATTTTGTTACAATGGCAACCAGATTTCCCAGCAAGAAACCATGAAAAGTCCTGAGATAGTGTTGATACATCCCTGGCTATCACGCTATAACAGAAAATAAGGAAGACGCAGGAGATGATGGGCTGTGCCTTGACTCACGGCCACAACGCTCCTATTTTAGCCAGATCTGAAGAAATATCGGAGTTAATATATAGAAAGGTAAAACCTCCATGAAAAATACATCATTACTCAAATATCCCATGAAAGATAGGAAGAGGGGTTTTACCTCATGCATTTTAAGAATAATAATGGTAGAAAGAGATAGAAAAACATGGTAAAATGGGAGAGGAAAGTATACAAATCCGGTACCCAACATCTCCCCCCAACTGATCTATCTGCGTGTCCTCATGCTGCTCGTCATCTCCTCAGGTCTGGGTTGTACCGACTGTGATCGGCATGAAGCTATGTGAGATCATATTCTGCAACCATTTCTGTTCCTGGTGGCTTATATCCTTCTATCAAAACAACATCCTTCCACTAGTCTGGGTCAACGTTATATGCAGGAGTATACTGCTTAGCTAGCAACCACAGAAGGGGAAATTGAAATCTTAATCCCATCCATCTGACCCCACTGGTATGAATGCATGCCACGTAATGTGGCATTCTCTCTAAAGAATGTGCAAAGTTAGGTGCTCCAAATGGTTCTCTTTCTATGACGGCTGAGGAGGACAACATCCATCTCTTCTGACAACTGTCCAGTGCTTCCTTGCGAAACATCGTAATCTGGCCAACACATAGGTCAGCGCACCATTTCTGGGTTGCCAACATGTGTTCCTTATGGTCCTCAATCTGTAAAAATGTATAATGCATGTTATAAATGTTTGAGGACTGACCATGCTCTCTTCTCATCATTAACGACTTTCCGGCTTGATTTTCTTCAAATGTATCCCAAGCCTTTCTCCATTTAATCTGATTAATGGTATAGGAGGTGAAATCCCTTAAATGGATGTCCCCCACAAATGGAATAGGTTTAAATAAATGATCCTGCTTTAAGTAATACCCATGCATATAAAGCTCGCACATTAAGTGTCGTCCGATAATGTCATGAATTTTGAGAATACAGAGAAATTGAATGGGGTCCTCAATTTCATACCATATCTCCTTATATATACTTTCGAAACAAAAGAAAAGAATTTTTTCATGAAGGAATAAGGCATAGCTATGTGCAGGAGGTCTGCAGGCCATTACCTGTTGTGCCAAGGAGAACATTTTATCCTTATCTATCTTTAGCAACTAAACTTGTTCTTCCAATTCCTCTATTCTGGCCTTCTGTTTAGCCTACTTCAACCGCGTCTTATATAAATGATCCATGTACCCTGTGATGACTCTGGCGGCCTGTTCTTGAACCCTAACTATTTCCTTCTTGTGGTCGCTCGCTGCAGACTACCACTTCTGAATTTCAGTGGCCAATACAAATTCCCGACCTTCAAATAACTCTTCAATCTGGCCAGTCTGGGTAGCTTCTGTGGAGACTTCAGTCTTCAGATTTATTGCCCTCCATTTATATATTTTTACCTTCCTTTTTAAACATGAAACTTGCTTCTTCAAATCTTGAACCTCCCTTTTTAATCTCATGGTTTCACTGAACTGCAGCTGATACTTCTGCTTGAGAAGTATCCATATTTTCTCACATTGTTCAATCCATTCTTGTTTAACAATGAATTTCGTTTCTGGTCCTATGACAGGCTCAGAAGGCAGCGGTATGCTACCGAATTTTTCTATGGATTCTCTTGTCAAGCCCTTCTGCCTGGGCTCCCTATCTCCAGGGGCTTCTTCTTCAATGTTTCCTCCAGGAACTTCCGCTGTTTGGTCGGTAACTTCATTGATCCTCCTATGTTCCGAGGTTTCCACAAGAACAATGTCTTCCTTGCAAGCCTCTAAGTGTTTCGGTTCGGTGGTGACTGGGCCAATCTTGGCCGTGTCAAAAATTTTTAGTATTGGGGGAACAACTACTTATTCCATTAACTGTTTGGGCGAGCGAAATCCCCTTGCCCCTCTAGGCATCAGGGAATGGAACGGAGAATGGGGAACAAACTCATCATCTTCATTTACATTTTGGATTGGGACTTCATGCATGACTACTTCAACTAGGGTCGATACTGGTTCTTGTGGAACAACATCAACCTCCTGGTTCATTCCTTATTTACCTCCCTGTTCCTCATGAATCGCTCTCGTTTTCACAATTGGTACCGGTTATTGAGGTCCAGTGTTGATTCCACAGGCTGAATTTTCCTATTCTAGCCGAATTGGGGGTGGTTCTTGTGTAACACCTCATCCTGTATCAGTATTCATATTTATATGGGCAGGTGATGCTATTTTTTGTAAAACAACATCACTTGCCATTTCTTTATCCAGAATTTCACTCCTCTGCTCTTTATTAATAAAATTTGACAACTGTATAATAGTATCGACTTCCTGCACAATGTCCATCATTTCCTTCTCTATGGTTTCTTCAAGTGAGGCTAGTTCTTGTGTGGAAGCCTCGGCCATGTCACCCATTACCTCCTCCATTCTTATTTCTTCTTCTGCGGGTCTTTCAAGCGAGGCTGGTTCTTGTGTGACAGCCTCGGCCAAGTCACTGATTACCTCCTCCATTCTCGTTTCTTCAGGTCCCTCCTGATCAACCATCATATTTTCTTCCTCGGGTTCCTCCTGATCAATTTCAATTTCCATTTCCTCAGGTTCCTCTTGATCAATTTCTTCTGAATTTTCTTCTTTTGTCTGACTAGCCGGAGAGACTAGTTCTTCTTCTGCTTGGATAGCTGAAGAGGCTAGTTCTTCTTCTCTAGTAGCAATCATGGCTGCTACCTCTTCTTTTGAGGACCCACAGAATTCTTCCCAGGAGATCTGAATCCTGTTTATTTTCGTGCATGAACAAATCGCACCAAACCGTGATTGGAGAGTACTGCCGGCATTCGGTGCGAACGCCAAGCAGCTTGTGCCATATGCTACAGTTGTTTTAAGAGGAAGAAGGGCATGTTCAGGGCATGCTCTGGATTCTGCGGAAATCAAAGCTGTGTAAGAATTTTATAGTGATATTTGAATAGAGTTGAGGCCCAACCGTCGGACGTAATGTATTTTATTATGAAGACTGCAACTTCATTGCAAGGATATGGTACCATTCGGCGCTCGTATCCTCTGCCCATTTGAATGACAGTTTCTCCTGCCTGTAAGAACAATTCAACGAATTTTGGAAGAGAAAATTTCTGAGAAAACCATTGCTGCCCCTATTGCCTCAATCCGTTAACCTCTGCGATTGCCTCTTTTGTAACAGGAACTTCCAGACCCCTAATCCGTGAATAATTTTCCTCTAAATTGAGTGTGAATTCCATTGTGATATCTCCATCAAACCCCTGCAATCTGTCAAAGTAGATATCCCACCCTGTGTCGAAAAAGACTTGCAAAACCTTTGGATTGCTGCGAGCTGAAACTGTGTTTTCAGGCTCATGCCACACAGCCAGCCCACTAATATTGTGGAGACTTGTAGCAGCACTTCCTATAACAACAGATCGTTGAAAAAGGTGGTGGGTACCGAATTCGGAGGAACAACATAGTGAAAATATAAAGGTGGTAACGGTAAATACTGCCGGTAACTCTCGAAAGTCGAGAAAAATCATAAATAAATATGGTAAGTGTGGTAAAATAAAAATAATAATTGTTTGTATAGGGTGGACAAGACATTTACAGATCCCAATACGATTTAAATGATGATACCACATATTTATGGGAATCGTAAGGTGTACCATGAGCAGGTTGTCATACTTAATTTATGAGGTAATTATTACGCCATCCTTGTCATGACGATGCCTCGCCCCCCCCCCCCCAACTTAAATTTTTTCCATCCGCGGCATTAAAATCTCCACATGGGATATTTAATTAAAACCGTAAAAGTCACATGGAGGCATACCTAATGGCCTACCTGGACAATGTGATGGTTGGTGGGATGACAACGTAGTAATGATGTGGATGGTGTAACAGCAGCAGTGTAACAACATTGGTGTAACGACATCGGTGTAACAACATCATTGTAACAGCATCAGTGTAGCAGCATCGATGTAGCAGCATCGGTGTAACAACATCAGAGTAATAGCATCGGTGTAACAACATCAGTGTAACAACATTGGTGTAATAGGATCGGTGTAACAACATCAGTGTAATAGCATTGGTGTAATAGCATCAGAGTAACAACATCAGTGTAACAACACCGGTGTAACAACATCGAAGTAACAACAACACGAGTAACAACACCATGAGTGGCAGCAATCGAGTAACAACACCATGAGTAGCAACAAATGAGTAACAACACCATGAGTAGCAGCAAATGATTAACAACACCATGAGTAGCAGCAACTGAGTAACAACACCATGAGTAGCAGCAACTGAGTAACAACACCATGAGTAGCAGCAACTGAGTCACAGCACCATGAGTAGCAACAATTGGTGCTTTGAAAAGTCTTTCTATGATTTTTACTCCTTAGTAGTAGCTCCTGCAAAAAAAGACAAGAAAATAAAACATAATTCTTATTTTTTTATTTTTATTTTTTTTTTACATCAAGGGTGCAGAGGAAGGATTCTCTGCACTGATGACCTTCAAACCAGATTTCTCAGAGAGTTGTTTAATAAAGAAATCCTTATATGTCACCTGGTGGTATAGTCTCAGGTGATTTCCATTGACTATAAATGAAGCGCATAATTCATCAATTGTGACTAGCTTGACTGTTCCATTATCAAATACAACGTCCACCTCATAAGGTCCCATCCAACGAGTTCAAAGCTTCCCCTTAAAATCCCTAAAACGGGAGTCATAAAGCAGTGCCCAATCTCCACTTTGAAACACCTTGTTTTTAATAAACTTATCATGCCATTTCATTCTCTACTGCTGCATAGCAGTAGTTCGCTGGAAATCCATTGAACGAATTTCATCAAGTTCATTAAGCTGAGCCAATCGGTGTTTCTGAGCATATGATAGATCTAACCCAACTTCCAGCACTGTTCTAAGTGTACTTATTTCAAATTCTATTGGAAACAATGGGGATTTTCCATACACCAACTCGAATGGTGAAAATCTGGTTGTATTCCACCATGTTGTTCTGTATGCCCAGAGAGCTTCTGGGAGTTTCTGAGCCCAATCTCGACGATGGTATGCCACAGTTTTTGTCAAAATGTTTTCCAGTGTCTTGTTTGTGCTTTCCACTTGTCCATTCACCTCGGGATGGTATGGGGATGTTACTTTGTGCTTGACCCCATATTTTTGCGTGAGATTTGCTATCTTGTGTGATGTGAATTGTGCTCCTCCATCTGATACAATCTCTCTTGGAGTACCGTAACGAGAAAAAATTTCCTCAAATAGAAAGTCTGAGACTACCTACTCTGTTGCTTTTGAAACGGCTTTGGCTTCCACCCGCTTAGTCACGTAATCAATACAGACCAAGATGTGGACCTTCTGCTGGGAGGGTGGGTTAAAGGGTCCAACGAAGTCAATAGCCCATTTCTCAAAAGGCTCGAGGACTACTTATGCATGCAAAGACATTTCATTAGATTTACCGGGTTGCCCCATACGTTGGAAACTATCACACCTCCTAACATAATTCTGAGCATTAAGAAAAATGGAAGGCCAGCAATATCCCATTTGTAGCACCTTATGGCCTGTTCTTTTGTCTGTGAAATGCCCTCCACAAGGGCCATCACGAGAAGCTTTCAATACCTCATAAATATCCTTTTCAGACACACAATGCCGGATTTGTTTATCTGCTCCTGCATGAAAAAGGCACCCTGCCATCCAAGAATATCGGGCACTATGATGAATAATCTTCCGCTATTCCCTGTATGACAAATGAGGAGGCACTTTCCCTGTAGCAAGATAGTTAGCAATATCTGCATACCACGGAGGTCTAGTAGATACTGCAAAAAGATGTTCATCGGGAAAATTGTCTTCTATAGGTGTGCATTCATCATTGTTATTCATTCTAGATAGGAAATCAGCTACTACATTATCTTTTCCTGGCTTATCTACTATTGTAATATCTAATTCTTGAAGAAAATGTAGCCATCTCGTAATACAACAAGAACTAATAGGTTTATTCATAAAATACCTGATTGCTACGTGATCAGTATGGATAATAGTAGAATACCCGGTGATGTAGTGCCAGAACTTATTGACAGCATAAATGAAAACTAATAATTCTTTTTCCGTCACCGTATAGTTTAATTCAACAGGTATTAAATTCTTGTTGACATAATAAATTGCATATGGTGTTTTTTCTACCTGCTGTCCTAGAACAACCCCTACTTTTGTCTAAGAATCATCCATATGTATGTGAAATGGTACTTCCCAATCAAGTCCTCGGAGGATTGGGGCCGTGCACACCAGCCCCTTAATTTTCGTGAAAGCTGTCTCATAGTCTTCAGTCCACAAAAATTCTGCATCTTTTGTGAGTAATTGAAATAGTGGGTGTGCTATTTTAGCAAAATTTTCTATAAAGCGCCTATAATAACCAGCACAAACAATAAAGCTACGTACATATGTGGGTGTTTTGGGTATCGAGAAATGTAATATTACCTCTACTTTAGCTGGATCAACTTGAATTCTAGCAGCCGAGATAAAATGTCCCAATACTACCCCTTCTTCCCTCATCATATGGAATTTAACTGTACTCAAAGATACATGGGTCTGTTTACATCTCTTGAGTACTTTCTCTAAATTTTCCAATCCTTCCTCAATGAGTTTCCATATGGAGTAAAATCATCCATCTAGATTTCAATGCTATCATTGACCAAATTAGAAAAAATTCCCAAGATTGCCATCTGGAAGGTAGCAAGACCATTACACAGGCCAAATGGGAGGATCCTGTATACAAAGGTTCCCCAAGGACACGTGAAAGTTTTTTTATCCTGGTCTTCCAGGGCTATCTGAATCTAGTTATAACTAATTAATCCATCTAGGAAGGAAAAAAACTTCTTCCTAGCCAAGGTGTGTAGGGCTTGGTTAATGAATGGCAAAGGAAAATGGTCTTTTTGAGTTGCCTTATTTAGTTCCCTGTAATCTACGCAGATCTACCATTTACCATTCTTTTTAGGAACGATAACTAGCGAGGATACCCATTGGCTATCTGAGATGGGATAAATGAACCCTACATCCAACAATTTTTGTAATTCTTCTTTAAAAATGTTTCTGAGAGCAGGATTCATTCTCCACTGAGGCTATCTTACAGGGCAGCAATCTTCCTTAATATAAATATGATGAGTGCATAGGCTGGCAGGGATACCCTTCATGTCGATATAATACTAGGAAAAAGCTTCCTGATGGTCTTCAAGGACTTTCAAAAGCTGTTTGGTTTGAGATTCAGACAGGTTTGGGTTGACATTAAGTGTTTTCCCTGGTTCAATCTCCATTGGAGTACTATTATGATATGAGGTTACAGTAATATCTTCAATATCATCCTCTGGATCAATGTTTTCCCGTGTCTCACAGCTCATGACAGATTCTAGAATATGTCAAGTTGAATTGGAGATAGAACTAGAATCATTGATGAAAGCGTTAATGACGTCATCTTCAGTTTCTGTTTTAAATTGAAGGGCCTGTCCAATAGTAAGAACTGGTCTAATGTCTTAGTTTTCAGATTCAGGCTCTTCTACAGGTAGAGGTTTCTGATATGGTAATGATTTTTCAGATTGGCTAGGTTCTGCAGGAGAATAAAGCTTGAGATTCTTCGTAACTGTCCCATTTGATATGATCATATGCCCAGACCGACATCCTATGTAGGCATCTGTAGTTGCCAACCAGGGTCTTCCTAGGATCAATGGGTGACCACCTACTGAAGATTAAGTCTGCAATATAAGGAGGTCCACAGGGTAGTGCCATGAGTCTACTGAAATGATCACGTCTTCTAATTTCCCTATTGGTTTAATTGTGGATCTGTCTGCAAGTTCCAGAATAGTAGGGGTTGGTTTATTGTTTGCAAGTCTTAATGTGTTCATTGTTTTAGTAGTAATAATGTTAATGGCCACTCCCAAATCCACCAGCATGTTTGGGATTTCCACCCCATTAATCTATACTGTCAGAATCAGGTTCCTCGGGTCTTCATATTTTACAGGCTTGATTTTTCCTAACATGATATGGGATAGTCTGCCCACCACATGAATGGTTAATGGATCCTTAGGTTTCCTCCCTGGTTTCTTTGAGCAGTATTATTTCAAATTTTTTGCATATATAGGTACATCCCTCATAGCTTGTAACAGGGGTATCTTAACAAAGAGATTCTGCAATTCCCCTAGGAATTCAAATTCTACTTGAGGGTTTGGTTTGCTCAAGGCCAATATTTCAGGATATGGAGGGGAAGTTTAATGATATTGATTAGAGACAACTTGGGAAGGTGTCTGATTGATTATGTTTTCTTCTGAATTCTCCCTAACTGTTTCTTGTTCTGGTTCTATATCTCCACCATCAAATTGCTATGTGATAATGGGCGAAGTAGGTGCATTTACTATCCGGCCAGACCGTAAATTTATTTCATTGAGCCCTACGGTAGAAATGCTATAATATGGCAGGTTTAGGGTGTCTGTTTGCTAGACCGCTTTATTATTTGGGTTTGGGTTAGGTTGGATAGGAAGCTGAGGTTTAATGGCTAGGTTTCCTGGGGGTACATTAGAAGGAAACAAAAGCTGCTGTTGAGGAACAGGCTGAGGAAAATGCCCAGTGGGAGGGGGTCCACGCCAGGTCTGATTCCATGAAGGATTCAGACTGGCTTGAGGAACCCATTGTTGCCAAGGGGGATACTGGTATTGAGGCCACATGGCTGAAAATGGTGTAGATTGGGGGCCCATACTAAAATTGTTAAAATACTGAGATGGGTCCTGAAACATACCTAGATTCAATGCCGGAGGTCCCATAAAGTACAACTGGTCCACCGTTCTTTCTTCACTTGCTCCTTGGAAAACTGATTTCAGCCCGGGAAAGGAAGGACATGCACTGGTCACGTGAGTCTGTTAGTAGATCACACAGGCTTCCACCGTGTTCAGCGGGCATTCCTTCAAAGGGTGTTTCTTTCTGCACTGAGGGCAGAATATGGCCATGGTTTTTTCCAACTCCATCTGCTTCTGTTTTGCCTGTAGAGTGTCCATTTGGGTTGATAACATGATCAGAATATCAATCCTTAGATTGTCCAGTAGATTTCCAATCTCTGCCTTTGTGACCCCTCCACCAGAAATCTTTGATGACCGAATCCCCTATCCACTTCTTGCAGCCCCCCGTGAACACTTGATACAGTAATCACAGATAGTTTCGAATTTTTCCTTAGAAATATCCCATTTTACCAATATATTCAGAAGTTTCAGAGAGTATTCCCTTAGTGCTCTGAGAAGAATGATCTTTAAAATGTCCTTATCTAGGTCATTGTGTCGATACCTCTGCAATATGTATTTAAATCGCTCTACACAGTCCTCCATATTTTCATTCTCTTTCTGTGCAAATCTAAAAATTTCTTCCTTAATGTCACGAGACTTACAATAATCTTGGTACTTCTCTAAGAAAGCTTCTTTCATTTCTTCCCATGAGGTAATCGTACTCCCTCCTCGACCCATAAAGCACCTCAAGGTTGTTCCCTTTAGGGTAGCAGGAAATATCTTTAATTTTTGGGCGTTGGTGATATATTCATATCCGCGGCAAACAATATCAAGCTCAAAAGGAATGTATCAAGGTCTTCCAAAGAGAGCCCATGAAAACTAGGCAAGGTTGTCAAAGGTATGGGTCTCATTGGTGCATCACCTGTAACGTTTCCTATAGGAAAATCAATGGAGGAACTTACAAGTGCCATAAATACTTTCCAATACTCACTTGGAATTTCGATTGGTTTCGCGGCCGATACCTGGAGTGATTCAACCGAAGAAGGTTGCATCGCACTCCCCTGGTCCCTTGGTGACTCAAATTCCTTTACCTGATCAGAATCACTTAACTCAGCAACGGGAATTTTTACAGTGTTGCCTTGGTCTCTTGGAGACGAAAACCCTTTTTGAGGTTCGTCTTCCCAGTTAGAGTTGCTCAATTCTTTTGATCCCTTGCTTGCTGTCACACCATTTTTTGGTCATCTAATCCATTGTTATTAGATGGACCCAAGTACACCAAGTAGGACCAATTTTACCCCAATTAAAATCGCATTCACTATGAAAAATAACTTAGTAAACCACCTTTATTAAGTTGTTTATGGTTTAAATAGGAAACCCCATGAGGAAATATTAAATAAATCTATATATTTTTTTTTATATTTTCCTCAAAGAACAATTAATTAAACAACAGTTTGATTAATATTCCTAGTTATATTTAACCCAAAACAAGAAAATTAATTAGATAAATCATTATTTATCTTATCATTTCCTAAATATTAGTTATTTAAACCTTGTTTAAATAATATTCTTTGTTAAATATAACTAAATCACCCATAAATAATTAAATAAATCATTATTTATTTAATTATTACTCAACCATATCCTTAAAATGATAAATAAATCATTTATTTATTTATTATTACTTAATCACATCCTTAAAATGATAAATAAATCATTTATTTATTTATTATTTACAAATAAGGGGATTTGACTCATGTCAAATTCCTTTTCCCTCCAACAAATATAATAAAATATTCCATAAAATTTGGATCTTGATTTGGTTAATAATATTTTAATTATGCACCAATATCTAGACTAACTCAATATTTTGTTATAAATAGAAGGGTTTTCCCATTCATTTGTCACCTTTTGTTACCTAAAGATCACTCTGGATCTCAACTCTTGGTCTGGCTATTGATCCACCATCATAGCCATACTTTTCCATTTTTGTCTGGGTTTTCTACACCATCAAGAGAGAGGAATTCTAAATATGAAGTGCTGAGGACTTACAAGAACCCATCCCATTGAGGAGAACCGGGAACACCCTCTTGTGTTTTCCTCCCAAGTGCCATTAATACAAAATTCATTTGATATATTCTTGTCTTGTATATTGGATGCATGGGGTAAATCTTGTTTTTTCTCCTGTTTAATGTCTTCTAATGCATAGATCTAGATTTTTGCAGCATTTATCTTGATCACCAAACTGTAGATATGAAGATATTAACAATCATTTATACTGTTAGGGTTGTTTGTTATGCACAGCTAAAGTGGTTTTTTTTTCGTACACTTGGAATTAAGATTCATACTAACAACTAGCGACTCCACACAGGTTAACGATTATGACCACTGTCATTTTTCTAATCCTTGCATATCTAGCTGCTTCAAACCCTAGGATTTCTCTTCAGCCCCTTTTTTTTTCTTTTCTTGATGTTGTTTTTAACCTATAAAACCCTAAAACAATAAAAATTCTGACTTCCGTGTGTTTTCGGATCTATTGCGCAGGTGACAGACATCAGCTACAACTGAGACGAAAACCTTTTCTGAAATCTGCCACCGAGAGTGCCGGAAGCGTAGGTCACACTTTTCAGCCCAAAACCTGTGACCTGGACCTCCAGGGCGTACTTTATAGCCCAAAAAGTGCGACCTGTGCTGAAAAAATGTCAGAAACTGCGACCTGGACTTTTTGCAGAGATTTTTTTGAAAGTTTTCTGGGTTTGTCTGAGCCTCTGTTTAGGGTTGTTTGACCTCCATCTCCACCCGTTTTGGACCTTTACTTTTTATTTTTTGCTCAACTAAGTGGTAACCTAGCCCCCTAGGGCTTCAGTACCCTCCACTTTTTTGTGGAAGAGTTTTTTCTGTTGCAGGTTGTCTGAAATTTCAGAGTCTTCAGCCATTTTTTTCAGATCTGATACCTCACCTTCAGATCCGCTTTAGATTGGCTTTTTATCCATCCAAATCACCTCATCTAGCTTTGTTTGGGTTTTCCTCTAGGGTTCCCTCCGTTTCCCTTCAAGAGATAGCCTTTCGCCACCTCTTTTACAAAAAAATTTCCTCTGATTTGTTGTTGTTTTCTGCACCTCTTTCCAGCAGATTTTGTATTTTAGATCCCTGTCCCTCTTGACCTTAGATCTATTAGCTTGTTTAGTGTGTTCTGATTAGTTTTTTACTCACCTATAGACTAGTTGTTGAGAGACCCGCCTCCTTGGGTTTAGATTATTGCATTATTAGCTGTTTATTTTCTGTTTTGCAGGCCTATATACAATCGTTTGCAGGTTTATTTATAGCTATAAAACACACTTTTTATTTTTGTCTACAAACGTTTGGGTTTAAAAATTAAAATTTACACACTTTTACACACACACACTAAGTACTGAAAAAAGGCTTGGTTAACATCGCCAAGCAAAGACTCTAAAACATTGAATTCAATTGATCCTGCACCTCTCTGCCCTTGTTTCGACATTGTAATCATTTGATCCTGCATCTCCTTGCCCTTGTCAGTCTCTTTTTCCTTTGTGTCGTGTTTGTGTCGACACCATTGCGCCACTAAGGTGTCTATCTCAGAGACTTCTTGGCCTTCATCCTCAGTTTCCGGTAGGACAACTCACTCCTCCACGTAGGGTTCAAGTTAGTCCTTCACCGAGTCCGCACACCAACTCTTATTCTGGTCCTTTGGGTTCTCCTTCTCATTCCGCCTTTGGTTCTCCCCCTGACACCTTCACTATGTTTGGTGTAGGACCTAATACTAGTGGTAACCTCGGCCCTCCTACCGGGAATACCACTAGTGGGACTGCAACGGACACTACCCCGGCTGCACCCTTGCTCCCTTTCATGGCAGGCTTTAGCCTCCCCGACTTCGACCAGTTGATAAACGACCCTATACACCATGACGCTAGTTGGCCTGCTATGCCAACAAAGCTCCCTTCAGACATCCCAAAGTTTGAAGGTCTTGCTGGACAAGATCCTTCAAATCATGTTCGATCTTTCCACATGTGGTGTTCGTCTAATTCCATTACCGATGACTCTGTCCATCTTCGGTTGTTCCAATGAACGCTTACTGGTGAAGATTCTAAGTGGTATGTTGATCAGACCCCTTCCTCTCATACCACCTTTGCGACTCTTGCCCAGGCCTTTTTGTCTTATTTCCAGCTTCCCGTTCGTTACGACACTGGTACCGAGCTCTTGATCTCTTTCCGTCAATCATCTACGACCCGCCTATCCAACCATGTTCAGGAATGGCGGAGAAGAAGGAGCATATGTCGAGCCCATACCTTCGAAGATCATGTCTACATGGACTGGTTCCTTAGGACTCTCTTGCCGCCTATCGGAAAAGATGTCGCATCACACTTTCCTCAAACTGAAGAAGCCTCTCTCCAAATTGCATCAAAATATGACCTGATATACGCTCATTCGGGTTATGTTTATACCATTCTACCTGATCTTCCCAGACCTGGTGGTGCCAACGCACCGAGGGCATCTCACACCGTCGACGGTATCGTTGGAACTCTCTTTAATCCGTATGCTCAACCTCCCATGGGCTATGGTTTCTCTTAGGGCGGGGCTAGCACCTCCAACACTTTCCCCCCTCCCGGTAGCACATATCCAGGATACGACATGCCTCCTCTTTTTTCCCAACCTCTTGTTTACCACACTGTTACCCAACCTCCTTATTATTCGTATCCACAGCTTGGTGCTCTAGCTCCTCTAGTATTAGCACCTCCTCCTCCCTTGCCTTCTCAACCCCCACAACATCAACCACCGCCCCCTCCGGGGCAGGTGTACGCATAGCAGGGAATGACTAATCCTCCTCCCTAAAAAAGGAAGAGGAAAGACACTCAAAATCAAGCTTCCCCTGTTAATCCTGGACCTAATCAAGGTAATGCTCCTAACACTACAAACTAGCAACAAGGCACTCAACCCAAGCAGGATAGGCCTCTTCGTATGAACAAGCCCTGTTCTTGTTGTGGTGTTTATGGTCATTATATGCATGATTTTCCTCTTCTGCCATAGATGAGACAACTATGGGAGTCTCAAGAAAATTTGAGAGGACAACGAGCCATCCCTTCCGTCCCTCCCAGTCCTGCACCTAGTCAACCGGCTGTGCTTAAGGATCCTTTCCCTCAGCAGGGACTTGTGTTTACCCAACCACCTGAAGGTCAGGTGGCCACTCAACCTCTCCCATCTAGTTCCTCCGATTACCAGATTTTCATGATGTCCTCTGGTCAGCCTTGTGAACCTCCTTCTCCTGGCCCTTTACCTTCAGATGGTACTCATGACCCCCTTGATCCTCCATCCGCTGCCCTTAAACCTTATCTTGCTTTGACCCCAGTTCAACCAGTCTCTCTGATTCCTCCTGCTGCAACAGTGCCTCAGTCACCTCAACTAGAAACTTTTCCCGTTGCGACCGTTTTGGGTAAGAAGGGTAAATATTGCAAGGGGGCACCAAAGGAAAAGTACCCCCTTTCCTTGTTCACGTGTTATGCTTCAGATCTGCCTACTCCCATTGGCATCCCTCCCCTCGATGCCAACATGACGGAGCCTTTGGCCACCTTTTTCTACCTATCATCATCCATAAGACCCCCGGTGGAAGCCCCCATGGAGACTTCCCCTGATGATCCGCTTAGCCTACCCCCAGCGATCACCCCGGGCTCAGCATCGGTAGACCCTTTATCTGCTTATTCTTTGGTCACCCCCCATGACGTTGCACATGTGCGCCTTTCTTCACATGATGATGAGTCAGGTAACTCTGCCGTAGCAAGTGGTCTCCCTTCCTCTAGTCAACCCATCTTTCACGCCGATGAGAACATTATGGAAGCACTGAACAATCTCGACTTTCCGTGGAATGATATGCACCACCGTGCGTACTTCCTCCCACACCAGTCCCATGACCAGTATGCTGTGGAAAACAAAGACTTCATTCCTAATGAATTTGATTGGTTTAAGAATCCCCTCCCTACACCTGATGCTTTCAAAGAAGGAAATATGGCCAATATCTCTCCTACCATTAAAATCGACATTTCTGACAAACTAGGAGTTGAATAAAATATCACCTTGGGCGCCCATTGCACCACGGAAGAGGTTGAAGCTTACACCAAGCTATTCAAATAATTTTGTGATATTTTCTCTTGGTCCTATTCAGAAATTCCTGGACTTAATCCTTCCATTATCGAACACCATATCGATACATGGCCTGATGCCAATCCTGTCCGTCAAAAATTGAGACCCATTAATCCTTCCAGACGAGAAGTTGTCAAAGCCGAAATTGATGAGCTCAAGTAGGCTGGCTTTATCTATCCCATTGAATACACCACTTGGGTGTCCAACCCGGTTCCCATTCTCAAGAAACAAGGCACCATCCGTGTCTGCACTGACTTTTGCAATCTGAACAAAGCTTGTCCCAAGGACAAATTCCCCACACCATTCATTGACCAAATCATTGATGAGTGTGCGGGGCATGAGGTTCTATCTTTTATGGATGGTTTCTCTGGATACAACCAAATTGTTACTCGTCGTGCTGATCAACTCAAAACCGCGTTCATTAGTCCATGGGGAACCTTTTCCTGTCGAGTCATGCCATTTGGCCTTAAAAACACAGGAGCCACTTTTCAGCGGGCTATGTCTTACTGTTTCCATGACCTAGCTCACATTATCCTTGCTTATTTAGACAACCTTACCGCACATTCTAAACATCGAGCGCAACACCTTCACGATTTTTCGACCATCTTTCTCCAATGTCGCAAGTATAATATCCGCCTTAACCCGCTAAAGTGTGTCTTTTGTGTGCCTGCTAGCCATCTTTTAGGCTTCATTGTGTCTAAAGATGGTATCACTCTTGACCCATTAAAAGTTCAAGCCATCCTTGAACTTCCTATCCGTTGCACTTTACGCCAGTTACAAAGCCTCCAAGGCAAAGCTAATTTCCTTCACCGGTTCGTACCTGACTATGCCACCATCGCACATGGGTTCCTTAGACTTCTCCGCTCCAATATCCCTTTCATATGGGATGCCTATGCTCAAAAGTCTTTCGATGCCATGAAGCATGCTCTCACATCCGCTCCCTTGATTCGTCCCCCTGACTTTGATAGGGATTTCATCCTGTATATCTCCGCTTCCACCCACTCGGTCGCTGGAGTCCTTGTTTAGGAAGATGACAACGGAATTGAGCATGTTATCTATTATGTCAGTAAGAACCTGGTAGGACCTCCTATATCCTACTAACACAAAGAGAAATTAGCACTGGCTGTCATGTTCTCGGTCCAAAAACTTCGTCATTACATCCTCATGCGTTCCACCAAGGTCATGACTAATTCCAACCCCATGGCCTTCCTATTGAGTTGTCGAATCATCAGTGGGAAGTACACCCGTTGGATCTTAATCCTCCAGGAATTCGATCTTGAATTTGTCACACCAAAAAGTAAGAAAGTTTTAGCCCTTGCTGAACTCATTTCCGAACTACCTACAGGAACGTAGGATCCTCCAATTAATGATAATTTCCTCGATGAACACTTATTTTCCATTACCACCAATGACCCCTAGTATGGGGACATCCTCACTTATTTGTGAACTCACAATTTCGCCCTCCATCTTGACCGTGATGCTCGACGACGTATTCGACACCAGGCCCCCCGCTACCTTCTTATCGGTGACGACCTTTATCGTCGTGGTGTAGATTCTGTCCTTCGTCGTTGTCTCACACATGCTGAAGCAGAACAAGTCCTCAATGCCTGTCATAGCGATGCTTGTGGTGGCCACCTCTTTGGTCTGGCCACTACCCAGAAAATTATGCGTGTTGGGTACTTTTAGCCTTCTCTCTTTGGTGATTGCATTGAGGCAGTCAAGCACTATCCCAATTGCCAACATTTTTACCCCATGGCACGAGCCCCTCCAGATCCCCTCCATCCTGTCATCCCCACTGGCCCCTTCTGCAAGTGGGCCATAGACTTTATGGAGTGTCGACCGTCATCAGCTGGTAACCATAAGTATATCATCGTGGCGGTTGACTATTTCACTAAATGGGCTGAGGCCATGCCAACGTTTAACAACACGACAGCTACCGTAGCCCTCTTCTTCTTTAACCATGTGATCGTTCGATTCAGAGTTCTGAAACAATTGGTCTCTGACCATGGCCGACATTTTGAAGATGAGATATGGCATGAGCTATCCTCACTGTTGGGCTTTGAGCACCAATATTCCTCCTCTTATTACCCCCAAGGTAATGGCCAAGTTGAAGCAGTCAATAAAATTATTAAAACCATACTTCAACAGACGGTGGATAAGCACAAAACCAACTGGCACCTTATGCTCTTCCCTACTTTGTGGGCTTATAGAAATTCTATTAAAACTGCCACCAGGTTCACTCCTTTCCACCTTGTTTTTGGAGAGGAGGCAGTCTTACCGATCGAGTGTGCAATCCCTTCCCTTCATCTAGCTGACGAGCTTCTCCTTGACACCCAACCTTTAGAACAAAGAATTATCATGCTTGAACGTGCTTTCGAAGACCGCCATGTTGCATTGAAAACCATTGAGGTGGCTAAGAAACTCACCAAAGCTCAATATGACCGAAAAGTCCAACCTCGTACTTTTCACGAAGGTGATCTTGTTCTAGTGTATGACCAGGCCCATGATGTCCTTGGTCATGGGAAGTTTGACTCATTATGGCTAGGACCTTACATTATTAGTAAGGATTTAGGTAAGGGAGCATATCTATTAGAGGACTTCGAAGGCCATCCCCTTCCTAATCCTCGCAATGCACTCTATCTGAAGAAATATTACCCTTAACATTTCCTTCCGGAAATGCATGTTTTATTTCCTTTAGGTAGCTAGCCCATGCTTTTTAGTGATTTGATACTTCACCAGGACACATTTTGGCCAAGAAGCGTCACTTCACCCTCCTCTCAAAATCGAATTTCTTCACTTGCAACACTCGTACTGGGGGCACCACTTTGCCTCCATACCTGTCCACGCTCGGGTCAAATTTCGTTGTGAGTTACCATTTTGTACTCACATTTTTATGGTCCCCATTGGATCTTTTCTGTGTGGTAGCACCATCGAGTCACCCTTTTTTAGAGCATTCGAGTTGAGTCATCATTGCATTTATGGAGTCTATCCCAGGTCCCTTTACATCCCACTATAGTCCTCCATCATTCATCACTTGGTCCCTCTCTCGTGTTGCACATTATGGCCTTCAATCCCACTGTCCCCTATCCGTCATGATGTTGTTTCAGTCGCTGCCAGGTCATCCACGCCCTTTATACTCTAACAAGGGAAGTCATTCATTCGCTACTCAGTCCCCCCCCATTTCATCATCATCATTGGTGTCAGTCTGTCAGTCACTCTACTTTTTCTCTTGTGCCTTAGTTGAGGATCCCTTATTGCCTCACCTATGGCGGAACTCCTTCTGTCGACATCAAATCATTCATTCCAGAAGACAGGTCTAGAGGACGGTGTACCTTGGTTCCAGCTTCCATTCTTGTTTGGTGCCTTGGATCAGGAAAAGGGACTCATTATTGCCCTTTGACTTGATTATTTCTCAGCTCCAGCTCCTTTCAGCATGTTTGAGATCTGTATACTTGATGGTTTAGTGATGCAGCAGCTGACATCGGTGATTCTCGGGTGTGTGTGAGATGTATCAGCCCTCATGACGGGGTAGCCCTACAGGTAGCCCCCCACACACTCAGATGACCTCTTCATCATAGCCTTTGATGTAGCTCCATACATTTGATGATGTCGGCCTCAGCCGCTTGCAGCGCCTTTTTGTTTGCATTATCAATCATATTTTCAGAGCCCTTTCCTATGTTCAAGGGCATCTGGGTTGCATTTATATCTCATGTACTTAGATATTATTGTACAAGTCCTGGCTATTATCCCAAGCACAATATGTATATGGGATTCATTATCATGTTATTTATCCGGCTCATGTTTATGCCAACATATCCTATATTATGCCATCCCATGGTTTTCTGGACGTCTTATTGTTTTTACTATTGCCTCAGCAGGCATAGGTATGCCTCCCTCGCCGCCTATAGTAGGTACTCACTTATCAAAGAGACTTGTCGCACCTGCAAGTTGCCTCCTCATGGTCTAGTTCTTTTGGCACTTTGGTCTACCTTACAATCATTTCTCTTTGACTTCCCCTCTGACGTCTAGTGATTGAGTTCTTACAACGTACTTCGGTCATACGATTAGCTCCTAACACTCGCACACCGGGGGCCAATCTGTTACACCATTTTTTGGTCATCTAATCCATTGTTATTAGATGGACCCAAGTATACCAAGTAAGACCAATTTTACCCCAAGTAAAATCGCATTCACTATGAAAAATAACTTAGTAAACCACCTGTATTAAGTTGTTTATGGTCTAAATAGGAAACCCCATGAGGAAATATTAAATAAATCTATATTTTTTTTATTTTCCTCAAAGAATAATTAATTAAACAACAGTTTGATTAATATTCCTGGTTATATTTAACCTAAAATGTTGAAAATGAATATGAAATCATTATTTATCTGTTGCCTTAAAGGATTAAGTATTTAAACCTTTGCTTAAATAATATTCTTTGTTAAATATACCCAAATTTAGCCCATAAATAATTAAATAAATCATTATTTATTTAATTATTACTCAACCATATCTTAGAAACATAAATAAATAATTTATTATTATATCATTTATTTATTATTACTCAACCACATCCTTAAAATGATAAATAAATAATTTATTTATTTATTATTTATAAATAAAGGGATTTAACCCAAGTCAAATTCCTTTTCCCTCCAACAAATATAATAAAATATTCCACAAAAGTTGGATCCTGATTTGGTTAATAATATTTTAATTATGCACCAATATCTAGACTAATTCGATATTTTGTTATAAATAGAAGGGTTTTTCCATTCATTTATCACCTTTTGTTGCCTAAAGATCACTCTGGATCTAAACTTTGGTATGGCTATTGATCCACCATCATAGCCATATTTTTCCATTTTTGTCTGGTTTTCTACACCATCAAGAGAGAGGAATTCTCTAAATCTATATGCAAGGAGTATCTATATAAGAACCATCCTGGCTGAGGAGAACCAATTTTTGTGTTTTCTCTCCCAAGTGCCTCCTAGGTGCCATTAATACAAAATTCATTTGATATATTCTTGTCTTGTCTATTGGATGCATGGAGTAAATATTGTTTTTTCTACTGTTTAATGTCTTCTAGTACATAGATCTATATTTTTGCAGCATTTATCTTGATCACCTAAATCGGCAGTATCCTGAAGATATCACAATGATTTCTAGCTATTAGCTATTGGTTATACACAAATAAAGGGCATTCGTACGCTTGGAATTAATATTCATACTAATAGGAGCAACATGGAATTCTACACGAAAGGGAATCCACATAAAAAGAGAAAGGTCTCTAAGAATGAATAAACCTAGAATCCACAACTCAAACTTGATCTTACTTCTCAAATTTGTTGAGGAGTGCAGATTACAGCTAACAAATTGTAGTCCCCTTGTTATTTGAATTGGAAAGAGGAGGAAGAACTCATTGATGGATGCACATTTCAAAATCAAAGAAGGTAGAAGATCTGGTCTTATGATGAGAAATTAGGAACAAATGGGAAGAGACATGGTCGGCCCAAGACTGAGGGAGTGGAAGAAGGAGAGAGAAACTACAATTAGAAAAATCACACTGAAGGGAGAAGATGTAGGAAAATGAGGTAGAACTTGGCACCATGGAAAATTTTACATGGAAGCCATAAATGCAAACAACTATCCAAGCCCTATTCCATCTTCTCATGATGACTAGTTGTAACTGCGCATAAAAAAATTAGCAATAATATGTCTCATAGCATTCTCAATACCATACCCGAGTTCATTGAATTTCTTAGAAGGTAGGTACTCAATGACAAAACCAAAATAGTTGAGTTTTATATTCATAATATGATCCTACAAATACACTCTTGGAACCCAAAATCAAGATTGGGGCAAATGCAACTAATGGTGCTAGCCTCTTTGTCAGAACGATGAATAAAAAAGGGTTGAGGAAGTGAAGAGGGAGGATGAATAAAGAATAAAAATGAAACTTTACATCATATCATAGTTAGTGAGCCCCAAGGTTGTCATAAATAATCGGAATATCATTCCCACGAATCCAAAATCCTCGCTGGTACATGGAAACACAAGAAAATATATCCTCCATTTTCGAAGAAATATTTAAAGGTTCGGGAGTGAGAGCTGTGGATTTGCAAACGAGATGGCATGTGATGCCTCATAGTTTGCAAATATGAGAATTTCACTCTCCGGAAAGACCAGGCAAATGCTCTGGAGAAACCTCACCTTACAAAAATATCATTAAATATTAATATTAATCGACAGCTCAAACTCCGTCCTCCCTTACTATTGGTCATATAGAGAGAAGAGACCAGTGTAATAAAGAAAGGAGTGGGAAGACATATAGAAGCAATCGCATGGTTTTATCCACAAGCAGCACACCATTTGAGTGTGCCTTGGGATGTCGTAGAGCTACTTATAGGGCCATGTAAAAAATCAAAATCATCCAGTGAGTTTTTCATGTGGTACAAATACCTTTAGCAGGGGTGATGATGCGGATCCCACCTTCAAAGATTTATATTTTGAGGTCTGTTCATCTCTCAACCCCTTAAACCTTTTTTCACATTAATTTGTTATTTTAGCCATAATGTGCTTAGTAGAATATAATGGAAGCTATCACATTTTTTTATGGCTCCAATGTGAAGCATGAAAATAAAGAAGCATTTTGGGAGATATTTACTATATGGGGGCATGTTGAGGTAACCTAGAGAGAACAGCAGATTCTTCCACTACATTAACTCTCAACCTGACTTGAATCCCAAGATTCCCTCCACAACTTGAATTCCATTGCTAAAATCGAGGATCTCAATTCTGGTGAGGATCCAAGTGGATCAGATCCACCAATATCGATATTTTGAGACCTACCTTCCCCTTTGAAGGAAGATTCCTCTTGGTCACTTTTTGTATAGATAAACAAGCTTTTCTAAGGGGCTCATTAGGATTTAAAACTTTTGTTGGACATAGGCATAAATATTGAGAGCCAAGGGATTGGCAATGCTATTTTTATTATTTGATATGATGTATGTGAATCTTATTTTATTTTAGTTTGAAACATACTATCATTCACATCTCAGTTAATCTGGGAGGGCTGAAACCCTTGGGTTTAGGGATCAATCCCTGAGGCTTTAGTCCCTCCTCACGTATTTTCATTGTTATTGTTTATGTTAGCTCATGTATTTTCTTTTTAAGTATGAATTATATTGAAGAAATCGTAGTTTCAGGTTTCCTGATCATCACATCTCGAGGATGCGCGCTGAAGAGTTCACAACAATAAGCCAAAAATATGTGTTTATGATTTCCGGAAATTTCTAGTTTTGGAAATGAAATTATTTTCCATGAGTGGTTTCTCGCATCTACGAGCAAAAAGCCATGATTTATAAAATATATTAAGCTTCATTTTACAGGATATAATACATTCAAAGAAACAAAAATCAACTCTATCCTTTCCACTTTCATTAATTTCATTGCAATATTGATATATTCCCTTGGTTACTAGTTTGTAGGAGTTTTTAGTGACTTGCAAGCGGGTTGACACACTCGCTCCACATCCATATTTTCATCTCCATCCTCTTTGGGACACTTTACACGCTCCCACCTATGCCACCGAAATCATCATTTCTAAGTTAATGGAGGATATCGTAGGCAATGATATTTTGTGAAATATGCCTCGAGGTCATGCATTATTTGTGTGCGCTTCAAAATCCTCATCCACCTCTAATGCTCCCATTTCCAACTTCGTAAAACCTTCCCTATCTTTAGAAAGATCTCGTACTCCACTTATGTAAAAACAGGCAAGTCCTCTAGAAAACATGGCCTCCTATAATCAGAAAGGTCGCAGCTGTAATATCTAAATTAAACTAGATTTTCCCTAGTACCTTTGAATTTTCTTATCTTTGCTGAGTAATGATCCCTAGTTTTGATTCCATGATTAGGAGACCCAAGACCACTCCAAACTTATCTTTCATCCACTAAAAACACAAAACAAGTAGATTAGACTTAGTTTTTTGAATTTAGTTATGTAGTATACTAAATTTCTTCTCAAGAAATTTGTAATTAGATTAATGATTCATGCAAGAAGAACATTGATTTGATTAGTTTTCAAATAGAGTAGCGTGGTTTATTTTCACAACTAGTGTATCCTTTTCTCTGTACCACAAGTAGCCTTATATCGTTTAATGAATTTTCACCCTCTACTTTTGCAAATTAGTAATAATATTCATTTCCGTGCAATTGCTTATATGTTTTCATAGGATTTATCTTTAGAAGTTAGCCAGCTACATGTGGTCTATACATACCTGAACTGATCCAATGACCAATGGTGTGATGAGTAGAATTTAGCCCATCGCTCCTATAGCACTAATAACTTAAGTTTGTATGAACCTGGCGTATAATTTAAGCGGAGAGATTTTGAAGTTATAATATCCTTGACGCATTACTTCATACCATCAAACCTAATGAAACAAAGTATATAAAAATGTTGATGCCCCCTAAAATCGCTAAATAACATTAGATGATTGATTCATTCCACCTTAAATGGCCTCCTCTTTCCGCTTGGGATGGTGGTTCACCAGATATAATGATCGTCAGGATAAAGAACAGAATGGTGAATGAGGATTGATTTAATAATAAGGAGGGTAGGAATGGAGTACTAATCTATAAACAACAAATATAAATGACTATTTTATTCCTAGTTTATTCTAAGCGCAACGTTTGATGATCCGTGTTTGTCAATATGGGCATATAGATGACACTATTCAATAAACAAAGATATTCATAAATAATAATTACTTCATTCAATTAGTTGGAATGAAGTAATTGATAAAACATTGTTACACTTATCTTTATATTAATGGAGCACGTGAATGATTGAAAGAATAGCAAATCAGAACATCCAATAGTAGAAAGTATAAAGATTAACAAGTTAAAACACATTTAAAGTCTAATAATAGAAAAGTAATCAAACAACAATTCTTACAAAAGAATGAATTCGACATAGATAATAGTACCATATGAGTCAAATCATTCTCAACTTCAATCGCACTTGAATTCAATTCTAAATAATTTTAGATAAAGGCAAGAGTACAGAATTCACATAAAAGCTTCGTTATCAAAATTTGGAAATTTATCCAATTTTCATAAAACATGTTCATAATAAAGAGGCAATCGTGCTCACTACATACAAAAACTTACGACCTTTCTAAATACATGAAAGGGCTCCATAAATACTAAATTAAACTAACAAACTCACAAAATTAAAATGCTACTAAGTTGGTATAACTTGATCCGAATATTCCCTTCTATGGCCATCTCTGGTAATCGGCAAAGCATGATTCATCACTCAGGTCGCTCTGCCTTAGTCCCCGAGCAGTATATTGTACATCGGCCCACTTCTCGGGTGGTCGGTTAAGGCGAGAATTGAGTTGGGCATCATAGGTGACATCCTCGTATTTCGGGAATGATGTATCCGACTGCATCCGAGAGGCATTTGAGGGCGGCCTCCGGTCAGAGGCCTGACTGAGAACATCCAATAGGTGTCCTCCATGTCAGTCACACTGCGATTAATCGTCGCTTTTCTCCAAATTGCAATATGATCAACTAATAAGTTTTAGCCGATGTCAATTTCACTCGGGGTACATTGGAGAAATCATGTTAGATAAGTAGAGAGTGTCATTAATCAATCCAACCAAATTACTTGTGGTTAATTGCATCCGAAACCGCCTCTTCCGTTTAATAATCGGGATTGCCATTCCATAAATACATCTCTTTATGCGATTCTAGGATCTTGGCAATTTTAGCTGATCATTCTCTCCGCACCTTGCTACTCAAGATAATTGGTCAATGTCTCATCGGCCTGTTTGAAGTCCTGCTCTAGCATCACTCGATTTATCACTTAGAGATGTTGTTGACACATAAAGGTTCTGTCACATTTGTTGACATAACAACTTTATCTCTGGTATAGTTAATAATGCTTTGTTTATTTGTAACGCTTTCCTATCCCTAATCTCGGCCTACCCGCGGGAAGATTTTTTGTTTTCTCAAGTCAATATAGTTGAGCAACCGCTTCATCTTTATCTTCAACATTTGTTCATCGCTATCTTGAGTTGTGCCAATGCTCTATAACTCTTTTTCTCGCTTGGATCGCACTTGATCAATCCTCCTCGCTTTTCTTTCTAATTGTTGAGTTAATTGATTATTGGTTTGTCGTTGTGTTAACAATTGCGCCTCCTCGCCGCCCGCTCATTGCTTTCCTCGAGAATACAGCTTGTAATGAGAAAACATCCTGGTCTTGTTTTACAAAAGACTCCACCATCTATCTATTGTTGTCACCAATAGGCTCCAAATTGTGATAGTTTTGTTAGGTCCGAGGGGTCAAATTCCTCCTTCCAAACTATACGTTTCGTCACCTGCTTGTTCTGGGAATAGGGAATACTGACTACCCTTCTCCCTTCCTTTGTCGCTTTTACCACACTTTGTGTTTCTCAATATAGACATCCAAGGGAGGAATTTTCTATTCCAGAAATGATTTGATCGAGGGATCCTTTAACATCATTCTACCTTAGAACTGGTAGGCCATCGGTTTCACCGAACTTGTTTTGAAATGGTTCTCCATGGGTCCATGCCTTGATGTTTAGCTTCCTTTGAACCCTCACAGATTGCTTATAATGAATCAATTGGCTGCCATTCCTGGAGCACCAGATCAATTTGAGTATCTTGATTTACCTTATGGTGCTTTTGTTCCCCATTTTTCGCCTGGGTTTCCTCTTGCACTTTCTCCTCGTTTCTTATTATAACCACAAAGAGGTTCTTATGTCGTGTTGTTCGTGTGCTCGCTTGATCCTCATTACCGGCTCAGCATAATAGATCTAGGCAGAGTTTGCAACCTTCGGCTTCAAGTTCCATGAATTCAACTAACCCTTCATCTTGATATTTCATTCGCCAACGATCTAACTTTGGGACACGACTCCGCATTTTCGTGGAGAACAAGTCATCAAACATATCTTCTTTATGACCAAACTTTGCCAATTTGGCCTGCTCAAGTAGCATTATAGGCAACTTTATCGATCAAATTGCCTATTAGAGAGTTAGAGTTAATGATTTCATCTTTATAGCTTTTTCTCCTCGCATGTTTGAGATCATTCAAGGTGTAGACACCACATCTAAGAGGAAAAGAGGGCTAATTTCATCAAGCTAATATTTAAAATTTTTGTTGGGTTAAAACAATCCTATGCAATGTAATAGAACCTCAACATAATGATTGCAGCGCTTTGATGAACTATCGGGCTTAGAGATGTCGGATCACTTGTTGAATAGTTTTTCAGAACCTTTTTTTCTTTATTACAATTTCTACTTAAAAATTATGAGCTCAAATTAAAAATGTAAAGAGAAGTGTGGATTCATGTGGAGTGATAAGGTTGTATACCTATTGATTTAAAAGGTTGCAAACTCATAAGAGTTGTGAACATCATTGGATATTTTTGAAAAGTACATGTTTTTGAACATGGTTATGACATAGTTGAGAACACCTTTGGAGCAACCATTAGCCTCATGTGCCTGTTTTTCAAATTGTGACACTTCTTTGAAAGAAGACTTTGTCCTCTCCTTCAAGGCAAACACTAGGAATATTTCAAACATAATTTGGGTCAGTGTTTTGAAGTATAGCTTTTGGCTAGAATAATACAGTGAAATCACTTTGGAAGAACAATATCAATTCATTTTTAGGAGAAGACTTATTGTACATAACGTTTTGAAGATAATACTAGAAATAAATAAAATATATTTGGGTTCATTTGGAAGAAATCTTGAAGACATCCTTGAGCTGAAGTGTGGAGAAGACTTGAGTCACTTGCTGGTAAATTTTGAAGAGGCTACTACAGAACCTATGAATAAGCTTATAGTTTAAGGAAACATCTTACAAGCTTCTATTGAAAGAGATATTTGACCAAATCTTTGAAGCATTTGGAGGAAACGCCATATAAGACACCCAAGGCACCTTGCTGAAGTGTCTTGAAGCCATTATTAGAACAACCCTTGGAAGATATTTTGTGTAGAATTAAACCTTGTTAGAGGAGACTTGTTGAGCATATTTGAAGCCTTGAAGAAGAGTTTGCGTAGGGGTCCTTGTACCAGTTTTTGGAGTTCAGCAGAACTTCAGCAATCAATAAAGACACCTTAAGACATCACCAAGCATTGATTGAAGTCTTGGAGACTCCTTGGAGATCATGATGCACTGAAAGTCACTGCGGGTGAAATTGTAGAATTTTATTAGGCGCAATTATGAAGGATAGCTGAGAAAATTTCATGTGAAGATCAAATTTTTCATCGATAATGGACGTGCGAGACCAGATTGACAGGTCTGCCAGTTGAAGACTTTGGGAGTCTGAAGATCAGACCAAAGATATTTGGACAAAGGAAGTTCGAGTTGAGCCCAAGAGGTTGGATCTCACAGAGACAAGGCTGGTGCTCTGGAAAATAGGGGTTGGAGCCCTAGAGATTGGAGTCCTCAACAAACCAGGTCGGGAGCCTCAAGAGGAGAGAGAGGGTTGGAGCCCTTAGAGGTTGGTGCCCAAAATTGGCAAGGCTGAGCTGAAAGACCACAAGCTCTGCAAGCTATGTACAAAATGGGTTGGAGCCCAGAAGACCAGAGCCCTATTTAGGGTTGAGCGCTATATCATTATTCTACTTTCCTTATTGTAAAGAAGAAATTAATAAAAGTATGTATTCCATCATTGCTCATTTTGTGTTCTAAATATAAGTGATTTAATTGGAAATTAACAATTGAAAGGTGAAATACCGATCTACCCCCCTCTCAAAGATTAACGCTAATATGGTCTCGGATCTCGGGCCAATCTTTTCTCCACACTAACCTACTAGCAACACCGGAACCCATCAAAGATAGAAAAAGGATAAAAATAGACAAAAACCAAAATTCTTTATGTCATTATGGCTCTTTATGCGCACTGTCATTCCTGTGAGAGGCACTCTCGCACACCGTATTATTCACAAACATGTTCTTTGCATGCAAAAATAAGGAACAACGGGCCCCTGCGTGCCTGTCCCTTCGTAATTGTGCACAAAGGAGAGCTCCTTTTTCCAGATCGCTCTATGCAATCTAGGCAATTAAGTCACCTCAAACACCATCAAACCTAAGAAATTATAATGCAGATCACAAGAAAGTTACCTTAGCATAATATAGCTAGTCCTCGTACATAGGCTAACCACAACGACAGAAAGGCTCTGCAAGCACCTCTAATATCCCAAAATCAGCAAGTACAAATGAATAGGATTAGGGCTATGAGCTCATACTTTATCACCCTGCTCAAGAACTGAGGTCCATACCAGAGATCAGAAGGTCCATTCTACAAACCGTAAGTTGCACTATCATCAACATGCTATGATGAATGAAATCGATGCTACACATCCACTTTCCACGAAAAATAAAATTTCAGCACCGAGAATATTCCTCCCATCTCCTTTCTAAAGCTCATGTCTTTTAATAACATCTCAACATGAAAAGAAAGTGGCTTTCACTCTGAGGTAAGTTGCTTCAGGAAGAACTCCGTAAACCACTTACAACACCATCCACTAAAAGTCCCAAAGTAGTTATCATTCCCACCCCGCATGATATAGAATCCCACAAATCCCTGCATATCCCCATCATTTCCTCCATCATAACAAACCATAGGACTCGTATACCCAACCGTGTTTATCATCACCTCACCCTTCACATGATAAACATCCATATACAGTAGAGCCTCCCCTCAATGCATGCCACTAAAATTAGACAATATATCATAGCAATGTGATGCTGCATGTATTATAACAATCTTCGTAACCGAAGCACTGTGACTCATCCATTCATCATGCATAAGGTCAAGCTAGCTTATCTCAACTAAAACCCCCTTCTCGGATGACTATTTTACAAGAAGATTGAAAGCTTAATTTCCACACATCGAATTTGGCTCACCATAATTTATCAAAGATAATCCTATCTATGACATTTTCTTCTATCCGCTCTTACTAAACTCACACAAGGAGACCAACAAATGGGACTCCCACCACCAACAAAACATCGCCACACCTCCATGAGAGAACCCGCTCATATTTTAGTACCATCTTTGTGTCTTGCACAACCAAACCTCATTATTTTATTCTTTGGTAATGGTAAAAAGACCGCAAATGATGCACTTCGCCACTTCGCCTCATATTTCATCTTTCCCCCACTGCAAGAAGTTCATTACTCTCCTTGTAAGAGTATGTCACCTACACAAGAACCATCACACATTCATAGCTGGTCTGACACTCCACCCCGGGAAGTCCCACTGACCACAGTGATTTTCCTTCATAAAAACTGACCGCCACCAAGTCACGAAAGTATACTCCACCAACACATCAATCCCCATCTCTCCATTTTTAGACCTTCACCAACATGCCTATATTAAACCCATAATATCCAAGTCCCAATCCTCTGTGCTCATGCGACCCATGGTTCGGTTAAGGTTTTGTTTACCTCCCAGACTTTTCCCCCAAAAGGAAGGTGGTACTGATCACCTGTCCCCAATGCAAGCGGGCATTCCTACTGCATCGTCGGGAGACATCATTATTCACATATGTCATTGATCCTCTCCGAACTCACTACAACAAAAGCTTATGTCACACATGGCATACCCATAACCATGTCATTGAATGATCCATCAAGACCATACCTCCATAAGTGTCTCTCACAATAATGCTTACATAGGAAGGGTCCCAAATCAGTATATATGCGTACATTGGGAAGTTATATGCCATGTCTAAGGTTACGATGTATGGTACCATGTTCCACTCATCGTCAAAGAAACAACACCTTAAGGGGCATAAATAGTCACAACAATAACCGCCAAAGATCACTACCAGTAGTGACAATAAACAACACATGTATCTATCAATTTGTTTAACTAGCCATAGAATCACTTCAGCAATGGGACAAACCCACCTCATTGAAAAATTTGTATATATGATGTATACTTGTTTGCTTTGTGTGGGTCTCTTAGGTCATGGTCATCTCAGGTAAAACGGCAAGGTGTTGTCAATTCCAAGATTCATGTAGGTCTCTCTCTCTCACGCACGCATACATGCAAAAGAAACTATAGTGTATTTCTGCCATACAATCCTTCCATAGACTACACACATTAAGGGGAAAATGTTAACACTTCAGAAAATCGGGATAAGAAGACGACGTAATTAATTTCAAGCCTAAGGATTTGCTGTAGAAGACATTAAGGAATCACAGTATTTAAAACTTTCAGTTTTGAGAAATCAGATTTGAACTAGGTCTTAAATGCTAAATTGCCATTAATCCTTTCGATAAGAGCGTACTTTTATCCGCCTTTTTCCCGAGCACGTATTCTTGGAAATGGAAAAATGTTGTTTCTCAGACTACACAAAAGAAAAATAGGAAAGCACTCTTATATGAAGCCGCCTGCAACAGCCTCCACGAGCGCCTCCTTAGACACTATGTGAGCACACAAAGAAATATTTGGAGCAACACAATGGAATCATACCTTCCTCTCTGGGTCACCATCTTCATGTACTAAAGGTGAGGAAGGAGGATTTGAAACTCCTCATATAAAGCCACCAAGAGATGAAGAATGGGTGATCACATTGTTAAGGGCCGTTTGTGTGAATTTCCCGAGAAATACCCGCAGGTGTGACCCTGAGCTAGAGACAGAGTGGACTCAATTGTTGGCCACCCAACAATCCTAGTCCATCATAGCGAGAGAGGGAGACCGCACCGATGCAAGAGCTTGGAAAACAACATCCTTGCATTGGGACGGAAACCATTTTCTAGGGCCTTGGCAAGTATAAACTTTTCTCCATACCAAACATTTAATAAGAAGAGGCCTTTCAACCACGTTATTATTATTGTTTTAATCTCTTTCATTAGCTTCTATATATTTTTGTTTTAGTTTTAGTTTACTTTGAGCATACATTCGCATATTTTTCTCTAGATTATATGCTTGAGCTCCACTTCATTTTCTACCTGGCACAATAGTTTATAGGGTAGACAACAAATCTTTAACCGGTGTGATTTCATACACTTGAGTCAAATCCACTCACAAAACTCCCCTTTTGGTTTATTTTGTGTTTAATTTCTAAAATTTAATTAAAATGAGAAATATTATGCTCATACGCAACTCCTTAGTCGATTCAAAGGATTAATCGAAATAGTCTTAAGTTTAATAATCAAGGAATCCCATCATATGAGAATCCTCGTCCTTTTCCACCCTTCCTTTGAAATTTTGGTGCTCCCATATGGAAAATTTTTCCTCTCGAGATTAAATTAATAGTTTTCTTAGTTTGGTTATTTTCACCACCATGGCTCTGAGTGCATATTTCAAAATTGAATGGCAACAAATGTCGCTGGAAATAACGTACTCCCGAGATATTGATGCAAAGAAATGATTTGGACAGCCTTGTATCCCTTGATTAGAAGATATGTAGTCTAGATCCAAAATGGGAGAAAAAGCAAATCAAAACTAGGTGTGGTAATAGATCTCCACCACCTAGTCTAGTGAAACACCCATACAAGGGTTGTAGATATGCACAACAAAATTCTTAAATAATGCACTCTTGGGAAAGCATGAGTATGAGGCTATAAAATAAGATCAAATTATGAGTATACACAGTATAAATCATAATTACAATGATGTTCTTACATTATACATTAGAACATGGAGGTAGTGGAGTAATAGGAATTTTAGAAAAGAAGGTCGCAACACATATATAAACCGTAAAATGGTTTAGTAGCGTTATTTTAAGGAGCTAAAACACTCCGAAATTACATCCTTGTATCTAGGACAAATATGTGACAAAACATTAGGATCCATTTCAGATCCGTAATCTAGGAAGACTTATTTACAAGATCCCTTGGGGTTTTGACCAACAATGAATACAAAGAGTGATCCAGCTTTGCCGTTATCCGTAACATTATTTAGACTTCAAGATGAATTTACATTGGAACAGAGCAAGATAAGACATGATTAGCAATCTAATCCATCAATCACCAAAGGAAAGGAAAGCCAAGCACTACAGATCTCTCATCAAAAATGGGGTCAAAACACTTTCGCAAACCCTCTCTACCGAAAATAACGTAGTCCTCAAGCTGAAACCGCATTGTAGCTCACAATGCTGATGGTCCGATGCCAAGATACAATCAAGCTCAGCCATGGGATGGACTCTTCTAGAGGTTAAAAGACACACTACAAAAAGAAGAGTTCCTGAATACAAGCTAGATCTTTGCAAGATCTAGAGTTCCACTTGCCGCAACCTACAAAAAAGAAAACAAACTCACCGGATCACAAGCAGAATGAGGCAGAGCTCCGCCCCAAGCTCGATAGAGAGGGTGGACTGTATCGCAAAAATCCTCCAAGAATCCTCACCATGAAAGAGAAATCCCCAGATAGGAACTCCAAGTGATAAGCAAATAAAATCTCCACTAAACAACAAGAGAATGTATTTGTCTAAACAGAAAAGATACTAAATATAGACAATCAACAACCTTCTCTTGTTGCCTTCCCTTCCTTTTATAATATGAGCTCTTTGCAATCACAACCTCGCTTGATGAGTTAGCTCATTTCAAGGCGAGGGCCTCCTTCTAGAACTGCGTTGTCCCTTCATGAGGTACATTGAATCTAGACAACACTATAGATTTCATGAAGGTTGACCCATCCTCACACCTTCAAACCCCTTTTCACACCCTGCGATTTATTTACATTCCGATTTATCCTGTTCCAGTGGGCATTGACTTATTCATTCTTTTTCAGAGTTTTACATGTCCTCCTTATTCATTTATTCATGCAAATGTAAAAGTAAAACAAAAATGCATATTCCTCTAGCTCAAAGCAAGTAGGAATATTAAGGCTTCTCCTCCAAAATGCTTTCTTGTCCCCTGCCAACTGATAAGGTGAGAGTTGTAGTCCTTCCCTCCTCCATCGATGACATCATCAATGATCAAGTCCTCATTATAAGCCAAGTTCTCATTAAGCCAATACATTAGGAAGTGTTCTCCCAAGGTCAACATAAGATGTATAGTCCATCCTACAAGGAGTGAAAATTAACATAACAAACAAGGATGGAGCAATTCTTTCTCTAAAACATGTAGCATGAGGCACATGTAGAGAAGCTAAATCCATCCGGCATGCAAATTGTCCATAATTCCTCCATACAATCCCAAAAATAGTATAGCTATGCTGCCCAAGTATGGGAGAAAAACTACATATATGCAAACAGAAATTTGACCTTGAAGAGGTGGTCTCAAATTCCCAGTACATGTGATGTCAAGTGCATCTCCCGCCCGCATTATATCAAGGTGTGGAAAGTACATTTCCCACACATTTTCTGGTATAAGTCATCTCTAACATAGCTGGGAGATATCATATATATGCAGGGTTTTGGTAAACACCTACATCATGAATGACCAAGCCAGACAAGGAGTGGCCAAATTTTAGAATTTCTATTGGCCTCATGAGATCCACACGATCTCTCAAATTCCATTTAGGAGTCATATCCTACAAAAACATGGTGCAAAATAATGATAGATCGGAAAATAAAACTTTCTTTTGGCATGATCATATCCTTTACTATCATAGTTCTTCATAGACATGGAGTTGTGAATGAGCATTCCCCTTCTTCTCAAGAAAAGGAAGAACCGGATAAATGAATCTTGCAAACAGTCCATTGGCCTAACTATCCATAGCTAATTCACTCTGAAAATTTTGATGTGTCCCCTTCTCATCCCCCTCCCAATCAAACCTCCTCATGATCAGGTGTGGATATTCATGGACTACATATGGCTGAGGACTTAATTCTCAGGGCTCTTCCGTAGGCATCTTCTCGCTGAGCTAAAAGCCCAGACAAGAAGACCCTACCATGAAAATAGATGACTCCCTTTGGACTAAATATCCTATTCTTGTTGTAGGTCATCTATTATCATGGGCCGGTGTGGGAGATTTTTAACACTTATGCGCTGAGATTTCCAAGATGCATAGACACCGCCAACAAAGACAACACCGATGATACCTCCATGAAGGCTCATTATGCTGTTGATCTCTTCTAACATTTCCAATGCCAAAGATGTGTTGAAGGCAGATCCTCCCATTCTCCTCCTCCCACGCAGTATCTAGAAATTAAAGGTGATAGTGGTGAAGGAGAAGATCCCCCTTTACTCTGAGTTGTCCTAAAGCCTGCCAACATTGTATCTTGGTATCTCCACGTTCTAATCCCTTCTTTGATCTATGTTTGGAGTAAGCAGCACTTTGTGAGGCCTTCCCCACAAGATTTGAATTTGGTAATACTTTCCGTGGCTACCATATATGAATGTCCTATAAAGCTCATGAACACTCTGAAGGACCAGGAGATCTTTGCTTCCGCTGCACAAATCCATCTATGTTTTTGTGGAAGTGCTAGGTGAAGGATAAGTATGCATGCATTGGATCATTTGGGGTTTACTTCACTCTTTCATGTCCACCCACCCATTTGCAAATCCTTCCTAATCACAGACCTTCTACAATGTATCAACCATTGGACACCCAAAATGATATTGGTGTCTAGTATGTCAAACTACAAAAAAGTGATCAACCAAAGTGCAGACCTCTATAGTAACTAAGAGTGATAGGAAGAGTTATATCCATTACATTGTCCTATCTACTAGGACAAAACAGAACCCCAACAGATCGGGGATTTTCTCTCCTCGCACAAGATGAGCATCAATAAAGCTGTGGCTGCTCCCACTCTCAATCAAGACATGCGTATAATTTATGATTCATGATTGAACCTCAGACTCTTAGGTTCAAGTACTAGGGCACTCTCTCAAGGATGCAAGAGTTCCACCTGTTGGAGCAAACACTCATCCCCATCTCCTGATGGTGTTGGATCTCCTCAACATCATTAGCCATGTGACCCCTCCTTAGTTCATTATCTTCATCTTTCTCAAAATATGAGAAGACCCTTGTAGTGTGTTTTCCTAGAAGCACATATATTTGCAGCCCATGACCCTTGGCAATTGAAAAATATTCTCTTACTTCTCAGATCCCTCCTGTTCACATTACAGGCTTCTTCAATGATATCTCCTTCGAAGGAGCACTTTTTCTTCCTCCTTTGTAGGTGCAAGTGAGGGCCTTGTTCTCCTCGAAAGTTGCCTTTGTGCTTTCATAAGGAATATTAGAGGTCTCTAGTTCTCTCAATGGCATCATGGAAAGGGTGGCTTGCAGATTTAACCAACCCATGCAAAGGTTCATCCAAAGGTTCATCCAAGCCATCGATGAACATGTACACCCTCCTTAAGGCGTATAGATCGTGAACCATAATAGATAATCTCTTAAACTTAGAGATATATGTTTTCTACATTTCCTGATTGCTTTAAATTTGCAAGGCTCATGAAAGGTTCTTATGGATCCTTTCTATCAAACCTTCCACCAATATTCTATGAATTCATATTAGGTAGTCACATTGGCATGGCCTAATCTAGACAACCCATTGAACCACCAATTGTGTGCTTCACCTCTAAAGTGGCATACCACAATATCGATGGCTTCAATATCGGGGACATTGTTCAATTGAAAGCAGATATTCAGCTTTTCACCCATGAGTTCTCAGCTAGGAGGATCACCCACCAAACTTGGGAAAATAATCTACCCATAGAGTGGTGTCTATCATGATTGTGGAAAGAACCTACCATCTCTATATTGTTTCGGTGTTCTTTTGTCCTCGATAGACAAACCTGGAAACTCAAGTAGTATTCCAAATCTATGATTATGAGACTCATATTCCACAAAAGTGTCTTCAAGGGATGCTTGCTCTGTGTTCTTTCATTCTCCATGCTCAAGAAGGTAAAGTGCATAGTCGAGCTGTGGAGTTTGTGGGGCTTATGGCTGGCTCTAGTTGACCACCAAGGGGTAAGACATGTCGAGGGATTTCCCCATGATGAAATATCCCAGGAGATTCCATCATTCTATCCATCATCATCTCTTTTATCTCTTTGGCAAGATTCAGTGCCACCAAAAAAAGAGTTCTCTGCAAAATCTTCCTTATTTATCACTTGTGTCTTAGGGGCTTTACCTTTGTTTTGACTGAATGTAGTGTAACAAAAATTACTGTGACTTATGTTTTGATACTTTCTCTCAGTAACAGGTCTATCTTCTTCTGGAATGCAACATGGTTGTAGTTCTCCAATGAAAGTACATGCTATGCGTAAGAAAGGAGCCTGACACACTGTAGAATATTCCAAATTGAATGGCACAACAAGCCCGCCAATAACTAATTTTGGGAGATTGAGTGATAGAAAAAAATTTCTATAGCCCTTGGATCCTTTAGATCAGATGATCTTGACTCTAGATCCAAAAGGAGAAACAAATCAAACTAGTGGTAAACTATCTCCCACCACATAGTCTAGCTTCTAAAAATAAATTTGGTAGAAGAGGGGTCATAGCCTATGCACAACAAAATTATTCGTAGAATAACATAGTCTTGGAAAGTTAAGGAGTAGGAGGCCAAAATAATATCAAATTATCAGATATAGAAGAAAATCAGAATTACACGATGCTATTACATTATACAAAGAGAGTCACAAGAGGCAAAGAGAGCAAGAAATATTTAAAATGAAGGTCAGAACATATATAAACTGGGAAATGGATTAACAACATTATTTTTTAAGGAGCTGCAGGCTGAAAATTACATCTTAGATTTAGGGACAGATCCTGTTAATAAAACATCAGATCCATTTCAGATTCAGAATTCAGAAAGACTTATTTACAAGATCTCATGGATTTTGACCAAATCATGCAATACAAAGAGTAGATCTAAGTTTAAGCCATGATCTGGCATTATTATTCAATAGTCTCTGAATATGACTTTACATTTAAAAAGATCAGATCTAAAAAACATGATAAGAAATCTAATCCATGGATCACCAAAGTGAAAGGCAAAAGCTCAAAGACTCTCGTAGATCTCTCATAAAAAATGGGACAAAACACCATGCAAACTTTCATTTAAAATAACATAGTCCTCAAGGAAAAATCACCTGTAGCTTCAATAACAGTAATCACCTCGATGCCCAAGATACAAATCTGAAGCACAAACAATGGATGCACTCTTCTAGGAGGTTAAAAGACACACTCACTGAGAAGAGGCTCCAATACAAGCTAGATATTTGCATATCTAGAGTTCCACTTGTTGCAGCCTACAAAAGCAAACAAATCCTCACTGGATCTGCGTTGTACTTGGAAGTAGAGCTTGGCCCCAAGCTTGATAGTGGATCAAATCAAGAAAAACTCCTCCAAGAATCCTCAATGGAAGAGGTGAAATCCCTGCATAGGAACTCGAAGTGCTAAGCAGCACAATTCTCCACTAAACAATAGAGAATAGTATTTGTCTAAACAGACAAGATATTCAGAAATATAGACAATCAACAACCTTCTCTTGTTGCCTTCCCCTTCCTTTTATAATATGAGATCCTTTGCAAACCCTAAACCACCATGATGAGTTAGCTCCTTTCACATGATGAGCCTCCTTCTAGAACTGCACTGTCCCTTCATGAGGTACATTGATACTAGATAGTGCTATAGATTTGGTCAAGGTTGACCCAGTCTCACAGATCAAACCCGTTTCATACCTACAAGTGATTTATTTACATGGCCTTGATTTATCCTTGTTCATATGGGCATTATTCATTCTTTTCAGAAGTTTTACATGTCCTCCTTTATTCATTTATTCATGCAATAGAAAGTTTAAAAAAAATGCATATTCCTTTTAGCTCAGGCTAAGTAGGAATATTACATCGAATGTACAAGCTACTTATCAACCAAATTCTCCTCCACTTGAACATTGTCAACCCCATGTTGATCCTAAGTTTTACCCCTCATCTTCCTCGCCTAATTCTTCACCCCGTTCTTCCTTTTCACTTGATGAAAGTATGAATTTAGGTAACCTGGTGGCTAAGAATAACAAGAAGAGATTAAAGAAGAAAAAGTACAATAAGAAAGGAGGCAACCCAATGACCATTTGTACCAATGCGACTAATGCTAGGAAACCTTCTAATTAATCCCGCAAATTCAAATTCCATTATAAGCTATGTAAGGCCGGTCGCCTTCATAGAGATTGTCCTAGTATTCCCAAAGTGTTAGAAGTGTGGCCTACTAGCCCAAATCAACCCTTTTCATCAACATCTAGAGATCATGTTTGTCAAAAACCCTCAACTAGTGATAATAAGATTCATAGGAAAAAGGCTAGTGTCAAATTTCCCTGTAGGTTATGTGAAGGGAATCATCCCATTCACTTTTTTCCTTATATGGATGAAGCCACCAAAGCGTTGGATACCCTTATGACTTCTGAGCCATGTCTTCCGGTTGGTTACCAGATTTTTTCATCTAATCCTCCCCAAGTTGATCAAGTCATTGACCAAAGTTAATATCTGGTCAATTCTGCCCTCTCCAAAAGTAAATCTCATAATTCCATTCCTGACCAACCATTGTTTGAGAAAACGGTCGACCTGATTCCACCTACAGTTAATTAGGCCTTTCCTATACAGAGTGAATCTCATACCATTCAGATTCTTTTTGTTTCTTCAGATTCCCAAGGAAATCCTTCCATTCCCATGATCTAGGAGGGTGACTCTCCTGGTCCCGTAACACAAGGGGATAGTCCTCCCATTCCCTTAATTCCCCCTCCAAATAGTTTGATTGCTTCTTTTGATTGTAATCGACTGACAAGATCTCGTCTTCCTTCTTACGTGCCCTTAGAGATCATAATACAAGCCTATAATGTGTCCATACCTAGAATGATAATAGATGAAGGCACATATGTTAGTATTATGTCCTCCAATACCTTACAATATTTCGATTCCCCATATCTTATGTCTATTAACCAAAATTTGTTGGCTTTTAATAGAGGAATTAGTCAACCATTAGGGGTTCTTCCTAGGTTTCCTACCAAAATTGTAGGAAGGATTTTCTATATAGATGTGATGGTTGTCCAAGCCCCCTTGGATTTTAACTTACTCGTGGGGCGTTTCTATAGTTATGTAATGGGAGCTCTTATCTCTTATTTATTTCGTGTGATATGTTTTACACATGAAGGAACCATTGTGGTCGTTATTCAGAGGTATTTCATTGGTCCTCTCATGGCACCTAGTCTACCATCATCCCTAAATGGTCCATACATGCCAGTTGTATCTTTGACACGTCAGGTTAATTACGTAGCAACATGTTCCATGCCTGCATCCACTGATGTTTCAGTAAATCATATAGTGTACCATGTACTAGACGCATTGGACCCAGTTTTCCAGAGTGTTGTTCTCTCATCAAATGAGAACCTCTTGGAAGCCATGAATTCTTATGATTCATAATCAAGCATTTCCGAGCATAGTTATTTTTATTGTGTCAAGCTCCTTACACAATGAAACAAGCTCTTCAGAAAAAAATTCATTTTCTTGTGTCAAGCTGCTTAAAAAATGAAACAATATC